>VWZG01002480.1:728252-835841 GCA_013396735.1 Grallaria varia | reverse complement strand
TTTTTTTTTCTTTTCCGTTTTTTTTGAACTGTTTTTTTTTTTTTTTTTTTTTTTTTTTTTTTTTTTTTTTCCTATTTATTTTTCTTTTTTTCTGTGTGTACGACTTGGAGGATCAATATGTTTCAGCTCTTAGTACAACTTGCAAGCAAAACTGGATCCATATTGACACTGAAGGATGAATTGGCCTTTACTGACAGATACTTAAGCTCACATTCATCACATTGCAATGTTCCCAAGGAAGTTTTTTTCATAAAAACAGATTGAAAGCTTGACCCAGATAGACTTCACAAGAAAGTTTGTTGTCACCAGGAACTGAAAACAAATCTCATGGAATATGAAACAGACTTCTAAATAGATGGCAGCCTGTGTCAGTAGAGGTTTGGGTAATTGCATTTCAGTATCCTGGATCATCCAATTTCCATGGAGCTTAGGATACCTGGAAAGCAATCTGCTTTGCAGGAAGGTTATAATAACTTCCATATAGGTATATAACAGGGCATGTACTCCAGAGGATCCAGGTCTCACACAGTAGTTCTCCTTGGGAGATACAGCCTGGTGGAAGCATTAGGCATGATCCTCTGCAAATGCTGCAGGTCTCAACCCCCCCCAGAATTCCTCCTGATTTAAAAGAGAAGTCTGCCATCCGAATCCAGGTGAAGTTCCCCCTCACACACAGGAGCTTCTTCCCCATTGTTCAGAGCAAGCAAGGCAAATACTTTTGCAGAGCTTGTCCGAACACGCATGTTCTTACAGAAGGGAACATAAAGCAATCTGACATGGCCTTGGTATTTTTCTTTTGGAACACTGGATATGTCTGTGCCTCTTTTCTCATTTGTTTTCCACTCTCTTTTTTCCCACGTGAACTAATTCAGGAGAGAGCAAGAGAAGTCCTTTGTGAGAAGGAGCCATGGTGTGTGCTGGAGTGACCTCGTGGATTTTGCTTCTGTCATTGCCCTCACCACCTCTTGATAAACAGCAAGTGAGACGGATTTACAAGATTGCAGAAATCATTTCATTTTCTCTCATTTTACCAGCACAGATGGAAAGCAGGGCTGTATCTCATCTCCATCCAGAATCAGCTGGAGTTGGACTGATAGTGGATAAAGACAGCAAAGGCAGCAGACCTATAAATTTACCAAGCTGTAACTTGTGCCGTGTGAGCTGAAAGACAGGGCTTTTCAGTAGTGTGTGCTTAAGGAAGATAGAGATACAAAGCCATTCATTTTGACATCCCATTTCTTTAAAATACTCCCTAGTCCTGCAGCAGATGTTACATTTCCTGGCATTTCTACTTTAATTCTTGCTCCAAGATTTTTCTTGGATATCTAATCTACTAGGGCCAAATCCCTGGGTTCTTCCTCAGGCAAGGCACATGGGTGAGAGTGCACCAACATCTCACTACCTGCCCTATTCAATAGGATTCACCCAGATGGTGGCCCTGAAGTTTGTACCACGGGCATCTTTTAGCGTTCTTTATCTCTCTTCCTCTTATTTCTTTTTTTTTTTATCTTTTTTTTTATTTTATTTTTTTGATTTGTCCTGAGTTCTTCCCGCAGCCTTTGAAACACTCCAAAAGCTGGGGGATGCCAATGCAGTGCTTTGCAGGCAGCCAACTGCCCAGGTTATGCATCTGAGCACATTTGGCAGTGCCTGCTGCAGAGAGGAACTCTTAAGGGTTGTAGAGGGGCACGACTGAGTTGCCCTCTTACCTTAGACTGTGGTTCCTGCGACTCGGGGTCAAGTGGAGAGGGATGTCAAGAACGCCCGTTGGGGGTAAATTGTTGGGTTGGACATTCTGTCTTTGGACAGGGGAAGGAGCTGCTGTAGAGCATTGCAAGGAAAATATTAAGGGGACACTTAATGGAATGTGTGGCTTCTCCGTGTGTTCATTCATGTAAAGAAACTCGATCAGTACAATACCTCCACAATGCAGGCAATGTCTCCCATCAGCAGGGCCCGGTCTGACACATTTCTGTGATCTAGAATCATGTGCTGTAAAGAGAAATGCATAAAATTAGCAAGAAACATCATTACTTCTGGGAGCAAAAAGACCTCTCTGGATTGACCAGTAAAGCTCTGCGACATCTCCACCAGTTCACTTCGTATTCACTGCTAAAGAGTTGGTTGAAAATTAATATATAATCACCCCTATGAGTCTTATAGTGAGACTGTTAATGTGGGGACTCTGGAAAAGCATCCCAGCCTTTACCTTCCAGACATACAGATTTAAATTCAGGGTTAACATGCATGGGGAATGAATACTGTGGCTTGTCCACTTGTTGCCTGAAAAGACCAATTAAAGAAAAACCCCACAAATAATTTGTGTAGATGATGGTCTTTATATGGCTTGGGTGCTATTAATCCAAATTCTGGTAAAATGCAAGAATAAAAAATTAGCAGCTGTGTCTCTAACTAGGAAAATTACTGCACGGGGAGGGGAATATCTTCAGTTTCTCTGTCTGCTGCAGAGTCACGTATTAGTTAAATTCAACAAGTGCTACACCAGCAGGCATAATGTTTCATCTGGTAGCAAGACAAAGGTGATGTGGGGGATTTGGGGTTCTTTCCGGGCTCTGTAGCAGTCTTGGGTGACTTCAGAACAAAGCAGCTGAGGTGGGGAGCAGAGGCCCTCAGGAGTCTGGCATCCTCAGGCTCTTTTAAGCCATTAGACTGCAGGAGCTGTAGTGCTCTTGTAATTCAAATAACACTGGTACATTAACGTGCAAACAAAGCTTTCTGATGCTGAGGTTAAACTAACTTCCTTTCAGAAGCTTTAAAGTTTCTTAAAAGAAAAACATATCACATACAGGCTTGAGAGTTTTTGGTAAAAGCTGCAATGTTTTTCTTCCTTTTTTTTTTTTTTTTTTTTTCAAACTTGGTTGTATTTGGAGGAAGAGACACTTCTTAAGGAAGAAAAGCTAACAGGTGTCAGAAACTTTCAAGTTAGAAAAATACCAGTTGGAAAAGTGAATGTGGGTCTTGACAAGAGTAAGTTTGTCTTTCCTTTAACATCTAACATCCCCATTGCTCGATTTTTCTGTATATAAATATAAATACACAAAATACTTTTTTTTCCTCCAAAGATCTCCAATTACTATAATATCTCTTTAAGGGTATAGTGAGTGTTGCTGTTCCTGTAAGGAAGCATTCTCCTGACAGGACTCTGAGTCAGATTTATGTTGCCTGCTCCAGTTCCTTTCTGGCTTACAAGCAGCAGGTAGGAGCCAAATATCCAGCAGATCTCTCCATCTGATATTCATGGGGCGTTATGGGAGAAGGAAATACTGAAAATGGGACCTGCTGCAGTCAGGGCCAGTGGTACAAAGTTAAATGAGTGTCAGCTGTTTCAGGAGGCTTGAGGAGGTTCTGTGTTAGGTCTGATTTTACTCAAATTCATTATGTTGTAGAACAACATTATTTTATTGCAACAGCACTAGAGACCCTTCAGGCTTCCAGATGGGGATAGCCCAGGGATGTTGCCTGGGCGAGGGGACATTCTGGCCTTCCAGGGACAGGCCCCTCATTCCTACATGTCCCTGCATCAGTCAGCGGTGGTGCGTTGCTTTTCCGAGGTGTTCCACCCCAGTGGAGCTGTTCTTGCTGCAGAGTCAGATTAAAACCAGGTCCAGTATGAAACCAGGCCAGGAACCAGAGAATCAGAGCTGGCACATGAGGTGTTCTCTGTCTTTTTCTGCCTCCCCTCTACCAGCAATGGATTGCGAGGGGAAACTACCTTGGCTGAGAGCTTTTGAATAGGTAAAGAACAAAGGATTGATAAAAGAATGGCAAAAGAAAAAAAAAAAAAAGGTGAATTCTAGTGCCACAGTTTGGTTCCACTTGGTGCCTTTATTTTTCCTTTCTGCAGTATCCTGCGTCAAGCTGCCTTCATCAGACAGATACTAAACGTAGTTCTGGAGCAATCCTGATCCCCAAGGAGTCCAGTGGGAACTTTGCTTCCTTTCTAGCAGCTTTTCACCCCAGTGTGAAATTTGGGGAATATTCATTTTCATGCTTCCCTTTTCAATAGCCGTATTTTTTTCCCACTATCTTTCAGCAAAATCACACAGCACTCATTTCTGATCTAAATTTCAGACATCTCGCCTTAAAACCCTGGGATTACATCAGCAATTAGAGCTTTAGAGACCTTTTGTCTTAAGTGATTATTACTGCAGAGTTTATTCTAAAACTTTATCTGGCCTTACCCAGCCCATATACATCTGGACTGCATTCCAGGAATGCCATTCCTTCTCCATTGTTTCTCTTGTGTTTTTATGTAACTATTCGAATCCAGAGATGCACTCACTTTAACATTGTAGACATGGTTTTCACTGGCACGGCAAACATTTCCCTACACTTATCTTTTAAAAAAAATATATATGTAAGAGATAATCTAATCTTAAATTTAAAGTTTAACACAAATACAGGGAGAGATGACAACTTGTGAAACTATTTCTCTCTAAGACATGCTAACACGGGTGATAGGACAGAGTACACATTATTTCTCAAATGGGGAAAAATGAATATTTAAGGCCTACTTAGAAAGTTCTGTATTGCTGTTGACAGCAGTATTGTGTCGGAAGAGGATCAAATAGAGCTCATTGAATAATTCATTGAGTGCATTTTGCAAAACTGTTCAAAATGTTTGTTTAAATTATTTATCCCATTCTATGTGGTAAAACTCAGAGGGATGAGCCCTTCCTAAAATATTGCAAATGTTTTACTGTATTTCCAAAACAGAACAACCCTCCTATAACAATTATAACAGCTCGATGCTATTTAACCGTCCCGATGCTGAAATGAAAGGTGATCTATCACCACCATTTATCGTGTCTGAAATGGACTCTTGGCTTGGCACATGGATGGAAATGGGCTGCGGAAAGGTCTGGGTTAGCACACCCAGTCCTCTCAGGTTTTAAGTGAGTGAAGGAGCTTCAGGCAGCAGTTGCATTATCTCAGCAGGGCTTTCCATGATGGATGAGGACAACGGGCACAGAAGGCTGTTTTTCATCTCCACCTTTGCCCGTGACCATGGCCAGTCAACCAGGTCTGTGTGCTCAAAATCACTGAGCAATCCGGGGCACCCTCGATGCTTTCCAGAGCCCTGGGTGCCAGGAGCTGTAAAAAACTCCAGCATGGACTGGCAGGTGCTCACCAGGCGCCCAGAAATAGATGGGGTTCAGATTTAAGGTGTTCTGTACTCATCAGGTGCCCAGAAATAGATGGGGTTCAGATTTAAGGTGTTCTGTACTCATCAGGTGCACAGAAACAGATGGGGTTCAGATTTAAGGTGCCCTGTGCTCACCAGGTGCCCAGAAATAGATGGGGTTCAGATTTAAGGTGCCCTGTGCTCATCAGGTGCCCAGAAATAGATGGGGTTCAGATTTAAGGTGCCCTGTGCTCACCAGGTGCCCAGAAATAGATGGGGTTCAGATTTAAGGTGCCCTGTGCTCACTCACTCCAGGCTGCACTTCTGTAACTTTCTGGTGGTGCCTGGAACCTATTCAGGGAACACAAGCCAAATGCACCTCATCCAATTCCCCCTCCGCTCCTTGGGTATTACCATGACTCTAACTAAACATTTATTAAAATACTAATAAATGCACGTGGCTTGTCAGCATCGTTTTCTGTTTACCCCCATCTGACAGGTACATCTCAGTCTGACAGAAGTTTTCATTTGTCATCACTGAGAAAAAGTAACTCCCAAAAAAACTGAAGTCAACCTGATTGCAAAGTGGATATTAACAGGGGCACACTGCTTACTGAAATCCTTTTAAAATACCACTGGATGTTCTTGCGAGTGAAAGAGAGGGCTATAAATATTTGCTGCGGAAAGAAGCCAAAATAAAAATTAAATGCTTGAAATGCAGCAAGCTCTTCAGTTACTTAAAGAGTACCGTCTTTGCAGTGGGTAATTTCGAAGGGTGATTTTCCCCCCCTCATTCCCTGTTTTTTTTCATTTTCAGAATATCCCTGCTTTTGTATAATATTCTCTTCCCTTCTGTCTTGTGTCACACTCTCCTATAAGGCTATCAGAATGTAAGCCTCGTTGAACCAAGAAAGCTCTATGAACTGCATGAGTTTGCACGAACAAGAGCTTTCCAGAGGTATTTTGGCCCATAGGAGTGGCGAGAACATTACGAATAATGATTAGCCACCATGCTGCCATCTATAAACTAGCTTAACTAGCTTAACTTTTTCCTTGGAGTTGTTACTTTAATATTTATCTTCATGACAAGTTGAACCGCGTGAGCTCCACTCAAAAGAGGTTCCAAGCCTACCCTTCCCATATGGTAAGGTGCAGTCAAAAATACTCATATTTTATTCCCTTTTTGGGCAGCTAAATAGCTTACAAGGGAAATGGAGCAAAAGGTTGCATCCTCAGGACTAAACTACTCATGGTCAGACATAGCAGCTTGTAAAGCTCTCAGTTTGCTGTTTGTCTGACCCGTTTTACTGCTGGTTCTGCTCATAAATGTCTGCCACGCTTCTGAATAATTGTCTGAGTACTCCGATGCTCAGCACTGGCTCCGACGTTGGCGAGTGCACACACCAGCAAGCAGGAGGGGATATTACCCCAAGTAAAGAGTGCAATCTATTCTCTGCTCCAGCAGCAGACCAGGCTTTCTGCAGCTTCTTCAATGTGGCTAAAGTTGGCACAGGGCAGCGATTTTCTTTGCCCCGCAGGCTCTGCTGAGCCCTGCCTGGTGAGGAGCTCTCAAGGTCCCTCAAGAAAGGGAAACAAGCTGCCCCGCAGACGATTTTAAGCTCTGCCAACATCTGCTGTGCTTAGGGCTCATGCAGGGCCATCTGGAAGTGCCTCGTACCCAGGTGCCCCCTCTGTAAGTGCATGGGCCAGTTTTACTCTGTGGCATTAAATAGGGAAGAATTTGATTCTTCCCTTTGTATTAAAATTCCCAGGCTATAGCCACAGAGTAGCTCTGTATTTCCACTATCCTCTCACTTGCTTCAACAGGGTAGTGGAATAATTTAGAAGTACTACATTGCTATGAAAAAGCTATGCAACACTTTTAGGAGAGCAAGAACATGATTTTTGCTTGAAATTCCTAAAAGATCAATTAATTTCTGACTTGTCCTTCAAAGCCCTGTTACCTAAATCAATAGTTTTTTGCTACAGGATATTTTCCCATGTCTCATTTGGTTCTTGTCTTACACAGAAGCACAGAAAACAGGCTGCAAGGGACCTCGAGGGGTCATCTAGTTCATCCTTCTGCCTCAGGGGAGGATTACTTGTGCTCTGCTAGCAGTTTAAATACCTCCAACAAATGGAACTTCACAGCTTCACAATCTTTTCCAGCGCACGTTACCCTTACCACCAGAAAGCTTTCCTAATACCTGAGCAGGATGTCCCTTGCTGCCACTCATGAATGTTTCTTCTTGTCCCATCTGTGATGGCAAAGAACAGGAATTTGTGACTTCCCTCCCTGTGGCTCTCACATGCTTGGAGTTTTGTTTCCTTCTCTAGGCTAAACAGTCCTCAAAATTCAGTGGTCCTTGTTTTCAAGACCTTCAGTCATCCTTGTTGTCCTCTGGACTCTTGCCAATGGCCCGTATCTTTCTTCAGCTGTGGTGCTAAACTGCTGGGGTTTATATCTGGAGCACATTCATGCGTTTGTTGGAACAACGTGGACATTCCTTGCCCATGCCTACCTTGTAATGTCCTGTAAACCTCAGGTTCTTGCACCCAGAACGGGTGCGCTGATGGTCAGTCACATCCTGCACTTGTGCAGTCAATTATTTATATCCAGTTGCAGAAAATTCTATCTGTTCTTACTGGCTTTCATCCTTTCTTGGCCATTTCCCCAGTCTACAAGATTTTTATGGATTTTCAGCATATTGCAGACTTTCTAACTGGGTTTAATAAACATATTCTCTAGCCAATTATGTGAGTTACTATTTAACATATTTAAAGATCAGTAGCAGGCTTTTAGAACATCCCAACCCTTACACTTCTCTTCTAGGAGGAAGCTGTAGATAGGTCTCTCAAAGAACAGTTTTTCACACTTTGTGTTCTCATTCTGCATATGTTTATTTTCAATCTGTTTCTCAAACTTGCTGATAAGAATACCACTAGACACTGTTAGAGCTTCACTGAAGTCAAGGTATATCTCCAAACAGTCTGGAAGACTTAAATCTCTTCTTTCTAATGTTTCTGTAGGACACATGATCATTTTTGGTCTCAGGACTGGTCTTTGGAAATCAGACCAAAAGCTCCTTCCCCCAAGTGATGACTCTGCCAAGCTGCAGAAAAATGCACTTAGCTATAATTCTGCTGCAATATTAACATTTTAAATACACACATTGTATAGCACTATCATTAATTTGTCCTTCCTGAAGATAAATCATTTGCTTCATTACAGGTATCACTGAAACACTGAAATAAGCCCTCCCTGCCCTCCTTCCTCAGTCAAATGCAAGGGGTCAATTCATGGTTGCCCAGGAGCCCTGGAAACTCTCCCTGGCTTGAGGTCCTGCATACCACAGGGACCAGAGGGACATGGGCACAGGAGTTTAGGGGCAAGCTGCGTTGATCCATAGCAACTGAAAAATATAAAGGTGAAGGCCATCTCCCGGCCAGCCTCCAAGCTGGAGAGATTAATTGCACTTAGTGAGACGTATTTGATTACTTGGTCCCAGGAGTAATAATGGGTTTCCAGAAGAATAAAGAGAGTAATGCAGAAAAGTCAGAAAGAAATATGGGGACTTATTAAAAGGTTACTGTGAAAGAGAGAAAAATATATATGAAACCACAAGGCATGTAATTAACTTAGCATGAGACTAGATTTGTTTGCTTAATTATTCCATGAAGCTTCATAAAGCTCTGAAGCAAGTCCATAAGTGGCTTACAACCCCCCAGAATTCACTTTAACAAAAGATCACTAAATTTGTGAATGAAAATCCTGGTCTTGTTCAGGTCAATGACTTCTCTTAGTTCATTCATACTGGGATGTCTCCTTTCACTGAGGGTGGAGTTGTTGACACTTTGGGAAGCATTCACGTGGCTTAATTTAGGATTTCTGGCTTAGGTACCGTGAATTGCTCTCTGGAGGCTGCACTGACACTGTAGGGAGGTTGGTCTTGAGTTAGACCTAAAGTCAGAATATGTCAGTGCTCTCTTCTGTGTATACAGATTTTAAAAGATAAGTATTCTGCAATTGACCAATGTCTTTGAGGTTATGTTTCCACAGAGAGGTGACACAGTAAACAGGAATTCAGGGAGCCAGCTCATATTTCCATAGATACGGTAAATGTCAAATGTCATGTAAAAGGTGTTACACAGAACTTTGTCACTTATGGGGAAAATGAAAACCACGGAAGAGAAGCTTGGTTTGACAAGTCAAAGGATTTAAACAGAGGTTGTGTATGTTGCACAACTCTGCCAGCTGTGTTTTCCATGAGGGAACCTTTGAGTTCCTCTGCAGCCTTTATCTCCTCAGAGTGGCAGAAGGCCTTAGGCATGGGTGATGTTGTGAGCACTGGGAGAGTCCCCAGGGGAAACCAGCCTGCCTGGAAAACGTGGCACTAAATATTAGCTTACAACCTTGGAAACTGGGCAAAATTAGTGACGTTCCTTAGGATGGGGGCAGAAAAGACCGTAATCTTACGAAGTATCTTACAGAGGAGAGAAGACTTTAAGCAAAGAGAAATGATGAGGCTGAGGGAGGGTTGAGTTGATGGGAAAGCCCTGTGCAGGTGGAGGGACTGCAAGCACCCTTGAGGACTCTGACCAAGGAATGCGAAGGAGCAATCAAGAAACTTGCAGGTGCACTGGAGAGTGTGGATGTTTTGTTAGATCTGCATATTTCTTTTAGTGTCTGGCTCGCAGCAGAATTGTGTTGCACAGCCCAGGTGTTATGTGCTCCAGCTGTTCCCTGTGTCTGGAGAGGTGAGCTGTGACCCAGGGGCTCTGCAGAACTCCAGACCTGTGAAGGGATGGGAACTGAAAGTAGGGGTGCATGGGAAAGAGGGGACTGCCTTTGGGTTTGGTGGGGCACCTCTGCTATGAAACTCCTGCAGAGAGGAATGTTTGTTGCAGAGGTAATGCTGGAGAGACCAAGTGGGAATGTCTGCAGAGTCACTGGGTTGCTGGGCTCAGCTTTGACCCGGTCTGTCCTTAGAAAATGGGACCAATCCTGAAATAATGCATAGGTTTAAAGCCATGAGTAGTGTAGCCCATCCCCACTCCTCTCCGTGCAAACACAGGGTGCCAAACCCTTCACAAACCCCCTATTATTCACAGTAAAAAAAAAATTAAAAAATAAAAAACCCTTCTTCCCTCTTACTCAGAGGAGACTGGATGTGCTTGTGTGCACCCAGGCAGGAGAAGTGAAGGTCCAAGTGATGCAACATCAGCTCTGCCCAAGTGAGCATCGGCACAGCACGAGACCCATCGTGCTGTCGGCTGTGCTGAAACCCGCTGTCAAGGGCTGCTCATCCAGAATAATGCCTTGGCAGAGTGCTGCCTGCTTTGTCAACACCCCTCTGTGCAGGGGCTGAGCTTACTCAAACCTGCCCTTGCCCTGGTTTTTGTACCAACATCAATCTTGCTCTCCCTTTCCACCTGCCTGTGCCCGGGGTGAACGTGCTCCGAATTCCTGCTGGAAAGCCCCATCCGGGTCACTGGCAGCTGACCAAAGCAACATCCTAATGATGACCAGGAATACGCGATGGGAAGGAGGAAGGCTGAGCTTTTTTCTAAATGAAAATGCAGTTTCACTTAAAGTTGAAGTTGTGGTGAATTTTGCCCCCTGATCAGGAGTGTCGGATCAAGTGCTCTGAGGGACGGGGAGTTTGTATGATGTAGTTCAAGGATAAAAAAAAGAAAGAATGACAGGTCTAATTCATGCTCTTCCAAAATTATTATTTTTTACCTAGGGAAGGAGGAGACAGGATGTGGTAGAAAAACATTTACAGGACTTTGGCATGTAAAAACCTGAATGATGGATTAACGGCTTATGCCAGATTTTACCTGCCTTTAAGCAGGTAACATTTCTTCAAGCTCAACAAGCTCCTGCTTGCCTAGAGCTATACTTTTCTTCTCCAGATGAGTGAAGCCAAAGAACCTTGTGCAGCTTTCATTAGCTCCAACTTTCTCTCAAATGTTTTGTTCTGCAAGTTTAATTTCACTCAGGGGAGCAGTGGCACTTGGGAAGGATATACCTAAATAAGGATCCTTTTTTTCCTGCGGGTTTGGATCTCTTGTTTGTTGGGGTTTTTTTGCTGGGGGGTGACCTGATCTCTCCGGGATGTGGAGCTGGCACAGTCGCAGGCACACAATCACAAGGCTAAGGGCAGGAGCTGGAATGCAGAGGATAAAGCAGAATATAAATCCATTCAGCACAGTAATTTAAGGTGTGGGAGGTCTCCTCTTATGCATAGAAAGGTCCTGTCAGTAAATGAAGCAAGAATCTTTAGCCTGCAAAACAGAGCTGTCTTTTGAATCTCTGGTTTCCCCTCTGCATTGTGTGCCTGAAAAAGAAATATAAAGCAGCTCTTCTTCCCCTCCTTGCTTTTGCAAAATGTCTACAAACAGATTGGGATGGCAAATGGCTACTGTGTGTGTTGGTAACTGCACAGCCTTCCCACTGCATTGCAAGTAAATGGTTCCTTTTCTCCTTTATTGGCACGTCCCATGGTATCTCTCACAGGAATGGGAGTTTATCCTCCATGTCTTGCCTAATTTTCCCCTACATGATTTTAGTTTTCCCACGGTAAGATTAAGCTATTCTATATACCACCAGTCCCATAATAGTCAGTGAACTTTAAGTGAACTCTAACATCTAGACTCGAGTCATTGCATTATCCTAATAAGTTCATTGGATAGCTGAGTATTTTAATATTAATCTTCCTACTAAATGCCTCTATACACTGCACAGACTTTCATACAAATGGCTCTCCTTGGAGCGCAGGGTGTCTGAAAAGGCCGACTCACTCTGAATGTGGCACAAAGTGATTTAGTAATATACCCTGGGAATAAAGTGGAATTTGTCATCCAAACTGAAAATCAAAATGTCAGTACTCCAGCCTTTGCAAGCCTGGAAAGCTGGCCCTGAATGAGCAAGGAGCAGGGTCTGGGCTCTGATGGGCTGAGAGAGTGCAAACAGCAGGGTTTACACCATGGTTTTAAGGACATTTCTCTTCCCTCCCATCCTGCCAATCATTTCTTTGGCATCCTTTTCTTTTCATTCTATATAAGCAGATTGTTGGTGTCCTCTGATTCCTGACAATGACATTTAAAATCTCGCCCAATTTAGTAAAAAAGCGAATTCAGGAGAGCCTTTTTGCTTTCTACTGCTTAGTCCCTCTCATCTGGGGGAGTGGTAGCTCTGTGCTACTGAGGCTCTGCACTCACACAGCTCTGCAAACAGGGTCCCTTTATGACCTGGCTTACGTGAGAAGTGAATAGTTTTCTCACAGTGAATAGTTTTGCTCCACTTCAGCAAACAGAACAGTTTCTCACCTCCATTGGTATAATTTTTGCCTTCTCTTCCTTCCCTCCAGGTCCCATGGAATAAGACAATGGGTGGGAATACTTAGGGCCCAGCACTGGTTCTCCTGCACCCCTTCTGTGGCAGAAAGGAAGGTTTGACACATGACCTTTTGTACCATCTTGGCCAAGAGGCAAATGAATGGGTCAGGGTCCTGCTCGACATGGAGCTCCAGCAGTGAAGGATCCTCCTCCAAGGTGGGTAGGGACGTGACAAACCCTACCTGGTAATGAGCAGGTTTAAAATAAAGGTCTTCTGTTCCGCTTTTAGGAACCTCAGTAGGGTCTCCAGTACCTTTTATCCAGCTATGTAAAAGAACACAGTCTCTGCAAAAGTGAAAGGTTACATTTCAGCCAGCCAAGGAGTGGTATTGCTTTATAAATATTTTGGAAGTTTCCTAGACTTAGATAAAGGTTCAGAAAGCTATTTGGCCCTGATGCAATGCCCATTTAAGTCAATGGGATTTTTTCGTGTTGCCTTCGGTGGGCTTTGGATCTCGTTGTCTGCAACAGCCACTATGAGCCAGCTCATGAATGAAAGTCAGATGAAGAATTTCCTGCCTGCCCTGTTTTGGTGAAGCAGCAGAGGAGGGGGAGCACTGCTTTTGAAGAGATAACTATATTAAAACCCATTTGGCTTCAGATGAAAGACAGCACAAGCGTATCATTCTAAGTATGTGCAGGACTTAGCAATTGCACTGAAACATTGGCAGGACCTGAACTCGCACAAAATAACGAAAAGCAATTAAAAAAGATACAGTGCAGGGAGGTAAAAAAGGTTAATCGGTACAGTTCCGGAAAACAAGGGAATTCTTCCTGGAATTCGATAACATATCTGTGGAAAATGTAGTTAAAGAAGACCATTTATGTTCTTCTTTGGATGGCATAAACAAGCTTAACTCCTCCTGTTCTCACAGGGCTTGTGGTGGTTTGTGACAATGAGCAACAATACCTGGCACTTGGTTTATATGTATTTCTTGCCCCGTGATTCCTCATGTGGAATGGGAGGTTCATCATTTGCCTTCATAATAACTCATTTTATGTAGATTAGAAAGATGAAATGATTCATGGGAGGGCCTGTATTTTCCATTGGAGGCAACAGTAGGATTGGTCAGGGCTGAGTAGATTATTCTTCATTATGTACCTGAAGGAAAGACTAATTTCCCTAGTTGTAGAGTCTCTGAAAAATCCTTTCTGCAGCACAGAGTGGACCTTGTGCACAAAGCTTAGGCCATACTATTCTAGTGGATGCATTTTTTATTTGCAGTTCAGTTCAATCCCTCTGCTTTGCTCACTGGCTCGAGCCACTTGGGACAGCAGAGGTCTGGTTTGTGCCCACGGGGAGCCACAGGATGGGAGTGTAGCTGTGGAAAAGAGTGTTTCTGCACGTCAATGTAAATAAACATGGGCAGAAGCAGGACAGATAGAAGTTTAAAAATGTGCCACATCCTTGCAGCTCCAGCTTGTGAACATTACAACAGTATAACCACAGCTTTTGTTGCTCTGCATCAAGGAGATATGAGGACATCTAGGAATGCAAGTTAATCTAAGGAAGTCTGAACACCATCTTGAACACCTCCTCAGATTAGGTTCTTCCTAATTATGCTCTTCCATGCTCCTGCTCCATCTCAGGGCGGTCGTGCTGGGGTGAGTGTCCCAGTGCCACGTGCCACCACTGCCCTGCGTCGCCTGCCAGGTGAGGACTGAATTGCCCAAGGGGATATTGTTCTTCCTTTCCTGTACCAGGCTCCAGGAGGAAGGGGAGGAAGTGACTAACATGACTGTGCACTCCAGCTAAAAGTTTCAGAGCATAATAAGCCAAGAATTGCCATTCTGGGTAGTTCCAGCTCTCACAGGCCATATCGAGCCATATCCTGTTCCTGAGTGTCGGCAGAGGTGGATGCTCGAGGAGCAACATGGCCTTATGGAGATGTGTCCTTGTGGATATTCTCTGGTGTGCCGCAGCAACTGGGATTTATTTCCTGAGCTGGAGGATGCTGTGGCTCTTGCTCAGGTCTCTCTGAGGGTAGGGCTAGCAAATCACTGGAGGAAATCTGGATGGGTGCATTGTTCTACACGGGCTGGAACAGGAAAGCAACAACTTTCCTGGAATTAAAGTATAAATGAACACATTGCTTATAAAAAATACTTCCGAGATAAATCATTTATAAACCGTAGAGAAGTTTATGACATATAAGGCAATCTGTACTGAGGCAGCTGTGAGAAATGCAATTAGCTAATTGGCAATGTTTCTCCTAATTGCTACTTCAGTAGGAAAGCTCTCCCAGTTAGAAAAGACATGGCGCTTGGCTCAGAACAAACTGGATCATTCCCAAGGGAGTTTTTTAGGGTAGGAAGTGGGAGTTCCCCTGTCTCCAGTGTCATTATGGGCAAGAGTGAAGCCCGTTACAAGCTCTTGCTTTGCCACCTGGGGATGACACCAACATCTGGGCATGGGGGCAGAGCACCTTACCAGCCTCTGAAGGGAGCAAGTCAGGAGCAGCCAAGGAGAAAACAGCCAGCACTCAGAAAACAAAAGTTGTTTTTAATCCAGATTTAACCTGGATTTCCTCCTATCTGGGAATATTCTCTCCTTTAATGAGTGTGCCAGTGCCAGTGCCTGTCTATCCCCCCCCACTCTGCAGCTCAGACTGAGCACCTAAATTGAGAAGTGGCATTAAAGTGTTCCCTGCAATGACTCCCCAGGGAGGTTTCTGGGCGGTAGGAATCAAAAGGAAACATTCAACGGCACCAATAGGGAGATAGCTGATCTCTAGGCCTCTTTATTGCTTGTAAAACTTTATTGGAGGTAGAAAGAGCAGGGATAGATAATGTTTTCACTATGAAATCATAGAGCATTATCTTGGTGTCAAAACAGAAATGAGTTGACTTCTCCAAAGATTAACACTTGGTATCAGCTGGAGCAGTATCTAGCACCTCAAGGGGATATTGTGAGTTTCATTTTTTGGTTAAAGAATTCCCTTTTAAATAGTATCTTCTGGAATTTACAGACCCCCCCTATGTCTGGAATGCTTGCACAGAAGCTATAAATAAAATTATTTGCTAAAAATGTTTCCTAGTACAAACAGACCGGGTTTACCAATGTAAACATACTATATGTATTCACACATATTTTAAATTGGTTACTGTGGTTCTTTTAACATTTGCTTGAAAGATAACATGACATGAGTATATGATATGTTTCTAACATTTTATTTGTGTGGAGTGGTAGTTAAAGACCGGGACATTAGTGGAGAGTTTCAAACTTCTTTTCACTTATCTATCCACATACTCATCTAAGCACCTTCCATTCATTAACATATTTCAGCCAGCCAGTGGTACCTTGAGATGGAGAAGTGATTTCCGTGATGGGGAAAGCCCAAGCTGGGCAGACAAGAATCCTGCTGGGTCCACGTTGCTCATCTGGGAGCTGACATGAAGTTCTCACAGCCCCAGCCCTGTGTGCCTTACAGAACATGTCGTGACTATCGTGGATCTGGAAGAATTGATCATGTGGAAGTCACAGATTGCTGCCATCCAAAACAAGGCAAAGATGCTTTACCAGAGGAGTCCACATTTAATTGGATATAACCCACATAGTTTTTCAAAGTATAGAGCTGAAAATTGAGAGCTGAGGAAAACCAGAGGGATTTTTTTTGTCACTAAAGAATGCCACACATGATTTCCTTAATTTACTGAAACCACTTACATTCATTCCCATGGTATTATGAGGAACCTTTCTTTCTTTTTAAATAGCAAAAATGTATAATGATTAGATGAGTTCCCTCTCTAACCTTTTTAAGTTGAAGTTTTAGGAGAGATAACAGTATGTGTACAAGGTCACGTTTTTTCCCTTTTTCCTTATTTTTCCTCTTTGGCTTGCCTTGTTTAAGCCTGTATCTCCAACCTTGCAGGGGCTTTAAGAAGCAGCATTGGTTTTACTGAGGCGAAACTCCACCAGCTTAAAGGTGGGATCTTGTGCAGCCATGAGCAATTAGAAAATAAAAGCTTTAAAATAATAATCAGTACACTAAAGAAATAATAACCAGCACACTGTGGTAACACTGAGACGTTGCACAGACACCACAAGGTGTGGGATCATCTCCTGCTCGTTGCCTGTTTCCATCCATACCCCCACATTTTTGGTTCAACCTCCACACAAACCATCTGCTGAGAGGACTCGGTGAGCTGCTGTCCCCGGAGTGCACTGCTGCCCTAAATGAGAAAACTTCCAGCCAGGAGTTCTTGTCTTTTTTCCCCCCTCATTAAGCAATGATCTTTAAAAAGAAATACTCTTACATTTATTTGCCTTGCACATACAATGAAAGAGCCAAAGATTTATTTCTGATTAATGCAGCGGGTACTGGAGGCAGTTCAGCTTTGCTAGTTTTCATTAGCTGAGGATTTGGCTTGTTGCAATCGCCTCGTACATGCCAATAAAACTGAAAGATAATCAGCTGTTTTATTCCAAACATGATGTGTTTTCTTTCTTTATATATTTATTTTTCCTGGAGGAATTTTGCAATATATGATTTGTAAAAATTACTTTTATATGTAACGAGTATAGCAATACATATTTTCTGAACTGGAACTTTTCTTCTAATTTTGGTTTTCTGGGCAAGTCTAGCCAAGTCATAGCAAAGAATACAGCATTAGAAGAAAGTTATTGCAACAAAGCTGGAATCAATGTCAATAAAATAATACCACTATAATTTGTAGGAGCAGAAATGCATAGACGTTTCTTCCTACATCTTGAAAAATGCATTTTAGTTTAGGTTTCAAAACTTATTTTAGACATTTTGAAGAGAACTTTTAAGGTAATACTGAAAGCACTATCAGCTTAAGAAATCTGAGTCAGTTATGAATAAAACTCATTCAGCGTACACAACACGCCTTACTGCAAAGGAAAATGATCCTTAATACGCTGCATGTTAGTTTTCATTTGGAAAGAGACAAAAGAAGCTGATGGCTAAGCCCGTATCTCCTCGTCATGCACACACACAGCTCCTCTGTACAGCCTCCAAAGGGCAACAGTTCCTCCCTTACATGCAGCGAGTTCCCTGGTCTGGCGTGTGTCGGGACAGGGACACGAACAAGTGCAGTGTTTCAGAATGAACCCAGATCTCCCAGAGCGTAGCGTGGTGGAAAAGCAGCTGATGACTCCACGCAGCTCCAAGCGTGTGAGATGGTGGGACAGCGCCGGGGAGCCAGGACTGACGTGGTGGAAGACCCGGAGCAGGTCAGACCCCAAGGACCACATTTCCCCCTGTTGTGTCCTGCGGGCACAGGGCCAGCCAGGGCAGAGCAGGGCATTGTCCATCCCCAGTGCTCCCCCAGGATGTGGCTGAGCTGTGGTTTTGGGAGAGCTGGGCTGCAGGCAGCGTGTGAACCTCGGCGTTTAACAGCCACCAGTGGGCAGGTCCTCTGTTAGCTGGCTGAACTGGTTCCAGGGTCTGCAGCCTTCACTGCTTTGTGTGGCACTGGGGACTTGTTTCTGGATCTGATTATTAGCACAGAGAAACTACGGATGCACCAAACTTATTGCTGATCCAAGGGAAACAACTGCTGAACTGCAATTTGTCTCTGCGTGATTTAAACGGGACTAAAGTGGCCCTGAAACAAACCAAAACACCGCAAGGACTTCCCTGGGCAGCATTTTCAGGACGCCTCCTTCTGTGAACATCCAACGGCTTATGTTTGAAGAGATTAAAAAGTGTTTTAAGGGATAATCTCTGAGGTTGCTTTGGATGAGCTCTTGGGCAGGGTGGTCACATTGCTGAGCTTGGTGTTCAAAAGTCAGGAGGCACATCTGAAGCTGGAGCTGAAAGGCAGCTCCACGGACCCAAAGGAGGAGTCCATGCAGCAGCTCTGTAGGTTGAAAGATCACGACCCTAATGAGGTCTATGCCAATTTCTGATGTCCAATCTCTATTTGATCTCAAATTTCACTGACAGGAGTCTGGCAAAGAGAAAGGCTCTTTTTCTGTGAGCTAAATATGAGGGGGAAAAAAAAAAAAAGGAAATATTCAGTGATTTTAAATGCTATGCAAAGATAGATACAGAGAAAATACATAAACTTTGTTCATCAGAATGTTATGAAGTCTTAGGGTGTGCAGAGGGCTTCCTTTTTCTTTCTGAGTCATTAAAATCCATTAAGTAAAGACCTCAGGATCTAAAAGCTGTAAGTAATTAGGCATTGACCGAAACAAGCCATTTTGCTGCTGTGTCCATTGTGTCAGCAACATTCACATTAATGCAGAAGGACCCATCAGAAAAGCTGATATGGTCAATAAGTCATGAACTGAAAGGCTTTCTACATCCATAATTGCCCCACTATGTTAGGAATTTGCATTTTAATAACTTCCTAATTATTTATTTACTTGGTATGGCCCATGGTATGCAATTTAAGGTGTTTGAAGTGCATGTTTAATTGACTGTGCATAACAGCTATTGGTGAAATATATATAATTAGGAGGACTATAAAATGTGTATTATATGTAAGTAATAGTTACTTTCCTATTTCAGGGCTCTTTTTAAGGAACATTGCAAAAGTAATTAAAAACTTAATCTAGTCTAATCGCAAGAACTTCCATATTTTGAAGTGTCTTCATTTATGAAGCAGAGGGAAAACAAGACCTTCCAGAGCTGAATCATTTTGATCTCTGTTTCTGTCATTGTGCCTGTTTTCCAAGAGACTTGCAGACAGGCACAATTTGGCTTGGTGGTCTGGAGTTCTGTCCTCAACCGGCTGTCCTTGCTATTGTTGTTCAACCTTTTAATACTACCTGAAATGCACTTACTTGTGGTTGAATTAATGATAATTGCGAGCTCCTTGGCATCAGATATAGTCTGCCTTAGTGCTGCTTTACCGTCTGGAAATTCCAGCTCCTGGCGTCAAGGGGCTCCAATCACTTCCACGACTTCTAGAAATAGCTGTGACCTGCTTTTTTGCACCATTTCAATCCTTTCAGGCCAACCTGAGCTCCTAGAAACAGAACCCTATTGAAGCAGGAGCTTTTTTAGTACTTACTGCTTGGTAACTTCGTTTTTGCAATTTAATTACAGGTTTCATGTTTAGGGTACGAAGAAGGACATCTTGTAAAGGCACCTTTTCATGTGTGGACAGACCATAAAAATGTAGGTAGGGGCTTCTTTTCCACAGTGGGTGCCCCTGTGGCACTGAGAAATTCCTCACTGCTCCGTTATCAAGTGGACCTGTTTAGAAAAGAAAGCAAAAAAAAAATAAAGAACCTGAAGTACAACCAACTCCTACATGGTTACCTCAAACCAGCCACTATTTGGTCATGTGGGACCAAATGTCAAGCCAGACAAAGAAAACAAGTGTCCAGTGAGTTAGGCTATTGTGGAGAAAGTGGAGGAATAAAAACAACCGGACAATAGTGACATTTCTGTCAGTCCGGTGGGTGCAACACACCCACTGGCTTGTTCTGAACAACTTGTGGGGTGCAAGCTGTCATAGTTAGCACAGCTGTCATTAAAACCCACTGCAGCATATATGAGCCATTAGTGTTCTTATTGCTAATAACTGCAATTTTGTGAGTCAATCTAGGTGAAAACAGTTTAATTAAAAGTTGCTCTAATTAATGTGATTATTGCACTAAATAAAGAGGGTAGCACATTCATGCTCCTCTGAAGAATACTTTTTTCCCCTTCTTCCCTTCTATTGAAAGATTTAGCATCTACTGACTCAGTAAATTACTGATTCATTAACTTATGCTTGGGGGATGAGAAAGTTATTTTCAACAGAATTAAATCTACAACCTGCTGATGTATGGAACTCCTCGTGAGATTCCTCGTGCCATAAATCAATCAACTTCTCCCAGTTCAGGGCCTTCGAGCACCAGCTAAACTTGCTTTTATACAATGAGGGCACAAGAATTGTTTATCTTTCTCTCAGGTAGAGTAGATGGTGCTTGTCATAAGTCAGCTGAGGTGAGGAGCTGGGGACAAGGTGCAGGGTAGGGAAGTTAATAAAACCCCTGCTTTTCTACAGGACCATGGACCGCTTGGCAATAAGATCACACGTGCAGGCAGACAGGGAGATTCATATTCCAATCATGCTGACTCTTTAAAAAATAATATATTTATTTATTTATTTAATGATATCAACACGTTCTTATTTAGCTTCGCACTATAGAGGTATTCATCATACTAATCCCATTAGGTAGATAATATCCCTGCCAGAGTTCCTGGGGAGAGCTAATCACCACTCCTATTGTTCCACTCTTTTTGATTGCTGAGGAGACAAGAGCAAATAGTCAGTCACTGAAATTTAAGACCTAATTAGATCCTCACACCTCTGGTCCAAA
The DNA here is from genome assembly GCA_013396735.1 of Grallaria varia. Classification (NCBI taxonomy): domain Eukaryota; kingdom Metazoa; phylum Chordata; class Aves; order Passeriformes; family Formicariidae; genus Grallaria; species Grallaria varia. Next base: position 815,007 of record VWZG01002480.1, on the reverse strand, counting down.
GCAACTTGGAAGTATTAAACTGCTAAGGTACTTAATGGGATGACTCATGAGAGTCCTCATCTTCCTTTGCAATGAGGGTTCATCTGCAACACAAATACGAGCAAGGGACCTGCTTACAACAGATTTCCTCAACCAGGTAAGAAAATGAGTAAAGCATGTAGAGTGGGTGGGATTTGTATAGTTCAGGTTTCCTCTCATCTCTTAAAAAATATTGTTTCCATCTGTTCTTTCTGAAAGTCTTTCAGATGAGGACTCAGGAATTTAAAGAGAGAAAGGAACGCACTTGGAAAAAGCTAGACAAATTTAGGAATCTTTCTGTTCCCACAGACCTTTTTACTGAACAGTATCCAGTCAAACGAGCTTGGAGTACCAGTGAAAGTGTGCTGGTCCATCACACAGGTGCCTATCAACACCTCTGTCAAATCAGTGAAATAATACATCTCTCCCTGCTTTCATGTGTGTGACCACAGGGTGGTGTGCTCAAAGGTCACTTGTTTTGAAGCCCACACACATTTTGTGGAGTTTTCCTTTTAGCAATTGCACCTATCTATTTCATACAAGATCCAACTGTGTTTTCTCAGGCCGTCTTTTAAATGTGCTCACATGTCATTTAGATGAGTCTTCCATTTTCATTTAACACAATTTTTACTCCATCGGTAGCTTTTATAGTCTCGTGGCAAAATCATGCAAAAATCAGGCAAGACCAGCCCTGCATCTGGGTCACACTTAAACCAGAAAGCCAAAGTGGCCTGCAGGCTGCAAAATAAAAAGCTAATATATCCGAAATCCTGGGCAGGTCAAGCAATAACTGAAGGGGAATTTATTTCAGCGAAGTCCCAAGGAAGGATCTGAGTGTGGGTAAAAGGTCTCTCTTGATGAGAGCAGGGGACAGAGCCAATGCTGCTGGACCTGCTGGACTTGCTGGAGGAGCAGAGGTCAGTTCCTGTGGATAAATCCCAGTGATGCCCCAGGAAGGCCAGGGGTTGGGAGGTGAGTGCTGGTGACTTGGCATTTATGGCGTGAGTTCAGTACGTGCTCCTAGATGGGACTGGAAATCTCCTGTTGACGTGGCTGTGAAGATGCTCCAGATGGTCAGAGAATACCTTTAGTGTGTTGGGGGGTTGGCGTAGCTGTAGCCTGAGGTCAAAAGGACCTAAGTGGTTTGTGCAGCTTCCTGCATGAAATCCCAGCAGGCTGTGAACTTTTTGGTCCCTGTGCAACACATTCAGCCATGAAGTGTCCTCAGGTTGTCCACCAGGCACTGCACACGGGGGGTGCCAGTCTGGTCACAAAATATTTGCAAGCACTGGAAGGACTGGTAAAAGCGTTTCAAAATGGTGCTGGAAAATCAACATCACACTACTGAAGAAAAGCCAATTTATCAACAAAGTGGGCTTTAAAAATAGAAAAAGTCTACTTGTTTCTTTTTCCCCCCCAACCATTTCTATGAGTCTATTAAGTCCATCAAGAATACACCTAATCAGTTAAATGTTAATGTGCTGTTTGTCCTGAGGAAACAAAAAAAAAATTATAAAAGAAGTTTCAAAAATTGCACACACATTCCAGCTTTCCCAGAATTTCAGTTGCCCAATAGGGTCATAGCAGATATTTGGTCCTGCATTAATATTTGTAAAGACTCCTAAAAGTTCTGGGCTCAGGAAAAAAAAAAAAAGACCAGGTGCTGATGGAAAATTTGGAGCAGCTGCTTCACAAACCATTTTGATACAGGGTCTTTTAGAGGGAGGATTGCAGGAGATGGAGTGGGTGGCTTCAGCCCTCGTCTGTCTCTGAAATGGTCTGACAGAGCTGTAGGAGAGCTGCAGCTTTGTTGTCTTCATGACAAGAGACAAAAATAAAATTTTAACTGCTACCTCAATAAAGCCCCAATACCAGCCTTCTCCTTGGAGTCTCATGGCTGATACACCTTGACGGAGGAACCTCTTTGAAGGTCCATCAGTGAAGAAAGCTCTGGCGCTTCTTATCACGGCTGGACTCCATTTTCAAGGCAAGGGAAATTCCAGTGAAACTTCAAGATCCATCAAGGTGGTTTAGCTCTTATTCATCACCCTCCTGGCATCCAGGCTTGAAATTCTTAATGTGATTAGCGCTGGGGAAACGATTTTCATCCTCCTCAGCTTTACTCAGGGCCCCTCGTAAAGTGCAAGACTTGATGGTCGAGCAGAGAGGGCTCGTTAAAATCTCCCCTGTTTATAGCAGCGGTGAGATGGCAGAGCTCTGTCCTCAGCTGGAGGTTTCATGGCACGTGAATGTCCATGTGCTCCACGGCAAACACAGGCAGAACAATCACACTTATCCACAACAAAATCACTGCAAAGAGGGCACAGAAAACCTGAAAAAGCAACATCTCACACACACACAGAGATGTACGGCCAGCCAGGAGGAACCCCTGCGAACGTTTCGATGCTGAAGTTCCAAGTAACTCCTTTTCTCCATAAAATTGCTGCCATCTGGGATGCTCTTAAGCAGCTCGGTATAGATCTGTTCAATGCATCACCTCCCTGCACACAGGATACATTCTCTCCCTGGATTTCCCCCTTTAACCCGTACTTCACTCTCGTGCTCCACAGTTGCCAACCATGATTTTGCAAACTTGGTTGAAACATTTCAGTGGGACAAATCACCCCTTTTAACTCCTTGCCATCCTCACGAGTTTACAGGCAGAACCTCCGTCACTTTCAGTCTGAAATTTCCCTTTGCTTTCCTGCAAATCCTTGGACTTGTTTCATAAAATGCATCGGGACCTTTCACTCCAAAAGGACAAACTTCTGACCAAAGGTAAGGATTAAGGTCGGTGACCACAATGTTAGGAAAAGAAAGAGATTAAGCAGATGACAGGTCTGAGCTGCATTTCATTCCTGCTGGAATACGATGGAGGAGGGAGTAATGTTCAGACAGAGTGCAAGATAACTGCCATGAGGAAAATCGTATGGAATAACTGATACTAACTCAGTTTATCAAGTTTAACATATAAAACGCTGTTGAAGATGCTAGAGGTGGCACTTCGCCTTGGATTAGGGCAGGTCACAAGAGTTTACAGAGAGCTGGGTTCAGGAATGCTGCTGTAGCCTCTTGGAACACTGTCACACACTGTGCAGCACAGCCTTACCTAAATCAGAGTTTTTGGTTTGGGCTGGGTTGAAAGAAAACGCCAGATGAACAATATTGACCAAGGATTAGCTTTGCCACAAAGACAAAAGATCTTTCTTGCAGCCAGCGTGGGTCAATTACCATCAGCTCAAGTATCCTCCAGCTAAAACCTTCCACTGCATGGGAGAAGACAAGTACAAGACCCTGGCCAACAAGAATAATTGAATCAGGCCAGTAAGCATTGGACCACTTGTGGCCTCCTTGACTCTTATCTGTTTTTCTTGCAGAAGTCTTGTGACAAAGGAGGACTTTGGATGTCACAGTATTTGTGACTCCTGAAATCTTTGGGACATGGCATCTACCACCGTGGCAAGTGAGAAAGAAAAGTGGATCTCAGTATTAACTGGAACTGTGTCCGTGGTAGCTGCTGTCAAAGCAGCAGAGGAGCAGAAGTTGTGTGAGTGGCAGCTCTAAACTTGGGTTTTCCTGAGTCAGAGAGAGCAAGATGTGAACACTCAGCCCTTATCTTGTCCTTTTCCTCACAGGAGGTAAAGCTGAGCTAATTATCACATGTTCATTATGAAGAGGGAGAAGGTTATACCTATACAGTCAGTCAGCTGTAACAGTGACCCGAGGAGTGGAGCTGGCCCTGAATAATCCAGTCATGGAGTACCTACTATAATACAAGTTTTGCTGATTTGGCTGGAGAAGAAAGAAAATCAAGATAATTAACATAAAATATGGAGAAAATATAAGAAAGAAACTGCCTTTTACAGACCCATACTCCTGCTCCTTTCAGTTCCTACAGCAAGCAATACTCAAAGTATTTATAACAGTTATCTGCTCAAGTATTCAATTAATCACACCCCCTCCCCAAGATGAATATATGCCTGTTAACAGCAAAGGTCTGATGCAGGAAGGGAAGGCAGCAATGTAGCATAAGCACGGATGGACTGGAAACAACTCGTTCAGTGTCTTTGAGTGCTTTTCCACCAGCATGGCATGCTTCCTTTACAAGAAGTCTTGTACGATCACATATCTGCAGAATCTTCTTCCTTTTACTACAGTCCAGGGATTTAATACTACAGTTTACAAACCTCCAAAGACCTTGGTATAAGGCTGTGAAAGTGAAAGATCCTTTTTATCCCTTCCCTAGGGTTTAAATATTTTCATCTCCCTGACTCTTGTTTTCATAGAATATTTGATTTTTTTGTTGCTTTCATGTGTGTTGCAGACCCGGCTAATGTGGAAATCTCTTCTTCCTCAGCCAAGGGACACCCATCTTCTGGGACTCTCTCTTAACTAGAAATGATTGTCTGGTTATTCAGAAACCTTTATGTAAATAGCACTCCTGACATATATCTGCATAATTAGAGTCCCTCATGAATATGATATCCTGTGGCTCAGGATAAAGTATTAATTGATCTATGAAATAATCTGAATTCCTGCTGGAATGTTGTTTATATCCAATGAGTTCCTCCTTGTTTTTTTTTACTCCTTGCATTATATTCAGATAAATTCAACACAACTCTATTAACCAAGGTTTCCTCCTAATGAGATGGTTCCCTTCAAAACCCGAAGCAGCAGCAGTAAGAAGTACCCAGATAGCTTTGACTTGCACCCTCTTCTGCAGGGCATGTGTAATTTGCTCATTTAATAATGATTTTAAAATGTTTGAAATATAAACAAAACAACAAGTTCCCACTCTTGTATTCAGGTGTGAGTTATCCATCTTTCATGATGAGACAGGCATAACAATTATATAAGCCCTTGGGCTGATATACATGAGCATTAAAGTGAATTATGACATGATCAGACTGCTAAGGAAAGCCACAGTTATTTTGCAGAAATGGGGCCAAATTCTACTCCCCTGTTACTGGTCGTGATGCTACAGAAGTCAGCAGTTGCCTTCCTGCTACATTTGTTCCGTGCAGCCTAATGTAAACTTGAGATTTTAGTGCTGTCATACTTGGACACTGCTGCCAAGGCAATAGCACTGAAACAAGGTGATCATTTTTCAGTTTTACATTGCAAGTGCACCTCTAATACTCTGTGAGACAATGGGAACAAAACAAGAGACGACTCAAATACACAGATTTAAAATACATGTTGTTTCTGAACACAAAGCATAATGGGGGAAAGTGAGAAAATTCTACAGCTTCAATAGTTCGACCAAAGATCAGAGAAGTCAATGGGAGTCTTTCCATTTTTCATTCAGTGAGATTTAGATCAGATCCCTTTGGGGAGCCATAATGAAGTTTATTTCTATTATAAATATACAGTTGATACGTCAAATTTTACTACCATCATGAGAAAAAGATTACACACAGAGTCACAGACCAGCTGAAATTCACATGAAAGAAAATCGCATTAAGTTACTGTTGCCAAGTTCTAAAGGGAATGACATTTGACAAGAAAAACATTCATACTTCTTAGATACAATCACTAAATTTTATTCTTTCTGTGGTGATACGTCTATTGCCCTCATTAATGAACAATCTGTCTCCCTAAAAGATTGATCTTTACTGACCTTTCTCCATATCTTCCTTCTGATCTTAGCATATGATTTAACAGGAGGAAAAAACATTATATATTTTTACACCGAAATAGCTGGTGGGGATTGGATAGATGCACCAGTTGCAACCTACTCATTTTGAAGTACAAATGTTTTCATTGTCTCTTATAAATTAGCTTCTTTTTTTTTCCCTCTGAAGAAGACAAAGCATTAGTGGAAAGGTAGTATCTTTTTTATGATCCTAAACTAGATTTTCTGATTTTTGGCTTTCTTTCCCTGGGTATTATATTTATATAAACCATATCCTACTCTGGAATCAACCACAACTTTTGTGAAGACCTCTGTATGTAAGGAATGAACACAACCAACCAACATGTTATTAATTGCACAGAAAATTTATGTGGAAAACAGCCTTTGACAATATTTACATCAGAATCTATTCTTTCCCTTTTGAAAAATGAAGTGATCGACACATTTTCATCAAGCATTCAGAACTCAGAATTCAACCATTTCTACTCATTACAAACATAATGTGATTTTGGTGGGTGGAATTCTCTCTGGTCTCTGAGCAGGCTGATGTGTTCTCATAATTGAAAAACAAAGTCAAAATCTCAGCTATGTGAAAACACGCCTGTTTATTTTCCCAAATGACCCTACTGAAATTCTGTCCCCAAATTAAAAACACTCTAATACCTTGTGATAAGTTTCACATGGCCCTAACTTTGAGGGATACCATTCATTTTGATTCCAAATCACTAAGCTCTCCCTATATTTCATATATTTCCATTACTGTATGCACTGACACGTTCTGAAGAGAACAGAATGAGGTCTAGAAAAACTACAGCAAAGGATGAAGGAGTGCTTTTTATCTGTCTGTCTCCTGAAGTCTTCAGATGGTGACTAGATGCCTGCAGATAAGATATTTTTTAATCAAGGAGGTAAAGAACTTTGTAGTTAAATGACACTGAGTGAGTCATAGAGTAGATCAGATCATCTAACAAAATCTTCAGTCAATTAGAATCTACATCCCTCTGAATATAGTTAATAATTTTCCAAGAGTCAAAGATCAGATCTTCCTAAATCAGTTATTTCAGTGGGAAGAGGAGCTTCAGGGGACCTACATGGCATTTTTAGAAGTCCTCAATGTTAGAGCTGACCTAGGGCAATGTGACAGGAGACACTGCCTGAAATTCTGTCTCCACTGAGCCCAAGAGGGAGTGTGAATTCAGTGTGGCCATGTTACCACCCAGGGTGTCAGTGGGAAAATTGCCTGTTTAAAACAAGAGAAAGCAATATATTTAACCCCAGGAAGCAAAATAGAAAAGTTATTCCAGTCCCCAGTCCCTCAACTCCCCTGAAATCCTCCCCTTAAGTTAAAGATAAGGGCCAGCTGGAGAGTGCTGTCAGATTTACAGGTCTGTCAAGGTAGGATGTGTTCAAGGCAAGTCTCAGCAGAAGACGTGTGAGGCAGGAAGGTCTTTTCTTCCTTAATACATAAAATGGATAACCAAACGTAGGAGGTGAGTCCTACTGCCACGAGATACTAAGGCAGTGAGAAATTGTATAGACTGGACAAAATAAAGTTCGCCAGTGGGTTCACAAGACCAAAGAATGGTTGAGGTTGGAAGGGACCACTGGAAGACATCATACCCACCCCACCTCCCAAGCTGGGTCAGCCAAAGCAGGACCAGGACCATGTCCAGATGGTTCCATTTTACAGAGGTATCCAAGGACATACCCCACTTTTCACCAACCAATGACATCAATGATGATGCCATCATACCTTTCTTCTGGGTGCAAACACTTCCCCAGCTCTCTTGGTGCTGCTGCTTCTCATTCACTCATAGACCTTCCAGGAGGAACTGCTCGACATGCAGGTAGGTCATAAACCCACAGTTGTTACGAGAGGCAGGGTAGAGCATAATTCTAGTTACAGGAAACAGGAGGAAGAAGGGGGGATTTTTGGAGTGTTTTATTGTAATTTAAGTAGGCTTCTATGATACGAGAAGCCAGCAATCATGTCAGAGGTTAAAAGGAGTTTTCATACAATTTCAAGTCCATATTTCTCCATCCTTACACACAACCTGGAAGGAGGGCAGCCAGAACCAGGAGGAGGCAAAGAGCTGTTAGCTGGCTCTGGCTTGTCTCTCCCTCTTATCAGATTGTAACTTCACAGTAGCAGCTTCCACGGCAAACTCCCTGTAGCCCTTCCAGATTAACTTTCAAGCCTGGCTCCCTAGACATGGCAAATTTCAGCCCCAGGAGAGAAGTGATCAAGGTAGAGAAGCAGTTCTTTGTGGGATCCCTCCATCCCACAGCTTGCTTCCCTTTGCGTACAAGCCCAGCAGGTTCCTTGATGAGATGGACCAGGTTAATTTGTAATTTCTTATTAAGCAAATCCTGACAAACAGTATTAGTGGGGAATATGCTGTTGTGAATATGTGATGGGCACCTGTTGGTGTTTTCTCTAACTGGCCAAGATTTCCTCTGCTGGATACATATTTCAAACTGCTAAAAATTCAATCTCCACTGAATTATTTCATTCTGATAGACATCTCATAGAATGACACTGAATGAAGTAATTTGGGACACAACCTGGTGTAACAGAACACAATTACTCTGCTGAGATTGTTACAGTTTTACATCCACTTAGAAACTACCAGAGAAATCCATCCACTGGTAAGATTTGAATTATTATTTTAACCTGTTTTGTTTTTTTTTTTTTTTCTTGACAACCAGCTTTTCCAGCACTTTAGATGATATTTCCTGTTTTAATCCATCCGAGGTACAATCGCGTGTTCTTTTCCTTGCAGTTCCCAGGGCAGAGGGAAGAGAATGGGCGTCAGTTTGGGTTGTCTCTGCCAGGAAATATAAAATAATGCCGTCATTCTTGAGTCGACTCTTGCAGCAGCAGGCTCAGACACCTACAAAGTAGAACACATGCATGGATTTGTCGTCCTGTCTTACTCTCAAACAACATTGGCTTCTTTGTCAATTGTGAGGAAACAGGGGGGAAAACCCCTTGGAGGGGAGCCACACGTTTATTTGTTCCTGAGCTCTGAGAGCAACCTTGGCTGCAGCACAATCCCTTTTTTAGCAAGGAGAGGTGAGCATCTGTGCAACGTGTTCAGAAAAGGCAACAGATAAGTTGGACAACTGCATTTACTTAACACAGGTTGGCTTGTGACACCCAGGGACAGGATGTGTGTGACTGCAAAATTCTGATGGTCGTGGCAGATCATGAGTGCTGTTGCCTGTTCCCTACAGCCCCACTTCTGGTGTAAAAAAGCCATCAAGTACAGGAGAGATCCATGGGCAGAGGTGCCTACCACACTCCTGACAGGGAGTGAAGCAAACCCTGGGGACTAGGGGAGCAGAAACATTGTTTTTGGCTCCTCTTCATCCACGCCGACCATTCTACGGTGGTGGACAACCAATGTTTCTGTTCAAACTGATGATTTAATGAGGCTGTGTCTTTGTTCAAGTTTGGCTTAGTGTGGCAGGTCCTTTTGAAAGGGGACACTTCTGACTTTACCTCTTTCTTTTTCACACACTCAGAGCATGAAGAGTTTCACCTCTACCTTTATCTTGTGGACAAGACCTGTGTACCTAAAGTCCCTCTGATTTTCACAACGTCTGTTTCCAGTGTGCCAGTGGGAAGAAGGTGCCTTCTAAAGTCTCATTTTTCAATGTCGAAGATTTTGCAGCATTTCTGCCTTCACCAAATATTTGGAAGATGCAATGAAAGTATTTGTTTCCAACTGTAAACAAAGATGCCTTTTACTGGTAGACTCTCTGTTTTTAGGTCCCTGTGTGAGAAACAAAGTCTGATGCTAAAAGATGCCATTGAGGGGTTGCATTCCTCATCCTTACCAGTGCCAGAGGCTGGTCCATCCACAAGCAGTCCTGATGCAGGAGCTCACAAACAGCACCTGAGGACACACGCACAGAGCCTATCCAAGCACTTTACAAGGGGGGTGGAAATATTTTTAATGCCTCCCAGCAAGCACGTGTTGAAAGGTTTGGTAAATGAATATGAATTCTAAAATCTACAGACACATCTGTGTCAACCCCTAATGAGAAAGTGTCTCTGAAGCACTCCAATAAAACACCTGCAAACTGGGTGACTTAAATTACCTTTGGATAATCACATGCTTGTAACAGTGACCTTGCTGTTTGAGTGAATGTAGTTGTAGCTCCTGGAGTAGGAAAATGAGTACTGGTAATATTAAGGCCACAAGTCCTGATGGCAAAACACATTTCCCTTAAAAATCACAAGTGGTGGATGACATCCAGTTGAATGACACACTTCCATACACATTAGCACATGGTTTGCCCAAAACAGAACAACTTCATTTTTAAGAAAATCTCTGCAACAGAAGGGAAGGAAATACCCTCCCTACTTTTTGGTGCACTAAGAAGGCTTGAGATTTCCCCACTCTCCTACTTGTTTCTTGAAATTCAGCTCCTATTAAAATCATGGGCAGCACTGAATGTCCATTTCCAGACCTCCTGCACCAAGGGAGATTTCTGTGCAGTGCCCCATTGCATCCCAACAGTGAAAGGTGCCTGACAGACTGAATGCATTCAGTAGCACACATAGCTCAGAGAACATGTGATGAAGCAGGCCAGCTCTTTTGCTGTTGCTTTTTCACCACAGATGTCCCCAGCAAGGGTGCCCAGAGCTACCAAAGAACCCTGTAAGGCAGCTGAGGCCAATTGCCAATATTTAGGCATAATTCAGGTCATCTCATACTGAATAAGAGCCCAGAATAAACTGCATCAACTGCTACCTCTTTCCCTTGCCCAGCCTCTCCTGGACCCCCACAGCATCATGTCACTGGAACAGGCTCTGTATCACCTCTCCAGGAGATGCTGTGGTGCTCCAGAGCTCCCTCCCATCCCTCCCACAGCTAGGCCTAGCCTTCATGTAATAGAGTAAAATAAATAATTGTGACAGGGAATTATTAGCTAACTAATTAAGGTTTAGAAAGAAAAGACCAGCAAAATCATCACAGAGCTAAGAAATTCTATAGCTTATATTTGAAAAGTGTTGACACAGGAACAATGTTCAACTTCTAATCCCCCTCTGTCCTGTGCTCAGTCTCAGTGAGACAAACATACCTCTGCATCTCTCTTCCCCTTTAGATTGTACAGTTTTCCTCATTTATCTTGTATTTTTCTTCAGGCAAGTCCAGCTCTGTTCCATTCAGCCTCAAGGCTGGGACCCTGGAAAATATCTTCTGGATTTTTAGCATGTATTTGTCTCCTTCATCACAGTTCTTATTCCTCTCTTCCCTTAGGAAACATAACTCATTAAAGATCAAGAAGAATTTAACTTAAATATAGGTTTTATTTATAGAACTTCGCCTTTGTCTCCCTTCCCATCCCCACTTCATTTTTCCCACTGTCTTTTATTTTCACCAGCTGGACTATCCTCTCAGAAACAACTTTCCACCTCTGTAGCTCCATCAATGTTAAAGGAGCTATCCTTCATTCACAGGAAGAGTAAAGATCCCAATTTTATTCGTCTTTATCATTTAACCTGTAAAAGCTGCAATTTGCAGGGTCTGCAACCTTTCAAGCTTTCCTCGATAAGGTGTACTTCTACTTGTCACAAAAATGTAACCTTAGGATTTCACAAGAATAAAACTTTCTTTTGTCTTTTCTTCCAGGTGTCCATATGTCTGCAACAGGGAATCTGGCCAGCTCACAGAAACTTCCTCTCCTCCGAGAACTGCATACTGAGGCAAATTCCCAGCTTATTAAAAAATACTTCTGTTATTTTGCCATCTTGTTTGTTCTGCAATTCCACCATATTTTTCCCCCTCTCTCTTTATTTTTTCATTTATTTTTTATTTTTTTTAATGTTGCCTCTAGCTTTTGGGGGGGAAAAAAAAGGAAACAGAAAAGAAAAAAACAAACCAAGAAATCCTTAAATATATCTTTCTTTTGGGCTTTGTGTACCTTCCAAACTTCTGTTAGGAATTGATAGGAGCATCCCAATATTCAGATGCTATTTGTCCAGCAAAGGGCTGTTTGCGTGAAGAAGTACACAGAAGCTTCCAAAAAAAACCTGAAGAGTTTAAAGCATATTATAAAGCTTCTCTTCAGCTACTGACAGAAGTGCCTTAACCTCACTGTTGCTTCACTCTTTTCCAAAGTAAATTAAATGAAAGCTGGAACAGCTAAAACTGGAGTAACACTGCCCCAGAGTTTAAAGTGGTCCAAACACTCAATTTCAAATTTTAGGTTAGTTGCTTCAATTTTCCTGTGTGATTCCTAAGACAACTTTTCAGATCAGTGGTGAATTTTTTTGTTTGTTTGGGCCTTTGTTTGTTTGTTTGTTTGTTTGTTTTCCTCATCTTCTAACTGCCTAGATTTTGAAGGTAAAAGCCAGTTATGTTGAGTTATGGGAAACTGGTCCTCCAAAAGAAAGGAAAATGTACTGATTTGTGGCTTTGTTCATGAAGATATGAAACTGACCGTGACAACTTATTAAACATTTTTGTTATACTTCATCCTGCCTCATTTTTTGAAGGAAAGGATTGACACACAGGGAGGACAACGTGCTGTGTCCTTTCTTCTTTGAATGCTACAAAAGAATTCCGGAATTATTTTTCCCCCGGATATATACTTGTGAAAAAAATTGAAAAGACAAAGGAAAAAAACCACCCAAACTGAAAAACAGTGCAAAGTTTGTCCGTGAATCATGCAAAGGGCACCCAGACTCCCTGCTCCAACACAACACACTGTTGCGTAGCTGTTTGCCGCTTCGCTCAACCCAGTTTTGCAATGCGCTTTCACAAGGTGGCCACCTTCTAACGCTTCGTTTGGAAGAATCCTGTTCCTTGTTGTTTAAACACCCCAGCGAGGCTGCTGAAGGGGAGGTGTTCAGCTCTGCCCGCTCCTGGCTTCTCACCATCTTCTCCCATCCTGCCTCTGCTCGGTGCCCCAGGCTAAGCTCTCTGCTTGGCTCATCCAGGGACGCGGTCGGAGGGAAGGGAGTTGCACCTCCCAGTCATAACACATTCTTGTCCTTTGACATCATGCGGCGAACCAACAGCTCCTTCCAGTCCCCAACAGCCTTTGGTGCCTGTTCCTTGCACGATGGTCATGGTTTTTCTTGCTCTGCCATCGCCCAGCCACAAAGGCTCCCGTGCTCCAGCAGCAAAACCTGCTGTCTTGGTCAACTTTTCAACCCTCCTGACAAGCTGTGACACTGAATGGTAGGAAGAGCTCGTCACGCCTTAATGGCCTGAGTGGATTCAGTGTAGGGCTGGGAGTACAAGTGTTTATGGAAGGATGAAAAGCAAAAAAAAATAAGAAAAAAAGGGGTTTATGGAGAGGTATGATGTCACCCAGACCACAGCCCTATTTCTGGAACTAAGCTGTGAAACCCATGATACTTTTTGGCACATAAATGTTGCCAAGTAAAACTGATAATATAATTGTTAATACGGTCACAGCCAACTGTTTTTCAGATAAGGAGTTCAACTCTTCTGTGCAATACAGTGTTTGTGGAACGTAGCACCTAGTCGGTTCCATGCTTTCATTGGCTCTGGGATTACTTGCTATCGTATTTAAATAAAAGGACTAGATTATTGGGTACCATAAGAACAATGGATTGCTTATGGTCTTGCAGCATTTATCTTAAGTCAATACAAAAGTTTGGAGCTCCAAAGCCCATGTCAAGGGCAGTGAAACAAGGGCCACATTCAGTGAACTAGTGATTTGTTTATTCTTTAATGTACAATTAAGTATCTTATTTTGGGGACTCAGATATACTTAGATGATTCAACAAAATGCAGTTTAATTTCCAAAAAATTGTGTCGGTCTGAGGAACAAAATCGGATAGAAAATATTCAAGGTTATTATGTGCAATTTGTTCTAGATAAGAGTAATGATCAAACAACTTCCTCATCCCTGCCACAGTGCAATTTCCCCCGAAATACAGGGCCATTTTGCATGGCATCCTTCATACAAGCTTTGTTCCTAGGAGCCTGACAGGGCTCCACACCATAATTACAGAGTGATTAGCAGTAAATAATACCAGAAAAGAAGAGATACTCTATATATGCAGATATGGAAGAGAAGGGATAGGTTCAGATACGAAACAGAGAGGGACTGTAGCCCAGAGACACATGAAAACTGCAGAAAGGAGCTCAGGGTACAGAGGCAAAGAGTGACAGCCAGGGCTCAAGGCGTGCAGGGAACAAGTGGAGCACTGGAGGGTGAAGACTGGGTATGAAAATCAAGTGGAACATCTCTGCCACTTGCAAAAATGCAGGCAGGCCTGAATTTAAAAGACATTTAGGTGACCACTTCAGAGTTTCAGAGAATCAGACATCTCTCTGGGCCTTCGGTTCCTATGTGCTCCTCAAAAGCTTAAAATAGCCTTTTCTTTCCATGTTTACAGACAGACACTTTTAAATATCAGGTCATAAAAATGTTCCACTCTTTAAATCAATGTTTTCTTCTCCTTAAATTCTGAAATTTCTGATAGCAATGAAATTAAAATTTTTTTATTTGTCTGTAGTGGATCCCTGCAGTTCATTTGCAGCTCTGGCCAATTTACTGTCTTACAGAAAGAAAAATGGGTCTCTGGTTAAATGTTTCCTTCAAACACAAAATAAAATCTTTTTACTGCTGACCCTTCCCTCTCCCAGTGTGAGACCAGAGTGAGTGATTTTGGCCACGAACATGCTGTGCTTCTGACTTTGATGGTGTCGCAAGGTTCACGAACAATTCAGATGGGAGCAATTTGTGTTGGTGTTATTCCCATTCCCTCAAAACCAGCTTTTCGGCGACGATGCGAAGGCAGCAGCGTGGAGGCGATGCCGTGTTATCACTGGAATGGAGTGCAGGGATGGTGGAGGCTGGGTCTCCACGGCCAGACTCCCGTCTGGTGGTGCCTGTGCAGAGTTCCCTCGGCCATGGTGTGTTTTCCCAGCTGCTTGTTTGGCTTCCAGCACCAGCTCACCATGACCAAGGGCCTGTAACACACAATCTCCCTGTGGTGGAAAGTGTGATGGTGTGATCAGTGAGCTCCATCAGATGGTGTTGCATGTCATTAAGGAAAGGACATCCAAGAAAGAACCACTTCTGCTTCCTTGAGCCCAGTTCTTCCTATTAGAGAGTCTATTCCCAGCCAGCCTCTTCCCATTGCTCAGCAACACCTGCAGGAGATCTGGTCTTTTTCCTTTCCCCTGCTTAATATCCAATATCACACCATTTTACTAAACTAGCAGAAAAGTTTGGACCCCGCTCTCCTCCGAGACAGAGTTTCAAGTTATTTTTCTACTGTACACTGATTTATCTTTTGCTTTCTCAAGTAGCAGTTTCCCAAATAACGGGTCAGGGATGAATGGCAGCCTGGAAGCGGGTTGCCAGAAAACATTTTTATTTATTCTTCTTCCTTAGTGAAAACAGACCCTGAACTCTGAGGGATTCAGCATTGCTGCCAGCTCAGCCCTAACCTTTGCTGCGCTTGCCGAAGAGCAGCGAGCAGCAGAGAGCAGTCTTGCCTGCCAAACCTTGGATTTCTCTGTTTGGTTCCCATGTTGCTGAACTTACAAGGTCAAGTCACACCCCCTCGCGTTAGCAGGGACCTTCCTGCATGCATAGTGACAAATCAGACAGACAAGTGTCTCCCATTCCACCAGACCCAGAGGACCAGGATCATCCACCCGTGTTCTTGGGACTCCTGTCTCTCACAAGTTGGAGGCCTCCAAGTCTACAACAGCACTTGCAGGTCTTCAGGTGCTGAGCCCACGGGAACTGTTCATTGCAAAGACTTGGGCAGGAGTTAGGCCAGATGAAGGCAGAACTTATGAGAGGCAGCTGGGCTTGGTCATTTGGAAAGGTTTATTTAAATTTTGGTTGAGAAGTTTAACTGGGGACAACACGGCTAATTTGGCAATGCAGAGATGGAAAATTTGTGTTTATACCCTGAATATCGACTGTTTGTGCCAGCTGTGGGAACTGTAACACTTGTGGGAAACAGGTGCTTGTTTGCTCCAGTGTTCACAGAAGGACTCTCTTCCCCACAAAACACCCACAAGCAGGAGGAGCCACGAGGGAGCCACAAGCAGGGAGAAGAAAGGAAGTATATGTAGGATTGGAGGAAGATGGATAGCGCTGGTTACCAGAGTAGTGGGGTTAAACACCCTGGCAATAATAAACTAATTATCTTTGCCCAAACCACCATTAATAAAATAAGTTACCTCTGGACGGCCCCAAAAGGAGTGATTTTTTTGGGACAGTGTGGTCAGGCCATGTATTGGTGGGGGACGCTGCTGAACTGAGGTCACTTCCTACGTCTCACCCACAGCCTGGAAGGAAATGTCATCCTCCACATGCCAGGGCAGGCACCAACACTTCAGTTCAAAGGCAACGCCAGCTGAGAACAGGTTTATGTTCCACAGGAGTGTGCTGATCATGCTGCTTTCTTGTGGCTGCAAATGGTGATGGGGAAAATAATGCTACAAGTCTGCAGAATGTTTTTATTGTCATGTCAACAAAATATTTTCTGCCTCCACAGACTGTGGAAGTACTTAACATGCAGCATCCATCCAGTTTTGGAAAACACTTGAAACCCACTGACAGAATCTCACTATTCCTTTTTTTAGCTACATAATGAAAAAGAAAACAAGAAATATGCTGATTCCCAAAATGAACTTTTTTTTTTTTCTGAAGCAATTTAATTTTTTAGCTTTGATCTGATACCAGAACCCAAAGGACTTACTTGCTATTTCTAAATAATGAGTCTAATGTTTATGCTCTGAGCCTGAACTTCTCTGGTTTTGGAAAAAATGTGACTTTACATAAAAGTCCTTTGATTAAGAGATCTGCAGTCAGAGGAGTTTTCGATACAATAATGAAAAGGCCTTTCAGATCCCTAACTTGAACACCGCTCAGCACGATATTACTCAAGAAGGGGAAAAGCCGACAGAACAATCACACTATTAGTCTTTGCTTTGCCAAGTGTTGTGTTAGTCATATTCCTATGGTAAAATCTCCCAGAAGTGGCTGAGAGAAGCCTTACATCGCACGGAGCGATGCATGCCTGACAAACCCACCCTGACCTGGGTGGTCTCTGACACTGGCTCTCTCCCTTTGTTGTTTTTTAACCCTGTTCCATTGAGGCTTTAGGAGTTGATTGCTGTAGAGAGGGAAAGCGCTTGGAGAAGAAACAGAGGCTATTTCCTCCTGCTATGGCCCAAATTCCCTACAGCAGGGATGGTCCCTACAGCAGGGATGGTCCCTGCAGCAGGGATGGTCCCTACAGCAGGGATGGTCCCTACAGCAGGGATGGTCCCTGCAGCAGGGATGGTCCCTACAGCAGGGATGGTCCCTGCAGCAGGGATGGTCCCTACAGCAGGCTACTGCAGGCTCTTCTTCCAAGCAAAGCACAGGCGCAGCACTGCCTTGCTTGCACAGCGAGGATCCCATTCCCTGCCCCACTGGAGCATGCAGAGGGTTGGTTGGCTGCTGTGCACCCACCTCTCCCTGGGTGTGAGGGGCACCCAGCACCCGGGCTCATCCAAGCTCTTGCCGTGTGGCTGCAAAGGTCACCCCGTTGTCCCGGTCGCTGCTTCCCGAGACGTGCGATGGAAAGAGCGACTTTCGCCCTTACTAAGTAGGTTGAAGTCTGGAAGCCGAATGCCTGTGTTACTTATGCAGGACTGACATGTCTCTTTGTCCTGAGCCATGTGGCCCTTGTATCTACAAAACATTACTCATGTGCAAGCTCCTCTTTCAAGTCCTTGATTCCAAGGGGATTACTCACATGTGCACGAACGCCACGACCGTGCGCTCCATCAGAGCTCGGGGCTCTGCAGAGCAGGGGCAAATCCTGCTGCTTGAGGCTGATTTCCACCACTACTCCGCAGATTAAAATCTGACACAGGAGCAGCTCCATGGGAAAAGGAAGATCAATCTGATACCTCTTCCTCCTCTATGTTCTCCTTCCACATTCCCATCTCCACTGTCATTGGGACAGCCTGCAGGAAGGTCTGCTCCCTGCTGCCGTCCAGGCGCTGCTGCATGCTAGGGGTTAAAATGAGAAAGCTCTTTGGTTTGGGAGATTTATTGTTTTCCTCCTGCTATATTTGTAAAGCTCATCATTAAGGTCAACCATCCCCACCCCTGCAGCTGTCTGTACTTTTTTCCCTCTGGTTCTAGAGTTATACTTTACTGAGGAAATTATAATTATTAAAATATACAAGGTCAGACTCTAGATGAACTTGGAAACAGTTCAAATATGTTTCAGGTTTGAAACTATTCAGCAACTATGGCCAAGTGGTGAGTTCATAACAAAAGAATGGTTAATTTCACACTTCAGATAACGTTTCCCCCAGAAAGTGGTAAAGCAGATTGGTACAGAAATTATGAAAGGCAGAGAAGACTGGAGACGCATAATCAGTCACTAGTCCTGATAATTAGATATTAAAAGTAGGCTCAGGGAAGGGGCAGAGTGGTTCTGCCTGAACAAGCCAGTGTGTGTCCCTTACCTTTAGATCACTCTTTTAAACTTTTTTATCCTCAGAAAAGCGCCATGACTTTGTGGATTTAACATGGGACATCTTGAGATGTATCTCACAAGTGGCTCTTCTCCGCCTGCAGACCACAGTTCGGACAACATCATCAGGCCATCACTAGCATTAAAATTTACAAACCATACACTGAAATAGCAGCAAGGAAAACACGAATATCCTTCTCCCTGAGTTACCTTCCCCTGTACATTGGGATGGTGGGAGGAAAGCAGTGGCAGGTATTTGTGGCCTCCCCAGAAATCTGTATCCAAGATAATCACTGCTTGCCCCTTGCAAACTGCCAAAGAGATTTTGGTAAAACAAGTTTTGAAAGATCATATCCACTTTGTGCTGACAACACAAGGGCTCTCTGCGAGCCTATGTGAGATTTGTGGCTAAAGCAGGTTGATCTTTATTGGTTTTCTTCCAAAACTGTGGCTCTGCCATGCAAACCTCCCCTTCTCCATTAACCTGGATTTCAGTGCTGACGCTCAGCAGCAGCCCTTTAAAAAAATCACCTAAAAGAATGTTTCTCTTAAACAAAAAAAGAACATGCCAAATCCCCCCAAACTATCTCTGTCTTCCTGGACACTGACATCCAAAAATCAATGCTGGATGTTACAAATCCTCCCTTAGCAGCTTTCCCCTGGAAGCAGCAGCAGCCTGGCCAGGGCTGCCCACATCCCCTCAGCTGTGCCTCCAGCTCCCTGGTCTCACCCTGCACTAGCAGAAAAACACTCAAGACATTTGACTTGTGCAGCTGGAGCTGTGAAAATCTACTCAAGAGGAAAATCAGGAGGTGACTGACTTCGTGAGCACATCTCAGAGGCATGTGCTGCTGCCACCCACGTGTGCCACTGCCACGGCCAGGGGGTGACACTGGACTCTGCCCTGCGGCTTTGGGGAAATCAGTGGCACTGCTGGCTGCTGGGGTGGAGGGGAAAGATGATGCTTTATGGGGGTTATTGCCCTAGCTGAGGGTCTTTTATTTTCTCAGCTGTGCTCAGCTATGGAAATGCCCACAGACCATCTCGGAATCGTGTCCCAGCACTGGCCATTACGCTGCACAGCAACAAGGTCAAGAGGCTCAGCCTTACCTCTGGATTTTCCTTCTTTCCCAGATATCATATTTTATTTATAATTTCGAAATATCTTGCTCACGTCTTTGATAAAAAGAATGGCACAGCATTCAACACAAGTTTCGTTTTTCATCGCTATTATCAAGGTTCGGATTTTAACTTCGGAATGTCCTTATCTAAAATGAAATCAAATAAGCCCTTTGTGGCAGGGGGTCCTACACTCCCTCCTCACCTAAGGGAGCTTGTGCAATGTGCAGTGCTTTCCTCCGAGCAGCTTGCTTGGCTCAGCTCACTGGAGCTGACACACGTACACCTCTCCCTGCGTGGAGCGCCACATGTGCCTATGGCAGGGAACATGTGTTCTTAATGCTCCAAGGTTTCTACCAGGGCAGGTTTCCCAGCCTCCAGGTGTAGGGGAGGATGGCTGTGGGTGCTGCCGGGGCTCGTGGGCAGATACCCAATAAAGTGCAATACACGTCAAACCCAGAGCATATTTTTAATGACCCTCGTGTGTCACTCTGCAGGACACAAGCAGGACCCCATCACTGTGATTCACATGAGAGCAAACTCTGCAGAACAGCAGGCCCAGCTCTCACTGTGCTGTGAGAACCTGGGGAAGGGCGTTGCTTCCTCCAGCCTCAGGACCTGGGTTTCCATAGCACACCACCAACCTCAGCTTCTGCCGAAGATGGACACAGGCAGAAAAAGGCCCCGTGACCTGGAGATGGATCTGCCACATGACCAGACCACCCAGAGGAGCTGGTTGTGTGCCATAATGTGGACAACTGTCAAGCTGGAGCTGGAGAGCAGCCTTGGGCTTCCCTGCAAATCAGGATGCAAACGCCTAATTTTCTGCTAGTCCCTTTCCTGTTGTGAA
This sequence comes from Grallaria varia, assembly GCA_013396735.1. Classification (NCBI taxonomy): domain Eukaryota; kingdom Metazoa; phylum Chordata; class Aves; order Passeriformes; family Formicariidae; genus Grallaria; species Grallaria varia. Next base: position 794,892 of record VWZG01002480.1, on the reverse strand, counting down.
AGCTCACAAACAAAAGGGAGCTGATTCCTGCCTCTGCTCCTACCACATGGGGGATGGACACAAGGACCCCAAACATTATATCATCTGCTTTCTGTGGGGTGGGGAAAGCACTGCTGAGTCCCACGCTTGGATGTGGGAGGACTGGCAGCCCTCTAAATTCTCAGCAGCTTCCAGGCTTTCTTTCCTTCCTGAACCTAATGGGTGAATGGCAGCAGAGCTCATGAGGATTTTCAAATGAGCTCAGAGGAGCTTGCTCACGAGAAGTTGAATCCTTGGCAAATAGCCCACAATAGCTGATATTTTTTCCAGTTTATGGAGGAGAATGTTTTCCAGCTATGCATATTTTTTTTAACTCCCCTACCCAGCACATCATTTTAATGTTAATTCCTCTGCCCCCTCTTTGGAACCACGTGCATTCTTCGGAAGGACACTTGTCCCTGCCTGAAAGCCTCCTGGGCTTTCTGTGTGGGTGTCCTCTCCCTCACTCCCATGGATGAAGTCTGGCTCCTGCATAACCTGACTGGGTTGCACCACTGGAGGTGCCACAGGTCGGCAAAATGAAGGCTGAAACCTCTAAAATGCGGGTTAATGACACATGGCAATTAAAAGCTGAAGGACATGACATACCAAATAAACAAAAAAATAACAAAAGAAGTGAGAGGAGGAAGAGGAGATGTTCTTTCAGATGTTCTCCTGACCACTGGGGTGTGGTGTGTGGTGAACCTCCTGCCCTTCTGCATCCACACCTTGGTGTTTGCATGCTGTTGGCTGAGTAAATCTTGCTTCTTTTGCCTTCTATAAACGTGGGTCTATTCTCTGCGCTGTTCCACCCTCATGTCATTGATGAAGAATGTTCTGAAAATGAACCCCTGAAGACCATAAGCTTTATAAATACCACGACCCAAGAGTCATCTCCCACTAATCCATTGCCTTGGACAGAGTTACTGCCAGGCTGATACCTCCCCATCCCATCTTAATCAGTACCATTTCACTCTGATTTCTGTAATAGTTTGGAAGTAATGATGGGAAAATATCTAGCTGATTTATTTTTTTTTTTAAAAGCAGGGATCCAGCAACATGAAAACATTTTGTGGATTTGCCTCATTTCTGCAGAATTGTTCCTGCTGAGGCAAATAAACAAACGTTCAGAAAAAGCACCCTTCAAAACAGAATGTTTTGATTTTCCAGTAAGAACAAATATCCTAACACTTGCCACCATCTTTAAGGTCAATTTAAAAAATAAAATTTTAATGAAGTTTCTCAGACTTAAAGAGAAATATAACATTTTGTCCCAGGCAAGTTATTCTGTTTGTCTCAGTGTTAACTTCAAATTTATTTGCTTTTCAGCCTGCTAAAATAATGAAATCTTTGTTTTCTGGGTTCATCCATTAATTTCAATATTGTTTTATGAACTTCTCAAAGCCACAAACCAAGAAATAACAAACAAACAATGATCTTGTCTGGCCCTGCATGGCAAGCTGGAAAGAGCACAAATGAGTGAACCAAGTGGAGGTGTTGAATTATACCATTACAAACCCATGTGCAAATGAGATGGGAAGACAAGACCATCTGGTCCAAAGAAGAGCTTCAGCAATATGCTGACTTTAAAATGCTGCTGCAGCTTCCAGAATGCTCCAGGTGTGACAGGGATCAGAACTGGCCTGTGTTATTTCAATATATTGATATTAAACCTTCTCAGTTTGTGAAATTTGCACCAAATGTGCTGCATCGCTTCATTTCAGCACAAGCAATGAGCAGGATTGCGTCAACACAGTAACATGAGTGCAATAATCAGGGTAACTACAAAAAATAACCCTGGGGCAGTCATCTCTCTTCCAAAATGAGGGCTGGAAATACAGCAGCAATCCCCTGGCTTGGGAAAGGTGGCTTTTCCTTAGATTTCCCTGCATGCCAGGAACCCGCTTGAAAGCCAAGACCTCACCTTGACACACACACACAGGTCGCTTTGTTAAACAATATCAAAGTTTCACTCCATTGCTTCTTCTTCCGGAAGCAATGAACCGAGTGCTTAAAGATGAAAAGTTGTACAAACTTGTACCAACACACAATTTGCAGCACAATTTACAGAGCTTTAATTCAAACCAAGGATTTCCCCTCTGACTTGCAGCAGGGCTCCTTTAGTATTCCTTATCCCTCCTCTGCACTATATCCTTGGCAATTCCCACCTGTATAATGCTGGTGAGGAATGTTCAACATGTTCAATTGGTGGTTTACAAAGTATTTCTGTTTATCTCTGCACATTTTTTACCATCTCACATTCAAAAACTGCCCTGTTGAAAATGTGTATTTGTGTTCTGTGGTCACCTTTGGTGGGTCCTTTCAGGAGACTGCAGACCCAAAGAGAAGGGGAAAAATGGATGTACCTGGATAGAACCACTGAAGGAGAACTCTGGCTCACTGCCAGACATCAAACTTGCTATCACTGCCTGTCCTTTACACAGCAGTGCCCCCTCCAAAGAATACCCCAGTCCCTTGGCAGCATAAACTAACAAGTTTACCTTGAGCTGCAAATGTGATGTGGCCGTAGCGCTGCCATTTCTCTATGGTCAGTTTTGCATAGGAACAAAACGAGTTGATTTAACTCCTTGAAGAGGTGCTGTTTCACACGTGATACACATTCAGAAACCAAGGGAGGGAGCTGCTTTCTTGCTGTGAGAAAATAAAGCTCCATTCAAGTTAATGGAGTTACACTAATTCACCTCCATGGGGATTTGCTCCTGCTCTCAGAAGTATCAGCTCACAGTAGTTAATGGGTGCTTTGGCATGGATTTAGGAAAGCCTGAGTTTTGTTCCTGCTAGTAGGTGGTGATATTAAAGATAAAACCAGGATAACATTGAACAGGGAAGCCATGATTTTAGTATTATTGAAGACATGCAATCTACAAGACAATTAGTCTCTAAAAAATATACTAGAACTGGATATTCCAGGTATAGTCTGTGTTGTGTCAGCCTGATGATATCTAAGTGGGTTATGCACTTCATGACTTGTCAATCCATAGTCATTCTGCTGCTATAAACCTCTAAAATTGATCCGGTTAACTTTATCATTATCTAAAGAAAGAACTTGAGTGGCTGAACAAAGTGCTCTGAACTCCCTGGCTCCATCCATCATCTTGTCCTGAGGACCTTGCTGCCTTGCTTTCTTGGAACTGGCTGTTGTTCAGAAAGGGATTAAACATCAAGCCCTCAAAAGCCAGATAAAGAGCAGAACTATGGGCTGTGCTTGGCTTTGTTCAGCCATTTCTACCTCCCCTCCCTGAAGGAAGGAGGAATGGCAGGAGAAGCCGGGCCCTGCAGCTGAACAGGGCATGGGGCAGAAGAAACCCCAGCACGGGAGGGAATAGTTTGTGCTGGCATGTCCTCAGTTACCACCGTGTTAACAAGGGGATGTTGTCCAGGGGTAACACGGGAACCAGGTTTATCTGCACACTGTCCCTGTTTAGGTTTCACAGCCATGTCCCTTGTCCCTGCTGGAGCTGGCTGAGACACCAGCTGCTAACAATGGGAATAACAGGGCACGGTGTGCTCCTGGTGTCAGCCTGACCCTACTTTGCTCTTTATCACTGTGTTAACTAAACATGTTTACTGTGAGAAGTTTCCAATACATCTAAACATTTCCTGCTGCCTGAAACACTTTCTGTCGAATACAGCTGAGACAAGAGCAAAACTGAGAGGAAATGCCCAAAGAAATCAGGAATTTCGAATGGCCTGTGTGATGGTCAGTCAGATAAGGCGTTCATTAAGGTCTTGCATACTGGGAAGGGATGTAACACTGAATATTGGATATTGCTTAACACTGTTTGGTGTGTGAAAAGGGAACTCTTTGGTAAAGGGTCACTTCTGTCTACTGAAAAAACAGCATAACATTTGTAAAACAAACGGACAGCACAGCTAATGACATATTTCAGCCAGTAAATCGTATGATAAGCCTGATTTTAAATGACACTCAACTAAATGGTGCTGCTGAGGACAGCCCCAGATGTGGGTATTATGTGTAGCCCTCATTGCCTTTCTGTTAGGATACAGAAACTTGGTGTACATTGCTGACCCACAGCACTGGTGGTGCTGGAAGGGCTGTACAGCAAGTATTCCAGGCATATACAGGCACTGTGGTTCCTACAAGCATCAGGGCATAAACCACTTCAATATGTTAAAAAAAAGTAGAAAAAAAAAAAAAAGAGAAGAAGATGCAACAGCTAAACCCTGATTTTCCCCTTGCTATCAAATTTGGAGGGCTGAATTTTATCTAGACCACCCTGTCTAGAAAGGTGAGGCAGGTCCTGCTGTGTCTGCCTGGTAAAGCACTCTGTCTACAATTTGGGTTGCAACTGCTGAGTAGTTTTCTCCTTGATTGATTTATTTGGGCTCCTCCAGTAATGATTAGTGTGCCTAAGGAGGAAATTAGGATAAGGGCTGTATCTTCCTTCGATGTGTTGTTCAGTTAGCTAAATGACAAATAGACCTTCAGACACCTGTTAAATTGTCATAGGAGTCAATAGCCCACTAAATTGCCTCACTGATTTCCTCTGCTATTTGAACACCGTCCATGTAGACTCTCCGGGATATTCACAGCCCTTGGAGAAATGAAGAATTCATTTAAAAGCACAAATACTAGACCAAGGGTTCGCAGAAAAGATGTGCTTGAGAGATGAGTTTTGTCCTGAGCGAGGACGAAAGACTCCAAAGGTCTGAAGCAAAAGATGTCTCCAGGGATGTCCAAGTCCACTGGTATCTTCTGATTCAAAAAACAGCCATAAAATCCTGAGGGCATACCCTGGAGTTTCAGCTATTACCTATTATTTTCCTGTATGGTACTTGTTAACCTGGATACATGGGGCAGTTTCAGTGCGAGATCCCAGCACTATTTCTTTCTGGTCCTTCCTGAGTGATTTATGTTAATTGTTCAGGAAAACCAATATAAAAATACTGGTCCCTTGAGACTGCAGGCTTTGTGGCAGTCAGGCAGAGTACAAATAACAAGTTCTCTATGCTTAGCAGTGGGCATGCACTCTTATGCAATTCAAGTGGCCAGGAGCAGAGAGTATTTTACTCTTCCAGTTTAGGGCATCTGTCCAGGAATTACATGTTAAAGGGTTGAGAAATGAAATCCGCTGGAGTAACTGATGTGCTGTTTTTGTTGGACTCTCTGGGAAAGATTTCATCCAAGATTTCCCCTTAGACACAGAGATCAATTTTACTGATGGCTCCTTTCTTGGAATCCTGTTCCATTGAACATTTGAGCTGCAAACAGCTTTGCTCCTGAAACAGAACCGTGGGATGGCCTGAGCAGCCCACACCGGCACAGCTACCGCAGGGAAAGCTGCATGGCAGTCGTGGATACTTGGGCTGAGTGCCCTGCTGGGGTGAACTGGCAAAGAACTACTTGTTTCACTGATGCTATTGCAATTTCCAGTGGCTCTTTGACTTCTTCAGGGCTGCCAGGGGAAGGGCAGGGCAGCTGGGAGAGAACGGGTGGATGGTCACAGTGGGGTGATGGGCAGGGAGTTGCCCCAGATGGTGCAGTCGGAGGCCATCAGTGGGTGTGGGCACTGACAGACCATCCTGTGCCATGATGGTGCAGTTGGGAGCCATCGGTGGGTGTGGGCACTGACAGACCATCCTGTGCCATGATAGTGCAGTTGGGAGCCACCAGTGTGTGTTGGCACTGACAGACCATCCTGTGCCATGATGGTGCAGTTGGGAGCCATCGGTGGGTGTGGGCACTGACAGACCATCCTGTGCCATGATAGTGCAGTTGGGGGCCATCAGTGGGTGTTGGCACTGACAGACCATCCTGTGCCATGATGGTGCAGTTGGGAGCCACCAGTGTGTGTTGGCACTGACAGGCCATCCTGTGCCATGATAGTGCAGTTGGGGGCCATCAGTGGGTGTTGGCACTGACAGACCATCCTGTGCCATGATGATGCAGTTGGGAGCCACCAGTGTGTGTTGGCACTGACAGGCCATCCTGTGCCATGATAGTGCAGTTGGGAGCCATCAGTGGGTGTGGGCACTGACAGACCATCCTGTGCCATGATAGTGCAGTTGGGGGCCATCAGTGGGTGTTGGCACTGACAGACCATCCTGTGCCATGATGGTGCAGTTGGGAGCCACCAGTGGGTGTTGGCACTGACAGACCATCCTGTGCCATGATGGTGCAGTTGGGAGCCACCAGTGGGTGTTGGCACTGACAGACCATCCTGTGCCATCCGATAACTGGTCCTGGTTTTTATTCAAAGGCCATTTTTAAAAGCCTGGCTCAAGTGACATCTAATTTCACCCAAGCATCTTGGTTACCTCCAGAAGGTGTGACAACCATGCTCTGCTAGCCAGGCTACAACCAGGGTTGTGGCAAAGAGTCTGAGCAGCTGCCCGGTGATCCTGAGTGGAGTGTGCAGCCCTACCTAGTAATGTGAATGGTTAAGGGCGTTAAAGCACTTTCCTGGGGGCTTTCCTACTAAATCTGCACCTGTCTGCCTGTACATATCTACATGGTAGATTGAGTGCCTGGGACATATAAATAAACTGCTTCCTGGCAGGTCATTCGAGATGGTGTAGGATGGTATGTTTTTATATAATTCCTTCCAGTCCTGGAGATATGAGCTGATCTAATCACTGAAGATAAGCAACATCAGGTCTGGTCAGTACGGAGATGAGAGACCTCCAAGAAAAACACAGGTGCTCCAGGAAATGCCGCTGCTGATCCAGCGCTGCAGACAACGTTGCGTGGGGCTTCTGGAGCACGGCTGAAACGGCAGCAAATCCCCTGGGAGAGCCATAAATCCCTGGCACTTCTCACGGGAATGGGGTGTTAACCCTTGTGTGTGTGCTGTCATGTTGTAACTCCTGCCCTGTGCTGCTTCTCATGCAGCAGCTGACATATCGATGTGACTGCAAGGAGCACCCTTTGCCATCACTGTAGGGTGGTTTTAAGAGACACGGGTCTATCAGGCAAACCACAATATGCTTATTTATTTGACTACTTAAAATATGACCTGTATGCTGTTGTTCCCTGGGGCTTGTTTCCGTGCCTACAAAAGATGCCTGGTACAACCCAGCCACCCTGCTCCACCCTGGAGGTGGGTGAACATCAGCCCCGAGTTTGTAATTCTGCAGAATAAGAGATGATTGGAGTTTATTATCGCCTCTAGAAATGATGTTGCAATATTGGCCAGTCACCACTAGCAACTGAAGTTGTATAATGAAGTCATACTTCACCTCTGAAGTATTGCTTTTTCATACTGTTTGGTGGTTGGGGTTTTTTTAATTGTTTGTTTTGGGGTTTTGTTGTTTTTCATTTCTTCCTCCTTTTTTTTTTTTTTTTTTTTCTTCTTCTGGCAGTTAATCTGGTAGACAAATATCTGACCTTACTGGAACATTTGGGCAACTTATGTGTTATGAAGTCTCCCTCATTTGCTAAAGGAAACTTGAATGTTGCAATTCTCCCAATTCTGAGAATACAACCTTCTGTAAATTAACATTTCACAGAAGCTGTGCTTATGTGTTTTGGAGGAGGAAAAGGTAGGAGGGAAAAAAAAAGAACTGAAGAAGACATTCAAAGAAATCTCATAATTGTCTGTAGTCCTCACCAGACGGGTGAGAATGAGAAGTGTATACAGTTCTGAAAAAGTGAGCTGTGACAGTTGATTTTTCTACACAGAAAAATAGAGCTATTTTATGGCACAAGGTAGACTGAACAGCAGCCCAGTTTATAGTTTAAATGGCTTGGGAGCTTCCAGAAAAATCTTTTGCATCAAACCTTTACTACTATTGCCACCATGTGGTGAAATTCGACAAAAGGGCCCTTTAGCTGCCACAAAATTCATTTGTTCATTATGATTTGTTTTATATCTACTCTGTTTGGAGAGATTTAGAGAACATTGTATTTTTAATAATGACAGGACCTGACATCTTTATTTTGCCTTCTCGGAGAAATGATGCAGCAACATCCATCATGTTTTAAGTTGCAGCTTCTGCAGCAAAGCTCCCAAAATGAGTTGGCATTTTCAGCTGGACCTGAGCTCTGGGGTTGAAGGACCCTCCTGCTTTCCTGTAACATTCCCAACCTCTTCCTAATTGTCTCAGGCTGTTGATGATCCCCCTCTAACCAACCCTGCCATGGATGGGGCAGCAGTAAGATGTGTTTCCACCCTGGGGGAACCTACTAACCTGCTTTCCATGAGGATGGACACAGTGAGATGCTGTTCCCTGCTGTCCCCTGGCACCTGGTGTGGGGTCTTCTAACCAAGCTGGGGACCTTCAGCTGATGCAAGAACTCCCAGCACGAGCGTGCTGTGCTGCTTGGATGCAAGGACATTGGATGAGAGGTGACCCAGCGGGACTGAAACACAGGGCAGTTCTGGTACCTGCCTGCAGAGCTCTGCTTTGCTTCCCTTAAAAATGGCTGGCAGAGATTTTTCAGTGAGGAGAAGAGCAGCCAGATGCCTCACTACTGATGCAAACCCTTTTGTGGTATTGTTTTGGGGTTTTGTTGTTGCTGTTTGCTTGTTTTTGTTTCTGTTTGAAGGTCACAGAGCCTGTAGTTTGGTTACTTCAGCAGTCTGCCTAATATTTTAGCAGTGCATTAGGAAATCCTACAATGAATGTCCCAGTTGGATTATTATGTCCGTTTTCCATCAGGTCTGGTTCCTCCGCCGCTATTAAGCACATTTTAGCAGATAAAACAGTTAACAAGCATTTGGTCTGTATCTGCCCCAATGCCATTTTCCTTCCAGTTAATCCTGGTCTCTGTCCTGCTTCGGTTTTTTTCCTCAGTCATTTGAACCAGCCTGGTTTCAAACATTTAAGCTGGAGTACCAGTTCTGCCTTTCTCCCGTTGTGTGCCCGAGGGCCTGTCCTGAGTGCGAGGGTAAGGGCAGGGATTGTGGCCACGCCGGAATTTCTCTGTGCCGTGGGTTAGGTCTGAGAACACAACAATCATCCCACAGGTTCAACACCCCCATCCCAACAGGTGGTCGGAGGCATCGGCCGCTTGCCCCGGTCACAGGGCAGATTTCATGGAGCCCTTTTCCAGGTCAGGCTGTTCAATGGTTCCCTTCGTGCGTGTGAGCCGAGTTCATCCAGTTCAGTGTCCACAGCCAGTCCCACCACGTCCCCTGTCACAGTCCACTTGTAGGAACGAGCACTCATGGCAGCGTTTGTTCAGCTGACCCGACTGAGAAAGCACCATCAGCAGACACAAGTCATGCTTAGACAGCAAGGAGTGTCTTGACCAGGTCTTGCATGGTAGAGAAGGACATGCAAAGAGCAGTCTGGTGTGTAGGCACCATACAGGCGCATATATCACCACATCCATCTATACATTCAGATATCTATATATCTCCATGCAGTTCACAGGCTGCCTTCTCCTCTCCTGCTTTGCGAGGGACGTCACTGGAAATCTTGGCTGCTTCAGCTTTGGCTTAACTCAGACCAGACCGTGCCACAGCTGCCTGTCCCCCTCCTCTCCTGAACAAAGAGCTGCCCCAGGCATCAGGCAGGGATGGCTCCTGGGCTGCCACGTTCCTGCCCTCCGTGGGAACAGCCTGTGCCCTCTGTGCCAGACAGTTCCACTGGCTGCCCTCAGCCAAAGTTCAGCGTGTGGGAGAGGAGCCCCTGACCGATCGACGCGGGCACAGGGGACCTGTGGTGGCTCTGAGGCCAAACTGGGACAAATCATGCAAAGCTGGGAGAGAAGTTGGTTGAAGTGAAAGAGGCTTATGGAAATTCTTGAATGAAATGAAGTAAGACACACACCCTCTCCTCTGCAATTCTTCATTGTGGGTCCAGGCGTGTTTTTATTTGGCTGAAAACACAGTGTTGTCTTTAATTTTCAGGCTATTTATCCTTCTCAAAGCTTGTGAAGTGATTTTTATGAAAAGAAAACCATGATTTGCGAAACTATTCAAAGAGTTTAACTTTGGGAAGTGTCAAAATATGAACTCCAAAGTTTTTCAGAGTAAGACATTTCTGATAAGGAACATTGAAACAATCTATTTTGAAATTCATTAGAATTATTCTCTTGCCTTTCCTCATTCTTTTTTTGACTGAAAACATTTTGTCCTTAATTTTATTTTTAACTCATTGAAAAACAGTAATTGACTTCTTCGAAGAATGACCAGATTGGGTTTGTCTCTAGCCTCCCATCTCTTCAAAAGGCAGACATCTGTGTTATAGCTGGTTAGGGGTGCACAAGGGCAGGCTCGGGGGAGATAAAACCTCTCTGTATCCTGTATTTAGCCGTATATTAATGTGTGCCGCCATCCTTGCACCTTTACTACCAGACTTCTACCAACCTTTATCTGTGATTCTGACTAATTCATATGTTCTAGAGCTTTGTTGTCCTCACCTTCCTCTTGTCTGATGACTCCGGCAGAGTCTCTTTTTATGCCTCATGTTACGTTGCAGCTTCTGTCCACCAGCATTTGAGCTTCTGCCCAAATCACCTCCCCACACCCAAAGTCTGCGGTGGGAGTCGAATGCTGCTCCTTTTACTTTATCAAATGTGTCCATGGAACCCCCTGAGTACTTACAACAACCACAAAACCCCCTCAATTTGCTGCAAAAGCCTGCCACAAGTCTCCTCAAAAGATAATAGGGCTTTAATCACAGCAAGACTCACCCTTTTGAACTGCGCTCTTGAGCAAAAAGGGCACGAGGCAAACACGGCCTTTGGCACATCTACATGGAAAAGCTTCAGAGTCCTCCATGGCTTGGCCTCCCGAGAGCGAGTCTGAGCTCTTGTTCCATTGGTCTGATGGGATTTTTACTCCAAGTTTTTTTTCTTTTCGTTGCTCTGCTGTTGAGAGAGAGGGGATCTCTAGTGGCCAGATACCAAACTGTGTATGATCCTACTCTGAGAAGTCAGTGAAAAACTGTATTTATTTCCTTCTATACGTGGCCATGAGAAAGCTGTGGCTTTCTCCAGGCTTTAGTCTTCTTTGGGCTGCATTTTAGGGAGGTTGTAATGGCAATCACTGAGGTTCATGATGGAAATTCAGGTCTAGGTTCTCAATTAGAAAAAAATTTCTTGCAAATAACGGCAAATTCATCCCAGAATCGAAGAAACACTGACCAGGCTAAAGATACTGTTCACAGCAAGGGAAGCTGCTAGCAGTGAATTTAGCAGCTATTCCAGCTGAAATAACACCAGGGCTCTCTTTTTCCTCTTTACGAGATGAACTTCTGCAGCACGACTCCAGCATCTTCCTCTTCCCATGTAATTCACCCTGTTTTTTTCTGTAAATGTCTGTACCTGTTAATATTAGAGACAAAAGGTATGATAAACCCACATTAAGATGTCATTGCCAGTAAATGAACGAAACACAAACAGAAAAAAAAAAGAAAAGAAAAGAAAAAGAAAGGCATTGAAATGATTACTTGACTTAAAATGCCCCGTTTGGCTCTGTTGGGGTGCCAGGGCACATGGTCACCAAGGTCACACACTTTGATGTTCTCTGGCACAGTGGGAGAGGTAAAATACTGTATCGTGGTTCCTTTTGCAGTAGGGAAATCCTGCAAATGCTGTTTATTTGGTATCTCTCCTGCCTCCAGTCATCCCCACTTCAGGCCAGGAAGGAATCAACAATCATGAAATAAACAGGATCAAAGCTGGTGAGGTGTTGGGGTGGGAACTGAGTAAATGTTTGTGGCCAAATATTTCATCAGTGAAAAAGACAAAAACATCGATGTGAGTCCCTCTGACATGGCTGAAAATTAAATCATGCTTCTCAGGTGCTTGAGCCAAGAGAAGATGACAGCTAAAAGAATTCTGAGTAATAATTCACAAAGCTCTAATCTTTGCTTTGCGATGTTCTCAAGACAAAGGTTTGCTTTGCTTTCCTTTGATTCCAACATTTTTGTTGGAACTTTTGTTTAGAGATGGAGCTAAACGTGTTTGTTGTTCAAGGAGAGAGGACTAATGAAAATGAAATATTTCATGGTTGATTTTTGCCTGGAATGTTTTGTTTGGGTGAAATTTAAGATGTTTTCTTCAGTTTCAAATTGTGTCTATTAAAAAAATCAGGTAGAACTCCCTTACACCTCCTGTTCAAAGCTAAAAATGAGGTGTCCTTTGCTTGTAGTTATTCATCTCCTTTTCCTTCTTGAGGAAGCACATCTGGTCCCCAAGGACCAGTGCATGGGGCTTCTTGACATTTCTCCAGTACCCGACTTGGTTGTTGCACCCTCAAACCCCCCAGGTCTATGGCTTTCAATGCTAGTGTCATTGTATTTGATATATAAAATGTCTCAGCTCCCAGAGCTGATTCATTACGTGACAATTTTCATCTTTTAATTGTGAGAACTTCAACCCTCTGGATTGATGGGGAACAAAACTTGCTTAATATATCCCAAGTCACCTCCCATTCTCAGAAGTTGAATTGTAAATGGAGGAAACCCAAAATGAGGAGAAGGTGTTGACCTGGGAAGAAGAGTTTGAGCAAAACTGCCGGTATTTTAACGAGTTTTGGGGTTTCATTCTAGAAGTGTTGGATGCACCCAGGCAAGAAACTCTCCATCCTTCCCCTGGCTGTCCCCTAAATGTTGCTGACCACACATAAAGAAATACTGGGTTTTTTCATCTGGAAGCATCTGCCTTTCCGCAGCCTTTCCTGGTTTCCTGGTTTGCTGTAAGGTGCCAGGATGTACCATTGCACCGTTAATTTATATTTGTTTTTGTCTGTCATGGCAACTTTATTTATAGTTGATTAAAGCTCTTGGTTAGGGAGGCTGCATTCATACAAGCAGCTCTTGGCTGCTCTACACTAAAGCGAGGCCAATATTTATGGAAAACAGAATATGGCAGAAAACTTTGGGGTTTGTGGTTACTACAGAATGTCCTCATTGTTTTCTTTTCTGGTGCTCTTCCCTCACTGCTCGCCTTCAATGGCCAGGTTTACTTTTGTTTCTTGACAGAATGGCTCGCCAAAACCATTGTTTTGAGATTAAAATCACAGTCTGACACCACTTTGGACGGGTAGATGGAGGGGATCTTCTCTCTGCTTCTTGAAAAGAAAATGGGATTTCTCCCCGGGCTGATCCCTTTTTAGGTGAATCATCCTGCAAAACAACCATCTTTGCATAGAGGCAAAATCAAGAGCTTGGGGGGAGTAAGGAGATTCCAGACTCTCCAAGGGAAAAAGACATACCCTCAGATCCAGATTTTCCCCCGTTGGAATGCTCTCTGTGCATTTTGCATGCAGAGCTGGGGAGGAGCTGGAGATGGTGCCTGGAGGGACCACTGAGGAGGTGGGTGCCATCGAGGTGTCCCTTGCTCTGTGGGAGCTTGAGGTGGGGGCTGTGGCTTCTGCCACTCCCCAGGGTGTGAGTAAAGGACACAGTGGATGTTCTCAGTGCCCCTCTCTGGAGATACTTCCCTTTGGGGTGGGCTTTGCCCCATTTCTGTTCATACGTGGTTGGGATTTACTGTAGGCTCATGGGAACGGTTGGGTGCGTGCTCATCCATCCCACACGGCGTGTGAACAGTGGGGTCCTTGCCTCCAGCCCGTTCCCACCGTGTGCCCCTACTCTGGCACCAGTCCCAAATCCCTGCCTGCCCCACAGATCCCACCAGGCTGGCACAAACCCCAAACTCAGCAAATGCAAACCAGCAAGGCAGAGTGACCCCGAGAGCCCAAAGTGGGGGCCCTGCTTTTAATCAGAGGATTGGTCTGAAGGAGGAGGAGACAGCCTTGCAGTTCTCCTAATTTTAACCATAGTTAGCATCTAATTAATGAAACATTTAACTTGTCTGGTACATGGGCTTGGTGGGGGGAGAGATACCCCAGGCCAACCAGCGCTGATGTATTCTGTTTCCCCTGCACTGAGGCAGAGCATTTCTAAGTGATGTGTGTGTGATTGCTTCCAGATTTACGATTATTTCCATCCTTTCAAGGCTGGATTAAAAAAAAAAAAAAAAAAAAGCCTGAAAAAAAACCAACCTCCAAAGAAGTCGGTTTTCATAATCTAATTTTCTCATGTGAAACAGTTTGTAAACCAGATGACCCCAAACAATGGGAGAGTTTGTCTCAGCCTGGCTGCTCTTGCTGCAGGCAGCCTTGCTCCGTGCTGCCCTCCTGTAACCGACTGTCCCCTGGTTATACTGCCCAGCTCTGCTCAGGGACTTCAGGGTGCTGCCTTAGGCAGGTTGCTGTGATGAGCCCATCACAGCAGGTGAGGCTGGGTGTGTGTCCTGACAAGGAGAGTCCCAAAACCAGAATGAGGTGGATTTTTTTTTCCCCCACTAAATAGTAGAATTTGAAAATTCTCTATGAGGCTAGACAGAGCTTAAGGGATATGACCCTGGGCCTGTGAAGATATAGATGAACTCAAGAGCTTTTAAAATTAATCTGTCTGAACAGTATCTTAAATGCCTCAATTCACAGAGCTTCCCTTAGCTGGAAAACTGCATTTCCCCCAGGGAGCAGCTGAGAGGCTTCCCTGAGGACTTCTTAGCTGGTAAGGAAAGTCTTCAGTGCTTTAGGTTTGCACCTGGGAAAGGAAAGAGCCTGAAAGCTCCAGCAAGCTCTGATAACAGCCAAGACAATCTCCTCTGCCAGGATGTGATCCTACTGGTATATGGGAATTGGATTAAAATGGAAACTAAAGAATTTATGGCACTGAAGAACTGCATACCTGTCCTGCCCCTCCTTTTATTTGTTCCACATATTTATTGCGTATTCCTTGGTTTTCATGCAGTAGCTCTGGCATCTAAAACTAGGCAAGGGACCCTGTTCCCTGCACTAAATTCAGACATGGAGAAAGGGACTGGACCTCAGTGTTGTTATGTCCTCTCACACCCGGTCTGGTTTTGCCCTTTGGTGCTGTAAATGTCATCAGCAGTGGAGGGGAAACAAGAGCCCCAAGAAAAGAATTGGAAAATGGAAAGAAAAAAAGTAATTTTTGATTTCTAACTAATAATTTAGATCCAGCTCAACTCTTCTGTGATCAGGGTATCAAAAGGTGACATTTAACTTGGTAAATCTCACTGAAGCATTGCAGTGATTAAAATGCTTGATCTGAGATGATCCAGGGGTGAAGGTGGAGAAGGAGAGAATTTTCTCCTTGAGCTGGCACTGCCATGCAAGTCTGGAACACCTGCCTGTGGCCAGCCAAGCTCATCAGCATGGGGTAGCCAGGCAGCCCAGTGCCCAGCAGACTTTCTACCCTTCTTTGTGTTATCCTTGCCCACGGGACAAGTTCATGGCCATGACTACTGCTGAGATAGCTGCCCTCTCTATTTCACCTGTAGGATGGTAAGAAGAATTCCCAAAAGTTGGTGGTTTCAGAGGTCCCTCTCCATCCAACACTTTATTATTTATGTCCTTGAGATTTACTCTAGACACGTCTTTTTGTGCTTGTCTTCGTGGTTTATTTTGCAGCCTTTCCAATTAGCATACGAGTGAATGACACAGTGAATATTAATATGATTTTCATTTATTTCCAGAGACAATAGCCCTGTGAATCAGCAGGGCTCCACTAATCTACGCTGAAGATTTCAGAATTGTTGAAGCTAGCTTAAAAGGCTCGGGAACTCGTGGCTGCGGAGTGGCTCATTAGGCACTCGTTATGTTTCCATCCTTGAAGGTGAGCAGCACTGAGCATTTGATTATAGCACTGTATATAAATAAGGCAAGTCTATCTGAAAATCTGTGAATTGGCAATCGTATATCAAGAGAAAAGTCAATAATGAAAGAAGGCCCCAGACAGAGTGTGGACAGAGAGTTGGACTTATGTTATCCTAGAGATTGGCTCCTCTCAGCCCCATACATTGCAATGTTTATCAGAACGCCTTCCTGCAGCGGGTCTGGGGCTCGTGTTTGACTGCATTGCTTCAGATTACAAAGACATTTTTCTGCTTCCTTCTGAGGACAAAACGCAGAGCCGTGGGAGCTGCCTGGAGGTCAGGGTGGTCTTAATCTCCTTCTGCATTTTGCCTTCTCTGCCTTCCTCTGAGGACCTAATTTGGACTGGCACGGCAGGCTGTCCCCAGGGCTTAGGGACTGTCAGCACCATGTGGCTCTCCCAGCACCATGTGGATCTCCCAGCCTGCTTGCAGAGCCACAGCAGGATGGGAGAGCACAGCAGGCTCTGTCCCTGCGCTCTCTGCCTTCTCCACACCCTTTTAGCTCCCACAAGCTGAATGGGAGGAGCTGCCATGGGAGGGCAGGAGCAGAAAATGCTGTGGATTCCCCATCACTGAACATGTTCAAGGCCAGCCTGGATGAGTCTTTGAGCAACCTGGTCTAGTGGGACACTACCTGCCCATGGCAAGGGATTTGGAACAAGAGGATCTTTAATGCCCCATCCAGTCCAAGTAATTCTATGATTCCATAATTCTGTGATTCACATGTGCCATGGAATGTCGCTCCTAAAATTTCACACATAGACCAAGGTCTGTTGGAGGTAACTGCAACCTTGCTGAAATGTCTCATGACAGTCAGGAGGGGTTTGCAAGCAAATACGGAAATTAGGAAGTGAGGAATGTGTTGCCTCTCATCATGATATTGGAGCACAGAGAGACAGGCAAGAAAATCTCCTTTTTAGTGTTGACCAGGCAGTGGTTCAGAGCGTAAAGACATAAAGAGTGAACTGGTTTCTCCACGTGGGAAGGCGCTGCCTGGCCACCTCCACTGCTCACCCACTGACACTGCTGAGCTCCGAAGAGTCCCGTTACTGCAGAAGGAAAAACTTCTGGGACATTTTTAAATGGACTGACTCTTGTGTCCTTACACATCTTGATCTCACTAGAAGCATTCTG
Organism: Grallaria varia; assembly: GCA_013396735.1. Classification (NCBI taxonomy): domain Eukaryota; kingdom Metazoa; phylum Chordata; class Aves; order Passeriformes; family Formicariidae; genus Grallaria; species Grallaria varia. The sequence goes on along the minus strand of VWZG01002480.1, from coordinate 778,112 downwards.
GACACCTGTTTGGATCAACGCCCTTCTGGAATTCGAGGGAAAACATTCCCACTGTTGGCTCTGCTAAATGAAGCAGAAGAAAACAATTGTGACCTACCTGAGTGCCTTTAAAATACGACCCCCATGGAATTCTTGCGGCGACTGCCCCGTTACACCAAATTGTTTGTGATTCTTTCTAAGAAAGAAATATGACATCAAGTTTGAGCCAAGGAGTCTGCAGTGCTTGGAAGCGCAGAGAGCTCCCAGCTCTGGCAGTCTCAGCACCCTGCCCACCCAAGGGACAGCTCGCAAAAAAGCTCAGTAGCTCCCATTTTTTGGCTAATAGTACCTGGTTCTCAAAAAGTTTCTTTGACAATTTCCTTGGATAGATAAAGCAAGACAAGCTGGGGGTGTTTTGTTTGTATTCTGAGGTCTGGTGACCTGATTCTCAGTTTCACCAAGTGAAGAATTCCCTGCCCTCACACTTCTTCCATGAAGAGAAGTGGAAAGAAACATTTCCAGGAGTGACTGTAATGATCTTTTTCTTGCTGTTTTGGCATCAGTGACTGTATTCCATTCTGATCTAATTTGTGGCATTTCCTCCTCATATTTGTGTTTTATACTATATATTTAAATATGATGTATCCATAATATAGAAAATATGTTCTACACTTCTGAGCACATTTATACAAAGGCTAATTCTTATGCTATAATTTGAAAAACATGAATCAAAACCAAAAATTAAAAGGAAAAACTGCCTTAAACGTATTTAAGGTAATGGCATACTTTCAGGAAAAACAAGAACATATTCATTTTTGTACCAAGTCAAATGTGCCTTGGAAGAAGATCTGGATATTAATGTTCACTGATTCTAACATTGGTGCTATATTGTAACTTGAACAGGATGAGACAATCAATCTTTATATGGTTATATAAATAAAGCAAACTACTTAATTTGTTTTAAGTTACAAAGACCTGGACTTGTAAAAGGAATTGAGTGCATTTGTGAATATATGTAACAAACATATCACTACCAACACCAAATTACATCTCAATCAATGTTAAAAGGCATCTGACATTTCCCTTTGATTTATGGATTAACCTTTACAGTTAATACAGTCTAGCATTTATTGTTTTCATCAGTTTGTGGCTTGGTAGCAACCCCACAGTTCATTGCAGGGGATTGACTAAATTAATAGCTTTTCCCACCATAATCAAACAGCTAATGAAAAAGCTCTATTTTGCACCGCTGGTGGATGCCAATATTTAAACAAACAAAACAAACCATTATGAAGGACAAATGAGTCTTGGGTCTTGATGCTGCTAGTCAAGTTATTTATCTCAGGAAACCAAGGTGCACCTATTGACTGGTGTTAAATCTGGCTAAAATGTAATGTATTAAACCCAAAGTGACGTGAAAGCAGCCCCAGAATGGCAGCCAGAGGAATACATTTTATTTCAGGACCAATTTGCGGGCAAAAAATAGAAAGTTTGCATTCCTCATTGTCTGAGATGCTCTTTCTTTGACATATTGGGAAAAAAATACACAGGTAGCTTTTCCAAGTTCTGCTCCCATTAACAGTGTTCATATGCTGAGGGATTATGTATTAGAATGACAAAGCATTAAGCAATTATCTGTGTAAATTTATGGAAACTATTCAAATACAAAAGAGTTTTCTTGAATAAAGCATAGGACTGCCTTAAAATGACTTCTGAATTACTCCGATTGAGGATTAATTTTTTTAACAAGAACAATATTATGCAACTTGAAACAATTCTAGTCATGACAATTTGCGGGCCTTTTCATTTCAACATACATTTAATCAATACATTGACATACATTTAATCAATGTGAAATTCCCATTAGCTTTTGTATTGCAAGCAAAAGGAGATTAGCACCCGTCTGGCTCCACATACCTGGGGAAGGTAGGACAGGCTTGCCCAATTACCAGATAGACTCATCTTTCACTTTGACATGATGAAAGATAGACCAAAACTAACAGCCTTGAAAAAAAATCAACAGGTTACATTTGTACAACCCTTCTGAACTCTTTTTTTTTTTTTTTTTTTGTAGACACCTGATGGTAGCAGTGGAATTCCCACCCTGATTTGGAGGAAGAAAAAGTGCAGTAAGAAAAGTCACTTTCATAGTATTTTGGCACATCTGCCTCCTGGCTCTCTTAAATATTCATTTTTTCTTAAGTTTCACAGAAGGTTTCCAAGCCTTAAGAGTCAGGGTTCATTAGAGCTGAGCTTTTGTTTGAATTGCAAACATCTGGCATTGCAAAGAGACGGGAAGCCCTTGGCTGCACCCTTGTTCATAGAGGCCCTGGCAGATGCTGCCTTACACCTTCAGCAGCAGCTGCAGGTGGAGGATGTCTGTAATTGCAGTGCAGATTTACCTGGTTTATCCACACTCAGGGGTCATTTTTGCTGTGCCTTAACCACCCATGCAAAGCCCCGGGGGCTGCTGCAGGACAGAGGAGGGCAGAGCCCATCAGGAAAAGATTTTTAATTTTTTTTCTCACAAGACACACACCTACGAGCAGAAAACAACCCGACAACCCAAACAACTTTCCCACTTCTGCTGAACTATTCCCCGGGAAAGGTTGGCCTCTCGGGAAGCCACGATCCATGACAATCTGCTTTTTCTCAGCCTCTGCGGGACGGATGGCCACGGATCGTTACTTCAGGTTTGCAGCAAGTGGAATGAGCTGAGCTGGCCTGGGAAGCTCCTCCGAAGGCAAAATCAAAGCTCTCTTCTTGTAGAGCCTGTACAACTGTGGTATTGTGTTCTACCCCTCTTCAGAAGAGGGTTGGGAATGTCACAGGAGGAACGAAGCTGGAGCCTCCAGGAGATTTTGCATCCAGGGAGCATTCACTGTGGCAAAATTATTTTAAGCTCCTGCATGGATTCCTTGGATTTGAACCAATATCTTGGCATCCTAGAGATCCTGTGAAGAGGGTGGTTCAATAACTCTCTGCATCGTTGCCAGTGCCAGAGACTCCCTTTGAAATCACAGGTGCTCTGCTCAATTTTGCTGCCAGGAGAAGGTTTTTAGTGGGCATTTTTTCTTGGAAAGAAATGGCTGTAAAATGCTTTGACCTGCTGGAACAGCACAGTGTTTGCTGAAGCAGGTGGCAGGGCGAGTTAATATGTCCTAGAAAGTTTCATTTAGCTGGAGACATGGGTTTGCTTTCCCTCAGCTTGAAAATCAGGAACAAGAAGATGACTTGTTAAAAGTCAGACCATTTCCAAGTCCTGCAACCCGATCCCAGCCCTCTTTATAATTTTGTGTGTTTCTTAAACTTCCTGCTCCTGCAGTCACATGAAAGACTGAGAGCTGTTAGTTTTCACACGTTCAGGCACAACTTGGCCCTGTGCAAAAACTGCTTTGTGCCAACTGATCAGGGGCAGGACGGACAAAATGTTCGAGCAATAGAGAAGATTAAAGTCAGAGACAGGAAAGGTGACAGCAAACGAAGAGAATGGAGAAGGTCAATAACGTCAGCTTGCTGATACAGCATGTTTCCAACAAAAGGCTTTGCAAAGGTGAACTCTCTCTGCTGCCTCGGGGAGACACAGAGACATAAAACCACTTGCCCCAAGGCATTGCCCATGGTGGAGGCAAAACAGACAATCTCTGAGGCCAGAAGGTTTTCTCTTTAGGCTATTCCAGAGAAAAGGATGAAATACGGAAGCAAACAGAAATGTTTTCTTGGCTGTAATTTGAAAAAGAAAAATAGAATTTCCTGCTGTCTCGAACGAGTGCATTATAATCAGAGTAGGGTTAAATCTAATACAGGAGTCCGTGTGCCACCACCAGCAATACTTCTTTTGTAATTGCCTCCAGCTATTGCTACTAGTAGTTCTGATTGCAATTTCCTTGTACTGTATGTCAATATTACTGGGTCACAAGCGAGGAAACAGGAAGCCTGATAATCAATTTCAGTAGCTGTGCAGTCATTTAGCTTGTGAGTTTGGTAGCTGGAAAAATTTTAGACTTCAGCTCCAGTAATTGCAACCCCGAATTAAGGCAGGGATATCAATTTCATATGTGCCGTGCACATGCCCACGTGGCTGTAGGGCCAAGACACAGAAAACACCCCTGCTAATGGGAATATTCCTTACAGGAAAAAAATTTCAGTTGGGTTTGCAAGCTTCATTTTCCAAATTCGGCTTATGCTGCTGTCATGGTATAAGTGACTCAGATTCAGGCAGGCTTAGAAGGAAAGAAAAAAGTTTCTACATATTCAGGTATATTAAGTTTTCTCCCTGTTTGTTGCTGAGGAGCAAAACACAGCTTTGTGATGCTGCATCTTTATGACGCTGCAGCACAGACCTGACATGGCTATTCATTTTTACTTGGAAAACAATCACTAAAAAAGAACTGAACCTTCTCTCAGATAAACATCTGTCAGACAAGGAGTGTTTCAGGTGAGAATGCCTCGTGGCAGAACCTCCTCTGGCGGTGGGTGCTGGTGGGCACACTGGGGGTACCCACACCAGCTCCACTGCCTGTCCCCAGCACATGGGCAGCAGATGTCCCCTGAGGAGAAGATTCTACACTGCTTTCAACCGGGCAAAATGTGCTAAAACTTTTCTCTGAGAATCTCAGCCCCAGGCATGAATTAGGTGGGGGTCTCCAGAGGTGAGGTGCTCTGCTCCTTCCCATCTTCCCCAGCAGCTCTGTATTCCTGCTGCTGCCACCTGAGGGGAAGGGACAGGGGAGAGAACAGTGTGCTGGGAGCTCAGATTGCCTGGGAGCAATTGTGGCTTGTGACTTGTCCCCTCCACCCACCACTGGAAGAGAAGTGAGGTGAGACCAAGCTAATGGACAGTCCTTGAGGTGCACATACCCCGGGTTGCAGAGATTTTCCCGTGTCTTTATAAAACAAGAGACAGTGCCTGTGGAAAAATGTGTTTCCCATCCCAGATATGAGACTTAAAGGCAGGTGGGACTTTTTCTAGAAAACATCTTCACGTCTGCCATGCCAAGGTGTGTATCAGCACCGGGCAGATACTTTGCCATCAGTCCTTCAGGTAGCTGAGGCTGGAAATCAGGCAGGTTCCCCCCAGCAATCCCCTCTTGGCCTGACCCACCCATCCTGGTCTGGCGTGGGAACTCTGCCTTTGGGTGGTTTACTTTCTGGTTGAGAAAAAACTCGGCTTCTCCTTTCCCACCCCCAGCAAACCTGCTTGGAAGTGCACGCCTGGCTGTGTGCTTTCCACCCAGGCCAGGCTTGACTTGGTTTCATGCACTGGGAAGCAGAAAGAGCCAAGCTTCCTCTTGATTTCAGGATCAGAAACTAAAATGGATCAAAACGTTGCTGCTTTAATTTTAAAATGTTGGTTTCCATGACATGATTATGTGACCTACCTTTGTTTATTATAAATCTAATACCATAAGTTACAGTTCAGTGAATTCACATTTTATTTGAAATTTTTTTCTGAAGTAGCCTAAAGCTCTTCAAGAAACAATTGCACAAAACCGTATGAGAGCTGCTAATTTATAATCTGCAGCATCACAGCACAACTGGCTTTTCATTTGGCTAAAAGGAAATGGTTACTTAGAACAACAAAGCAAACCATGTGTCCATAGTTTATATTAAATGCCCCTGGTATTTATTAGGGATACACAATGTATCATCTTGAAAATATTTATTTGCCCGTAATTTCAACAACAGCAAAACAAAATAGAAAGTAATACAGAGTCTTCCCTTTGCCAAACTGTAGCAGATCTTGGGACAGTTTCCTGTTGAAAGAAAATTTGAGATCCCAAGTCTGCATATTAGCTTAGTGTGACTTGTTTATTTGAGCATGTACACCAGCCCCAGAGCAGAGGTGCTCTCAAAGAACACACAAACATCTTTGCACCAGGAATCTCGCCCCAGATGCCAACATCTGGTTCTGCTGTGTTCAGCCCTTGGGCTTTGGGGAACTTTTTCCCTATTTGGACACATTTCCCATTGAATTCAGGAAGTATTTTGTCTGGCTGACCGACAGAGCCAAAGAAACCTGTGGAAATAAGCTGCTATTTTGTCTTGAGAAGACACCAAGTAACTGCTAGAAGGTATTTAATTTTCTCTGCAGTCCACATGGCCTTTAATCTGATTAATCTCGGGTCCTGGAAGCAGAAGATGCAGTTTTGATCCCTTGAACCCAATGGCAAGACTCTCATCCATTTCATGAGAGTCAGGATTCAAGCCATGGAGCCAGTCCCAGATGCTTCGGTGCAGAAAAACGTTACGGGCTGATTAGTACTGAAGTGCCTCCCAGGGTTGGATAATTGCTCATACAGCTCTCAGCCTCCGAAAAGCTTGAGACAGATTAATCATGAAACACAGCTCATTGCACCTGTTATTTTCCACATTCACTTTTATGGAAAGTGCTGCTTCTTTCCCCTGGTCTCGGAGAGGCCGTGTTGGAAGGAGGGGATGGCAGCAGAGGATGCTGGATGCAGTCACCACCAGCACAGGGTGGAGCCTCAAGGCAAAGAGGGGGAAGATGGGGAGCAATTCTGGTGTAGGAATATCTGTGGCACGAGTCCTCTAAAAGGACTTTCAGCTAGAGCAGATCTTGCTTGGGACAGATGGCTAATGGTCAGCAGAGCCTTCGAGCCCAGGAGGGGAGTTGATTCTACCCTATTTCCTTTGCTGGACAAGGAAAACATGACAGTGTTTCACCATTAGCAGCTATGGAAACTGCAGCTTCAGGGGACAGCTGGATCCACACAGAGGGGCTGTAAGGCCAGTGCTAGTGCTGACAAAAGCTTTTAGTGACTGTGGGACAGAGCAGTGCTCTGTACAATTTTCAGGAAGCCTAGGTTTTTGGGTTTTTTAAATTAGAACCACTGATAACAGCATGAAAACTGAGCAAACTTCCAAACCTACGAGTCCTTCATCATGTCTCCAACGAAGGCCTAAGAGGGAGCAGCTTTTGTGCAGAACAGTCAGTCTGGAGTTGGAGCCCTGAGAGAGCTGCCCTGAGCTGCACCACAGAGGCTGACAAGTCAAAGGGCATTTCTGTATCTTCTTTTCAACCTGCTCAAAGCAAGACAAGATGGTATATGCCTAATGTAAATGCTGAGGAGCGGGACCAGCAACCCAATTTTGCAGTGCAAAATTTTTTCCTGAAATACCCTGGCAGAACAGGCACCCCCAAAAGATGAAAGGGTGTTCCTGTCACCATCCTAGGCGGGCTCTGCTGGCCCCTGCTACAAAGGGACAAAGAACACACAGAGAAACACCACAAAAAGAAAGTTGGTTGGCCTAACTGCAACTTCTAGTTTTCTTCTCTGTCAATGCTCTGCAAGTGCTATTTTCAGTTTCATAGTTATGGTGAGAAACATGGTGTATTTTGATTCCTAATTTAGCTTGTTTATCCTGAGAGATTCCAGAATCTTCATTTGAAAGATAAATTCAAACCTTCTTTTTTCCTTTGCAGCACACATTCCATAACAAAAACATTGCATGCCATACTTCATTACAGGGCTTGGAAGACCTTCATGACCATAAATTTAGGAACTTGTGGAACACAATGGACTTTAGGATGGAAACAAGCCAGTTGGCCTATCTGGTCAGGTCCATCCCTTCTGTTTGAATTAACAGCTGGATTTCACAGTGGGAGAAATCCGGCAGTTCTTTCTCAGGCAAAATTCTCACAGTTGGATTTGCCCCCAACCGCTATAGCCAGGGTGGGAGGGAGCACAACTTACTTTGTTATTTTATGTTAGCTCTCCGGGTAAAAAAAACTACAGAGCAAGTTCCACAGGACTTGGACCTACCCTGTTCTTTAATTTAATGACTCTAAGTGCAAGAAAGAAAGACATTCCCATTAAAACAGACGCAGAGGGTATGTGCTAGGTTCTTTGTGCAGCGCACATGGTACTGAGTTCTGGAGAAAGCAATTAGAAGCTGGATGCTGAGGCAAGATAAAGAGGCAGGATCGTTTGTTGCTCCGAGAATTCTGCCTAGGAGACGAGGTGCTGGCACAGTTTGGCACACTGTGTGAGTAGAGACATTGGATATAATATGCAAGGGTCCGTTTCACACGTGCTATTTCAATTCCAAAGGTAATTATCCCAAAGTTAATGGATTTGCAAGGATTTACACCCACACAGTAGGGAGGAGAACATGCCCCAGAGGAGATCGAGAGGGGAGAGGCCAGCTAGAACGAGCAGCAGAGGATTTCCATGTCTTGCCTTCGGGATCCTGATCACAGACAGGGATTTGTATTACACTGCCAGAGCAGAAGGTTAAAGCCCTGCCTGCTCAGGGCCATGTGGACGAGGTTCCCTCTTCCCTCTGAGCTTGAGTGCAGTGGGACACAGGGTCTTGCTGCCCTTGATTTACAGCACAGGCTTCACACACAACCCCAAGGGACCTTGTGCTGGACCATTAGCTGAGTCCCAACCAGCTCTGTCTACTGGAAGACACGGAGCAGAGCTTTTTCACCCCAAGGCTCGTCCCTCCAACCCCCTTCCCCTCTCCGTGTGTCCTCTCTGTTGGTACAGAGTGGAAAGGACACGCAAGATTTGGACCTGAACAGGCAAGTGGTACTTTCTGTGACCAGAAAACAGTGCGCAAACCTTGATGCAGTTTTGAGGGGGGCAAGGGAGAAGAAGAGCGACCTGTTGCATGGCTGAGGAAGGTTGTGGCAGTTCAGGCTGTCAAATGGAGCACAACAAAGCAAAGGCAAGGGGAGACCCAGCTGTCCAGTGTGGCTTGACCTTCCAATGCTCCTTGAGCACAGCTCTTTATAAGAGGAGTTAATGGGTCTCAACTAATAAGAACTATCTGATCCACAGAAAAATAGAGGAACTTGGCTTTACTGACAAAGAAAAGGTTTGTTTTCAGCTATCCTAATCTGCATTAATGCTCCCATAGCGTGCAGGAGGTTCTGCTGAGGGAAAGGTCCCTGGAAGGGAGGTCAACTACTGGCCTGTCTTGGGTGTTATCTGGCCTCTCTTCACTGGCTGTGGGAAAGAAAAAGTGCTGCATCCCTGTCCAAGTACTTGGAGTTTCATTCTGAGGTTGATCATCATTTTGCTGTTCAAAACCCACTTCTGTGACACCAGTGGCAAGAGCCTAAGAAATTAAATAATGAGAAGTGAAATTGCTGCATATTAACGTGGTGTGGCTCCATCAAAATATTTGTTTTACCATGGGAAGTCTTCTTTTAAAAGGATGAATAAACAACCCCCCTTCAGGGTCCCTCAGTGAGGCCAAGCCTTGCCTCTCCCCAGAAGGAAACCTTTCATCTTTCCTTTGCAAAGGTATTTATGATCCTTAAGGGAGAGGTCAAAAGGCTGGTTGTCCCTGCTCTGTGCCCCCAGCCCAGCAGGGAGGAGCTGCTCTCCCAGCCTTGGGGCAGGCGGTGTCAGCCCCCAAGTGAAGCAGCTTTGCTGGGGTGGCCCATTGTGGGTCTGCCCCTGCAGCGAGGAAGAGCCCTCGAGATGGGGAACTGAGCCAAACACCACAACCTTTGCCCGCCCTGGCTGCTGTCCCCAGCCTGCCCAGCCCCATGGGGTCGGTGGTGGGTGCCAAGCCCTGCCCTGCTCTGCTCAGCCCCGGCTTCAGCCCAGCTTTTAACCCCAGTGCCATCCCAGCCATGCTGGGAGAACACTCACCTGCTTCAACACGGGCCAAAGAGGGAATTTCTTGTGAGATTTTTTCTCCCTCCCCCCTTTCATTATGGCTTTATGAAAGTGGCTGACAGGCTGTGATGGAGCTGAAGAAATAGCTCTAGACTCAGAGTGCAGGGATAAAAGAAAGAAACCTGGACTTTTTCCCCTCTTCCCTGGGAAAAAAGTAATTTACGTAAATTTATCCACGACCGGCACACGGCAATAGCTCACAACTTTGTTAATGGAAACCTGGTGATCCATAACACTTGTGTGGGAGACATTTGCTCGGGGGTAATACAATATTAATGTTAATATCAATGATCGATCAGAGGATTTGCAAGAAAGGCATAAAGTATTTAATTATAATTACATTGGGAATGGCTTTGTAATGGCTACGACATTTGAATAAGGTCACATCTAGCCCTCACCCCTGTTATGTTGTTCTATATTAAATGCCATTCACTTTAAGAGCTGGAAACCTTTCTGGAGTTGTCAGAATATAATAAACTGGGTAAATTGAAATATGTCCCTTCATTTTTGAAATATGATTGATATCCTTTGCAAAACAAATGTTAACACCCATTTGTACACAAATTTGTTTGATTATATGTTAGGGAAACTCAAGTATGACAGTCTCTCCTAGCAGGCACTTTACTGTGAGCAAAGTACATGGCTATTTGTGATTATTAATTCATCTTACTGAAAATGGTTTCGGATCTCTGCTGTAAATCCACTTGGGTGTATTTCTGCCTTTCCTAATACATTAATCCTACATCACTTAGCAGCCAGAACAGTGTCTCCGTTGCCTCAGCAGCTCTCTGTGGGCGCTGGGTAAGGTGTTGCTTCGGAGGAACTTTTGCTGTCATTGGGGTGCCTTTTGCTCATAGCATTAACCAAGAACACATAGTGACAATCGTATTTGCATCTTTCACAGCAGAAAATGTGTATTTCCGATATAGTGCAGACGCGTAGTAAGATCATCAGCCTAACAGCAGCAATGCCGTGTTTAAAACAATCTGGAAAGTCCTCTGAGTACAAAGCACAAACAGGCAGCTGCAGGCGGGACCCGAGAGGGGCACGGCCACCAACCCACCCACGAGGACATGCACATGCCCGGGCACCAAAGGACAACATGCTCTTCCCACGCTTATTTACTACTGAGCAGGAGCACTAAAGGTGCCAATCCTTGTCTCTCTTCAAGTGACAATCCAGCCATCCAGTCACCCCAGAGGTTTTCTTCTTTTTCTAACATCAGTGTAAACAGCAGATCAATCAGGTCTAATGAGTCAGATTCTGCTTTCAGATAATCGCCCGGAATAACCATCGATTCACAGAGAATTGAAAGCTCCCATTTGAAGGCAGAATTTAGTCTCCAGAAAGCATCCCTTCCAAGTTTGGAAGCCATGCAGTGATGTAACTGATACAATTTCTCATTTTCTCTTTCCTGAAGAAGAAGCGAAGACTTTTTGCATGCTGTGCAATTGCCTGAAGATAACAAGTTTTATAGTTTTCCAAAAAAAATGAGCATTTATTACCAATCGGTGTGAAATACCACCGATGGTAAATTTTAAGTATATAGCAGGAGTTCCAGCATCATGACAACATACATCATGCATTTTTACAACATATAAGTGCAGTGATATTGCTCCCTTTCTCAATAACAATATATAAGAATATATAGTATAAATGTACAGTATATATTAGACACAATGTAAAATAACTTAGTGACATGTCAAAGCTTCTGCATAAAAATTCAAGTCATGCCTGAGCACACCTCTAGCACAATTTTGCTGAATCTTATCTCATATACCTTCATGTATCTTTAGTTCATGTTGCAAAGATAATTTTATCTCTCTGTATTTAATTGCTTAAAACCGTCAGAATCCTTGTCTTTTTTCTTTTATCTGTAGCAGCCAAGTCAAAGCCAAGATTTTGTGGAGCCTTTACTAAAGCTGCCGTTATGTTCTGGGAAGCAATTCATTGTGAACAAGTTGTACAAAAGCAAGTTCCTAAATGCTCATTACAGTTCATCATTGTCCACCAGGTTCTGTTCCAAAATCTCCCACCGCCTGTAAAGGGCAATGAAACAGCTTTCTTAGAAATGGAGCTCACAAGCTAACATTGCTATCTGGAAATTATAAATCTCACCAGCTCTGCTGAAATCATATCAAGCACCACTTTGGTAATTGCTTGCAAGAAGGATCAATAAAAATCTATTTAATAGGAATATTCAACTTGTCTCACAGCAGGTAGGTGGAATTTTAGCTTTGCTCAACACTGGGTACAGCTTCTTGCAAAGCTGGGTCTCCTTTCACTCTTGTTAAATGAAATATGGACCAGGGCTTTCCTGCAGCAGCTCAGGAAGATTTCTGATAGTACGAGGGGATAAGTGGGTTTTTTTCTTTTTTAAACCAATGCATTAGGAGGCTCTATGCTTCTGTCACATTACCCATCAAAGTCTATCAGAGTTCAGCAGACTTGCAATTAGCTCTCAGAATTATTTTGAATGCAACTTCACTTTAACAGTTTAGACAATTCTGCCCTGAATACAAAAACTGTATTTTAGTTGCTTATTAGCAACTACATTTTCTAATGAATTATGAAATAAAGCTGAAAAACAGTTTGAAACATGGTGTTAAATGAAAAAAAAAGGGAAGACAAAGTGATTTTCTGTGATTTCTTTTAAGACAACAAATTCCCACACACACACACACCCCCCCGTCCCCCACATTCCCAGCCAGTGTAAGTCGACAGAATTACACGATTTTAGATCAGCTTAAGTTCTGACCTATATACTTCAGTGGAGTTAATCCTAATTTCCACCACTGAGAGTGGGATCAAATTCACTTTGTCTTTAATAACGCAACGGGTGATAGGCAAGTCTCTTCTCTGTTGGATTCTGCTTGAGAAAGGAAATTCTTTGTCGTGTTAAATGATGTCCGAGACAGTTCTGAAAACAAAACTAGAATCTCATGAATTTCAGTGCAGTGAAAACTGATACTGGTAACTCTTATTTATGCTTTAATCTGAGCAAAGTTGTTTGGGTACAGAGAGAGCATCAGCTGGTGAGTCAGTAACCCTTTGTGAGTACTGCTCCGCAGGAAAACGAGGAGGCAGGCGGCTGATTTTCAGTGACATGAGGCTGCTGAACAAACTGCGACTCAGACTTTGTTACTGCGAATAAATAACATCACATTGTCCAGAACTGGAGATTAATATGCTGAGCCTCCAGCAGATGATATTTATTTTCTTGCATATTATATTGAGATCTCAGGACAGGCGAAGGGTCAGGGGCCGAAAGGATGTAATCGATGCTAAACTTGATTTCAGAATCCGATTTTGCTAAGGAGGAATTGTTTAGGCTCTGCCTGTTGGTCACGCTGTTTGGAGCAAACCCACAAGGCTCCAGAAGTTTTGGGCCCGATTCAATTCTTGCATGTTTACTTTCAGAAGAGGAAATGTTGCTCAAAGCAGAGTCCACAGAAGAGATATTGGGGGATGAAGGACTTTTCACTCTGCTTGGTCTCTGCTCCTTGTGTTCCCTTTTCACATTCCTCCTCCTCCGTCTTCGCCTGTAATTCCCATTTTCAAAGAGATCCAGCATGGATTCGCATCCTGTTGCAAAGCTCCAATAGTTTCCTTTGCCCTTCTCATTCCCTTCTGTTCTGGGAACCTGTATTTATTTAAAGGCAGTTCAGTATTTGTATGTGTTACAGATGCTGCTGCTTTGCATCTGCATTCATTTACATTCAAGAATGGTGTAAACACACATGACAAGACTTTTAAGCCTATTCTGTGTCATTATACGAGTAAGATGTAAACTCCATCCTCCTCAATTTGTTATCTATTAGCACATATCAGACAAGGATGTACTCCTTATCTCTATAATTGACAACTCAGAGAGATTTTAAGTGATTTGCAGCTCAGCTGGTTCTTTCCCTCCTTTGCTAGGGATGAGATTGTTGCTGCATCTATTTTTTCAGTCATGCACAGCGTGTATATAAATACACAGTTACTGATCTTACCTTTACGAAACAACTGTTAAGTGATAAGTTATGTCGGATGGAGTTCTGCCAGGCTCTTTGATTTGATCTGTAGTAAGGAAATTTCTTCATTATAAAGTCATAAATGCCAGAGAGGGTGACTTTATTTGAAGGACTTTGCTGGATGGCCATTGCAATTAAGGCAATGTAGCTGAAAAAAGGAAAACTTGCTGTTACACCATCACTCTGCTCACAGACTCGGTTTTTAGGGCCACATGGGTACATGTGTGCCTTTATCCTCCTTGCAGAAGGTCTCCCGGTGGATCTGCACCCTGACCTGAGGGGTCCCGGGGAGAAGCCCCGAGCATGGTCATTGCCTGTCCTGCACGAGACCCCCGGGGACACAGAGGGGTTACTGTCAGGCACTTGAATCCTGACGGGACCCTCTGCCCTGGCACTCAGCGCAGAGGGCTCGGGGACAGGAGGGTTGCAGAACTGCCACACACACCTCTCCAACTCCATCTGAAAAGTTTCCCTGAGCAGGAAGGCTGCGGAGAGACAGAGCAGGCTCAGAGACACTGTCACTGGAGACCTTCCCTGCTCGCAGAAAGGACCTTGGATGTCCCTGTGAACACCCACAGCGCGCCTCGCCCACCACGCCGGGATTATCTGCATCCGATTCACCCCTTGGACCATTCAATTGCCCTTCTCCCAGAGGGTCCTGGAGGTTGGAGGCTGGCTGAGATCTGGAGGCTCCGGGACATGCCACAGTTGCTGTGACCCCTCACGGGAGGGGACAAATCATGAACGTTTCAAACGTGGAGAGGGGGGAAATCTGTGGTGTCTGCTCTGGGGCCAGACCCACTGCACCCACCTGAGGAGAGGTGCCACACTCCCCGAGGGCTCTGATCCCACCATCCCAGGGCTCAGAACCCTCCCCAGAGACAGGAGGACTTGGAAAAACTTCATCTTACCTGTACGCCGGTCTGGTGAATTTTTTCTCTTCATCAGAACTACAGGTAGGATAATCATCACCATCATAATTGAAGCAGTTATAGGGGTACTGCGTGTTGTCAAACATGGTCCTGCTCCTCGCTCAGCTCCTGTGGAGTGAGAGAGATGGAGTGATGTTTCTCAGAGCTTGGACTCCCTCCTCCCTCCTTCCCTCCCCTCTGCCTGTCTCTCCCCCCTCCTCACACTGCCTCTCCTCCGTGCACACACACTCTCCGTGGTGGGGTGGGGATTGTTTGTGCAATTCTCGCGTCCCAGACAACACGCCTGTTAGAATAGTCATTTTTTTCTTTTTTTTTTTTTCTTTTTTTTTTTTTTTNTGGTGGTGGTGGTGGTGGTGGAGGAGCGGGTTTTTTATTGCTGTTCTTGCCGTTGCCTCGGTGGGGGTGGCACAGCCGGACGGCTGGACACGGCTGGAGTTGTTGGGGTGACCCTTTGGAGCGGGCTGTGCCTCGCTGGGTGGCCCAGNCGCCACATCCACAACGTGACAAAAGCAAACAGCGTGATGTTAATAAATCACGTTTCAAGGTCTCCACTTGGAAATTAAACTTTGAGAGCAGAGGGCGGCTCCCCCCCAGCCCCCGAGTCCTCCCCCTCCGTATTTTTCTCTCCCCAGCGAAGCCCAAGGGTGGCTTTTTTTTTATTTATTCATTTTTAGAAAACCCGACGTACAATAAACAGACATTTCAGGCGGTAACGCACGCTTGTCCTGATCTGCAATCTATAATACAGTATAATAGACATAAATTATATTTCCGTGACTAAGGGAAAATCTGTACATTCAAAGAAAGTAGAACGGAGGGATATGAGGGACTACTGTCAAGCAGGAAAGCAAAAGGAAAATAGCTGTAGGCAGGAGAGCTGCCTGTGTGGGCTTTGATCTGAAGGATGAATTAGACTAATAGCCCTGTGTGTTGGCATCCAATACTGTAACAATTTAATAGTTTTTCAATGCTTTGGAGTGTTTTCCAACAAGTGATGTAAACCAAAGGCATCGCGCAGCATTTCAGGGGGGACTTCAAAGGTGTATGCCACATGATAATTAAATTATTTGAAGACAGCTCCCTCCCAGGAACTAGCCCCAGGAGGAAACGGGTACTGAAAAAGAGAAAGCAAATTGGTGTGCAGAGTTTCCCTGGATGGAAATATAAAAGCAGAACCACTAGTAATGCAACTTTTGTTTTCTATAGCATCTTTCATACAAAATGTGTCTCCAAATCCATTTTGGAGTTAAAGGATACAATTAGGGCAAAATTCACGTGAGTGATAGAGTCCTTTAAAGTGATGTTTAAGTGGCTCCTAGAGTTTTGACAAAGATGGACATAAGAAGGCTTTTCCTGTGGAATATAACAAGGCATTATAGCAGGGCATTGAGGGAAATATATGGCATGAAAAAAATAAATATACAAAAGGTGTTTTCTTGGGAACATGAAGCCAGAGCAGATACTCAAAATAAAAATTATCTCCACTCTGAAATACATCAGTAGGCATATGCATGAGGCATCCACTGCAGATGAGGTGTTAATTCAAAGGGTCAGCTACTGCTGCCTAAGGCGTTAGCAGGGCTTTAATATTGAGTAAGACAGAGCAGATTCAGTGGTGGAGAATGAAATATGTAATGTCTGATCTTCATTCATACTCTGCCCAGCTGGACTAGAAGGTTTAAAGTAAAGAAGAAGCTGGGTCAGAACTTGGGAAGATTCTCCCTCACTAAAAATTGTGATCTTTGAGACAAAAGTAAATGTCCACTTGGATTTTTAGGAGCGCTTCTTCTCTTTGGAGGTGTTTTACCTCACTGAAATTCCAATAACTCAAGCTAAAGAGTAAAAGAAAGTCTTGCTTCTGATTTACAACAATTTCCAAAAGCAGAACTGGGTTGGTTGACTCTGGGTTTACCCAATCTGTTAGCACCCTTTTTACAGTTCTTCATATTCCATTTATGACAATTGCCTCGCTAGGGAAGTCAGACAACACACCGTGACCAAAATTCTTACCTATTTACTGACAATATTTAATGGGTAAAGTTTTCTGTAATGGGAATTAGAGCAAACAACTGTAGTGCCATATATTTAGTAGTGTTATTTACCTCTGTTGCTGTATTTTCTTGCAGTGGTGAGTGTAACCCACTCGGCCATGTCCAACACTCCTACAATGTGCATTACAGGGGTTGTTTGGACCTGCTCGATGTGCAACAGCTCATGGCCACTGCATTCCTCACCCATTTCAGTGGAAAATACACCTAGAATAAATTTCCCTCTCAGTGCCTGGTTTGTGAGACTAAACTGAGCAAAAGGAGGAAAGTCAAAACAAGCAGTGTCAGTGCCCTTGAGCAGGAGTAAGTGGGACCACGGGTGGGTGGTGCAGGGGCAGCTTGGCAAGACATACAGGAAGCTCCTGCCATTGCCCTTTGTACAACACATCATCTGTGGGTATATATTATTACATCCTGAGCACCAGCAGTGGGCTGGAGAACTTCATTTCTGGCTCTGTAAATACCACTGCATTCACCTACTGCAGAATCATACAGACCCTAAGAAGAAAGCAGACCATTTTTGAGTCCTACGAGATCAGGAAGAAATGATACATGATCTCTCATAAACTTGCTACTGAAATCCAGATATGCAAAACTGGGGGAATATTTCTCAAGGTAATTTTTAAGGCCCGCATGCTGATATTTTATCCCCAAGTGAATGTTTATGGTCCAATTATAATCCTTGAAAACAATTTCCACAACGGAATGCTAACGTGCTCTTGTATGTACCATGATGGAGAGCAGGTGCCATGCTTGTGGTGGCAGAACATGTTGCACAATAGTTTTTTCCCAGCATCTGTGCAGCCATTACAGCTTAACTGGAGTAACTATAACTCATCCCTGTCATTATCATAAAAGCATAATTTTGCCAGGCTAGTGTTTTCTTATGTTGTATATTTTCGGAACACAAAGTTGTAAACCATTTGATTTGAGATAGTAAATAGGCAATAAAAATGCCATGAAAGATTTGACTAATTTTTAAAACATTGATATTAAAAAGTTATTTGCACTTTTTGTAATTATGACAGAGATTATGAAAGTTGTATGTGAAATGCAGACCATCATAAATCCAAACAGGGCTGAATTACTTCTTATTATGGGATAACAGAATAACAGAGTTTAGGACTGAACAGTGACAATCCAGTTTTCTCACTGGTGTACACTGCCATCTCCCAGCAGCATGAATCCTCCTGCCCTCCAAGTTAGAAGCCAGAGCTGATTGCAGTTAAGTACTTTCACCAAAACTTTTAAGTTGATCATAAATCATATAATTTTGGGGTTGGAATGGATATATTAAAGATCATTCAGTTCCAAACTGCTGCCATGGGCAGGGACACCTTCCACTAGACCAGGTTGTTCCAAGCCCATCCAGCCTGGTCTTGAACACTTCCAGGGGTGGAGCATCACAATTGCAGTGTCTTGCCACTCTCACAATAAACAATTTCTTTTCTATACTCCATCTAAATCTACCCTCTTCTGGTTTAAATCAGTGGAAACAAGTGGCCTTCAGCAGGCTTTGAATCCCTCAAAAGCAGTCTTCAACATTAGTCAACTGCTCTCTTTTTAGTACAACATCTGGAGCTCTGGCAAGCAAAGAAAAGGATGGAGAAATGCAGGTGGGGGTACTTATTCTCCTGGTTACTTCGATGCAGGAGGAGGAGAATTCCCCACACTTGGTTGGTTAATAGGCTGTGGTGGCACTGGATGCCACTTGAAGGGATCTGGTGGCATTCAACTTGGTGACCCTCATTTCTAGAAAGTGATGAGTCTTGCCACACTGTGCATCTGCATTTCACCCTGAATTTCCTTCTGCGTCCCCCACATCCATCAGCTGAATTGCTTTCCCTTCCACATCTCTCCTGTGCTCATACGAAGAGCTTCATGGAAATAAAATTCGCACCACACTTTGTGGTTTTCTGCTTGGAGTTCAGGGAGAATTGTTTCTATTTCCTAGCTGGGGGGTTATTTGGAGAGGCACTCCTCATCTGCATGCCTTGGAGCTGCAGCAGTGTAAAACTCATGCATAAAACACAGCACGGGTCTCTAGCAAAACAGGAACCTGGAGAAGAAACCTTCAGTAACAATTCATCCCATTAGAGGTGGTAAATAAGTGAGCAGCTGTATAAACTGGCATAGACATATTATCCCTGCCCAAGCTAGACATGGAGATTCACAAGGCAAATGTAAAAAATCCATTATTGGAGATTCTGAGCATGTTTTGGTAGTGAAAAGCAGGAAAAGAGGCATTTTCAGAGTGAAAAGCTGGTTCTCCTGCCTACTCCTGTGTTGTGACTATTGGTTAAAAATGTGGTGGGTTTTCATTATGCTTTGGGTGGGGTTTTTTGGGTTTTTTAGATATTCCATCTGGTCAAGTTGAGGGCTTTCCACACTCACGTGAAGACCTGTGACCACACTGTCACCAGGATGGACTTTATTTCCTTTGGACCAGAGAGGAGGAGTTCAGATGGCGCTTTCTCATCTGCTTGGTGTGCAGACCTGGTGCCCCACCCCATCGCCCTCCAATGCAATGGAAAGTGGTTTTTTTTCTGACATTTTCTACCTTTCCCAGAGAACAGCAAATCCTTTTCTAGCAAGAAGATCTCAAATCAGTGAAGTGACAGCCACTGAGGGGGTGAGGAGCCAGGAGCCTCCCCTAGCTGTGAAAGCCTCCAGAATCCTGATCCATGAGGCTTTTGGAGTCAAGTAGAAGAGCTGGAAGGTTTGACGTGGGGATAAATCTAGGGATGATGACCATTCTTTGCCACATAGTGCACCTCTTGGACTGGCACAACAGCCATGCCTTGACTTGTTCACCAAAACCAGAGATGATCCTGGCACAGCTGCTGCACCTCACCCGTCTTTGGTCATTTCTCATTGCAGCTCTGCTCAAAACCAGTTGGCGATAGTCCTCCCTTCATACATTGTTTGAATTCTGCACCAGACACAGCTAATAACTCGGGCCAGGAAACTTGTTCCAGATGTTAATTAACTCCCTCTACATTAACTGGAATCACACAATTAAGGCCTGATTATTTATAAAACCATTTTTGTCAAGAGAATTAGGAGAATTAGAAACATCCTGGCTCACACTTTCACACAAATGTCCATGTGCCGTTAAACTGTGGAAACTGGCATGACTTGTCCCACACGTTTATTTTCAGCCATCATAATTATTCCAGAGGAGAAAGAGCAACCATCAGCCAGGCGTGGAGGAGCAATGCTGGAGCAAAGGAGCTAATTCCCAGCCCAGCAAAGGTCTGCTCTTGTGGTACCATCAACCTTCAGCGATGCCTATCAACTATCCCATCTCTCCTACTGCCATCAAATTAAGTGATGAGCAGCCTTGTGTTGCCCAGTCACAAATTGCAGTATTTAGTAATTTGGTAGCTACCCAGGGGCTGGAGGGCCCGACCAGTGTCTGTGGTGCTTTGTTGGCTCTCTACCACACGTTCATTGGTTTTGAGGGATTTTTCTGGGGGTCACACAAGCCCTGGACAGATCCCACAACACAGTGAGTTTGAACTAATTCAAACCTGTGTCTCCCATCTGCCTTGCACACAGCTCAGACTCGGCAAATCTGGGACTTTTTATTATCTGGTATGGACAAAATGCACAAATACAAGGCAAACAAGCTCAAGGATCACAAGCTTTGTCCAAGCTGACTGAACACACGTGGCCCTGTAAGCATCCCCACCCCATGGGAATGCATCTTACCAGCTTCTGGATGGACATCAAGGGGGACTCTGAGCAGCTGGAGCACATACACAGCTTATCTTTGTGTCTCCAACCACCAGAGATGGACACTGAGAACAGTCCAGGGACTGTCTGATTCAAGATGAATGATTTGTTTGAATGAAGAATGCCCTGACTCCCTTGGGAAGCCTGGGAGGTTCGGTGGAGAGCAGGGGCAGGCTGAGCAGTGGGTGGTAACTCACTGCCTCCCTCTGTACCCTGTTGCCACCTTTAGTATTACAAATACTGCATCTCAGGGAAGAGGAGGGATAGGGAAAGGCAACACTCTTGTGTTTTGCTGGTTTTATTTTCATTTGAATGTAGCAATTCATTCCAGTTCCCTTACTCATAGCCCTCACCCACGCAGAAGTTTTCTGGGAGTTACATGAGCAATCCTTAAACAATGCAGATCAAACTGGCAGGGCAAAAGCAATGGGAAACGGGTCCCTAAGTGAGTGCTGTGACTTGCTTAGAGGCAGGGGAAGGTAGGTAGGACCACTATGTCCACTCAGAACTGAGCTGCAGGATCACTTATCCCCAGGTTCTCTATCTACCAGTTCCTCTTCAGGCATAATCCCTCCTAATTTCTCAATAAGGTACAACCTGTGGGTGCACAAACCTCCTAGTTCTCCATAATGCTCATGTTTAAAATAGCATCACACTTCGTAATATGTTTCCCAACTCTTAATTACCAAGTGATAATATTTCTCCCTTCCCTATAAGATTCCTTTTTTTTTGTATAGCCCTGCCGTCTTCACTCATAGTTCCGGCTTGATGTATTTCCCATGTAAGTAAGTTCAATTGTCAAGGCTTTTCTTCATTCCAAAAATAAGAAAATAAAAAAAAGACCACACATGTTTTGATAATACCAGTTAAACTACTCAACTTCCTTCGAGGACAAACACTTGGTGGTTACTGTGTCAGGGACATCTGATTACATGTTTCTCAATGCCAGATATAAGCCACCTTCTCTTCCTCTGAATTAGAATAATCTTTCACAGTTCATTGTTTATTATCCCTCAAGTATTTAGTTATCTATCACATGAAAGCAACTCGCAGCTAACATTGTATTCTGAGGTTTCTGCTGATAGCTCCCTAAAGAGGTGTAAGATCCCTTCTTGCTTTTGCCAGTCTTTTCATCTTATGAGAGGCTTTCTGATGAGCACAGCGGAGTCTAAAGGGAAATAAGCTTTGATCTCTGCCACCTGAAGTGCATTCTCACCATTAGTAGTTTCAGGTGAAAATACTTGTAGCAATGCTAGTCCTCAGTGCTTCTGTCTTTAGCAAGGTGGGGAGTTTTGCTGTGGGTCTATTTGTGAAGTCATAGTTCATATTTTAACTGGGTAAATGTGATAAAAGGATTCTCTATATAAATCAGGGCTTTTTGCTCTTCTTCTCATTTAATTTTGACCTCAGGTTACTCTTCTGCAGCAGCATTTCGGTTTGAAATGTCTTTGGGGTTTAAAAATGTCTGAAGCCAACTTGTAGGGCTAAAAGTTTCTCGTTTTCCTAACGCTCAGTGTCCTTTAGACAGCTGAATTTAACTAAAAGGGACCTTGAAGAAACCAAGTATTTTTGTGGGAGCTCAGCTTCTTCCCATTCATTTGTTGTATGCTGCTTTCAGGAATACGCAGGTAAGTTCTCAGTAAATTGCATATCTTGGTTAAGAGTTGAAGCTTTCCTTACTTGAGAATCAAATCCGGTGTTTTTTCTGGCTAACCTCTTTCTGCAGCAGCTCATTAGGATGTGTGTAAGAAAAGGGGTGGTTATTCACAAGCACATCTCTCTGTTAATGGGTATTTGTGGGAGTAGTTTATTTTTCTTTAGTATCTTCCTTATTTTCCAAGTTGTTCATTGATTCCCATGAATATTTCTCAGGACTTCTGAATTTAGAAATTATGGTCCTAATTCCTGAGCTCTGGATAGAATGCTTTTAGGGAAATAATAGAAGGTGACTTTTATAGGCATTTAACTGCTGTTGTGAATTTCCAGGCAAAGAGCAATTTATGAAACTTCAAGGATGCAGGGACTCTGTATTTGGCTGTGTGATCAAAAGCTAAAAACCAGGACCCGGGAAATCACAGGGTAGCCAAGTCAGCACTTTTACCATGTGAAAGCTACTCCTAAATCCACCAGCTCCTGTGGTGAGCAGCCCAATGTCTCCCTAGAGCTGCAGCCCAGCCGTGCGGTGAAATTGGTGTTGTAGGAGGCGTTTTGCAGCGTGAGGCTTCACATGTAACAGGGCGACTTTGTGCCCCTTTTGCTGCCCACGCCACAGTCGGCAGCCCCAGCTCCAAGGGCACCCAAATAGCCCAACGCTGCACTTGTAAAAGAGAGCCCCAAGCCAAGGCTTTAATTGGCAAAAACCCGACACCGTGGCAGCTGCTGGGGCGGGGGGGGAACAGGAGCAGAGCAGGAGGAGGCGTGTGGGTGGTGACAAAGGTAGTGATGTGACCCAGGAAACAACAAGGAATGTATCTATATTTAATTGCAGATCCCGTTGTTAACAATAGCCTGGATTAGGAACTTCAGTGTTACCATTTGTAGGCTGGTCCATAGCGGGGTGAGGAGTGGGTGGAGGTGAGACACAGGGATGGTTTCAACCATTCTTCCTTTAAAGCCGCCTGGCAGTCACGCTAAATTGCCATTTTCGCTTGGTTGTTGTTGTAGTTTTTTAATGTTGTTCTTCGGTACCAGTGAATTTGGAAAAAAGATAGTCAAAGTCATAAAATGGAATTTGAAATGCTCAGAGACTCATGAGGAATGTGCTGACCCTCCAAAACTTGGGCAGCCACAGCCCAACACGCAGCGGTGATCGGAAAGGCAGTCCTGGATGTTTGGCTTCATGTCTCTAGTGCTACCCCACCCAAACAACACTGCCCATGCTAAAATGATCAGCATGACCTGCAGGAGGATAACCCCGCTATGGGAGCTGCGTTTTCCACCCCAGTGCCCGACAGCAGGAGAAGGACAGCTCTCCGTTGGCTCTGCTGGCCCTGGTGGTGCTCGCTGTGATTCACTCAGCGTGCGCGGGTAAGACTCGAAGCAGCCCCTTTCTTACCTGAGATGAGGCTCTGGGCTGCTAAAGGCAATTTATTCTGCAGCAGCAGCAGCAGTCTATAAACAGAAACGATCTTGAAAATTGCTCAGATACGTTGGTGTTGACAAAGGGCATCGAGGTAGAAAAAGGGTTTCTAGAAAGCAGGATGCAAAGAAGCTGAATTCGCACTTAAAATAAGCAGGGTCCTATTCTGGCATGTGCTGCTGAGAGATCTGCTGGCAGTGCATCACTGAGCCCTGGCAGCTGAGAAAACTGGAACACGGGAGTTTTATGGGTCATACAATGTATGTTTGAGCTATTCTGCACTAACTGAGCTTGGGAGAGAGCACTTACTTTTGTTCACTTTACTAAATAAGTCAAAATCAGACGTCAGGATGAGGAGATCGTACAAGGGCTGTCTGAATCACGAGCTCTTATTTGCACTTTGAAATGGAACTCAGGAGAAATCTGGGATCCCAAACACTGTAAAGATGGAGCATGCAGAATTCATCTCAGGTTTTTCTGGTCAATGGCCTATTTATCTCTAGATTTTGTGGGGAAAACTTCTGGGAAAAAAAAAGGCATTGAAACTATTTATGTTTGTTTGGTACGAGAGTGAACAGCATCAAGCAGAGAGCCAGGGATGTATTTAGATTCTTTCCCCCGCCATACGGGTGGGGATGGACATGTTTTTAATTAAATCTTGGAGTTCAGAAGATTGTTTCCCAAGGTTATTTTTGGTTGCTGAAGTCTGGATCTGAAGCTTGTCGCCTGGCTCCCACCCTAATACATTCACATCTGATTTGGGCAATTCAGAACTTAATCTTTATTTAGAAGCAAAGAAGAGCCATGATTCACTTCACTGATTTCAAGGGATGTCCCCATTTTTCTTTAGGACAGTGGAAAGCAGTTGGAGCCATCTGAGTCTTACAAACATCTGTGTCGCAGCCATCTGAGTCTTACAAACACCTCTATCTCATAGCTTGTGAATATATTTAATTACCGGATGAGGGGTAGATGGGGAACCTTCTGAATTTCCTGGAGGTGTCTAAGGAAAGGACAACACCTTTGATCAGGAGTACCTGGGGGAAAAGTTTTCTCATCCCATTCCCCTACTCTGGCATCAGCTTCCCCACGCCATGGAGCTCGTGGCATAGGTTGAGAGAAGTGATGGGAGGGGGAACTGTGCTTCAATTATTCATAAATAACCCCTGATTGTCCATTTTGGGGTTATTTAACACGATTCAAAGGTGTTGGTCTGCTGTAAATGCTCAATACTCTGAGGAAATAACTAACTTGTCCATTCTGAGGAGGCCAGTCCAGTGGAGCAAATGAAATCATCGTTAAGACCTGCACTACATGAGGTCGTCAGAAGCAATTTGGCTGCAAGTTGCAATATCAAATTGCATTCAGAAACTGGCAGTACGGTGACACTGGAGCAGGTTGTCCCCACAAAAATGTACCTGGAAAGGGTTCTTCTGTGTCCCAGACCACGGCCATGAGGATGGTCCTGGTGGAGCCCTGGGACGTGGCAGTGTCTGGGGAGCTGATGGGGGAGAGCAGAGCCCTCTGCCAGCTCCCTGCCAGCTTTGCCCCTCTCTCTGCTTATCTGGGTGACCTGAACAGGCTCGTGTGGGTTGGACTAAGGGGCTAGCACAGGGCACGCCTTGGTGAGCAAGAGCAGAGGGTCCCTCACCATGTATTCCTTCAGGGTCAGCTGCTGTTCACACTCAGGATCAAATCCCTGTCAGTCCCCAGGAGGGAGAGACCCCAGATGCTGCCTGCTCAGTGTCATTAGACAGGAGTGGAGTTGAAACCATTCGAGAGACCTTTTCCAAGCACAGCCGCTTGAAAACTTCATGGTCCTTATTCCCAACTTTTGCGCTCTAAACAGCAAAGAAGTAACAGCTTTTTGTGCAAAACCCGCTGAAAGGTTCAACTTGGCTCCTTTGCTGAGGAGAGGGACCAAGGTCCTGCAAAAATGAGGATGATGCTAATGATTATTAAACTGCTACATGGAGGTAACCAGCTCTATTCTGGCCACTTATTTTTGAACCTTTTTTTTTTTCCTACTCCCCCAACCGTTCCCTCTTGGGCTGGTTGCACTAAAAATGAGAATTACCTGGTCCGTGTGCAGGTGCTTGTGCACCAGGAAGCCTCTTGCCTCAACCTCTAGCCTTATTTCAAACAGCTTTTGTAGTAGTTGAGAATGTTATTCAATTAATATTATTAATAATTTCTGATGGGAAAGCTGGGCTTGGACACATCTCTTGCTGGATCTCTGAGGCATCATGCAGAGCTGCATTTTGGGGCAGAGATTGGTGGATCTGCCAAGCTTCGCTGCTCCCTGGACGTTCTCCAACCCCTCAATGCCTTTCTTCTTGTGAAGGGCCCAAAACTGAGCCCAGGATTTGAAGTGTGGCCTCATCAGTGCCCAGCACAGGGGGGCAATCACTGCCCTGGTCCTTCTGGCCACCCTATTGCTGACACAGGCCAGGTGCCCATGGACTTGTTGGCCACCTGGGCACACACTGGCACGTTCAGTCACTGCCAGCAGCCCCTCCAGGTCCTTTTCCAGCCACTGTCCCCCCAGCCTGCAGCACTACAGGAGCTTGTTGCCACCCAAGCGCAGGACCCGGCACCGAGCCATGGTGGTGTGTACTAATAACTCAAAAATACACTGATTAATGGTTTGATAAATCAGTTGTCACACCACAAACCAGGAAACACTTCCCTTGCCAAATAAGAGGTCACTATGAAGTTTAATGTGAATTTAATAAGAGCACACTCACAGTGCTGGCTCCAGATGGTGGCCTGCTCGGTCAGGGTCGTGTCCTTTGTCCACCTTGACAGCAATTCACGCAGAGACAGGAAAATGTTTTCAGCAGCAGAGCTGCACTGATCATAGCAGGGATGTAGGAATATTTTCTATACAGTGGGGTAGAGCAGCACCTTTGCATCGCTGGTGCTGAGCTGGGTGATGCTGCTGCTGCTGCCGCCCTCTAGATGGTGCAGTCTGATAAAAAATTTGAGGAAAGGCTGTAATTTGCTTTTTGTTTTGGTTTTGCTGGATTGGGGTTTTGTGTGTGTGTTTTTGATTTTTTTTTTTCTTTTTTTCTTTCGCTGGGCAGAGATTTTTTTAAATTGCATTTACAGGAGGGCATGTTGCCAGTGGCTGGGAACTAGAACACTGCACTGCTGGTAATTCCCTTAAGTGTTGGGATGAGAGTCTGATCCATATGGTTTATGCATATTTTGTAAAACCTGGTGCACTGTACTGTGTGGCACCCTGAGATATTTTACACATTGTTTCTACCTCTACCATTCTATCTGAATTGGTTATCATTAAAGATTTTTTTAAATCCAGGAGTCTGTGCTGGGAAATGCAGACTTGGAGGTCAGACTGGGAAATATCACAGAGCTGAGTAAAAGACCTGGTTCAATGGTTTTGGGTATTTTTATCTCAGAACCACACGTTGCTGACTGCAAATGTTTAGTAAACAAACCCAGAGGTGTATATGTTGTGCTGCAAAGGAGATATTTCACGAAGCTGATCAGTGCCAAGTAGAACTGATTGGGGAAAAAAAAATAGTAGGAAAGAAAATGGGAATCAAAACATGCTAATTCTTATATCGCAAAAACTCTACTAAGAGAGAAGAGAGCAATTTGAGGTGAAAGCCTGCTTGTTATTCACTGGTGAAATATATTCACCAGCTGGAGTGAAAAAACCCAATAGACATCACATGAGAAAGAGCATGCAAGGTGGAGATATATGTCCAAACATCCAGAGAAGGTTTAAGGAAAATAAAAAATAGATTTGTTTTCAAGCAAAAACATATCCTAGCAACATCACTGACCTAATATTAGGTGAAGCTGACGCAGCCATGGGAAAGGGAGAGGTATCCAAAAGATGTTTTCTCTATTTGGGAAGTCACTTTCTTCTCACGCAAAATTGGCTGGTACCTCCTGGTTCATCCAGGTAGGAAAATGCTATGCATCATGTGCTAGGGTAAAAATCAGACTTAATTACTCTCACTACTATGCATCTCAGAGGAACTGTCCGTGAATGTCTCTGGGCCATGAGAAATCATTTTTTGGTAGCTTGAATGCAGTGAAGTGCAGGACTACAAGGATGCTATTGCTGCATCAGTACCTGAATGGGGCCAGCCATTCTTGCTGGTGGGACACCTTGTCGTGCAAGTGGTGGAGAGTGAATTCTATGAGGATAAAATGCATGGGCAGGACTATGATTAATGCCAACCAATTAGGAAATGGATGTTCTAGATAAGGCCTAAGTTTACAAAGTTGGTAATTGCCTAGATAGGGTCTGATTGCTGGACTGGAGAGGAGGTAGATACGAGAAGGATGGTTTGCCTGTGATTATGTACCTGTGATGCCAGGGGTGGGATTGTTCATGTGTGGAAGGATTTGGGAATGCTGACAGGAGCTCAGAACATGCTGGCACTGCTAAATTGAAAGAATTCAGGGAAGGGAAGGCTGCAGGGGGAAGTGACTGCAGGATACATGTAACGTGGTGAAAAAGGACAGAGCAAAAAAGTGACATATTCGGACTGGAGAGAAGGTGCCCATGTTAAAGGAGAGCATGAGGAGAACTGCCAAGGGAAGCAAATCATTTTGTCACTTCCTTGTGTCTTCAGATCAACTGTAGTTGCCTTTCAGGTAACTGTTTTGGCCAGACAAGTACTGGTTTCAGTCTGGAGATACCTGGTGAAGTGTTGATTTAAGGAAGATCGGCTTTAAGTCTTCGTGGCCTTTAACTCTGGAGCAATGGAAAACATCTCTGAAGAAAGATTGATAGAGACAGTGCACGAGAGGAAAGGAAAAGCTGGAATTTTCTTCTTCCCCTTGCCCATGTCACTTGAATTTACTTGCTTCTTATCTCAAGCTGGGTAGGTCTTGTACTCTGAAGAGAATTTTGCAAACATTCTCAAAAGAGAATAACAATGTTTGCAAAGGAGAGTCTTGAGAGCCTTTTGAAGACCTTCAGCACTTCTGAGCATCTGAGGACATCCAGCCCAGGTTTGGATGCAGCTGCCACCCGAATGTGACGCAGCTCTGTCGGCACAACATCACACCTGAGCTCCAAAGCCTCCCTGGAGGGCTCCTTCCCACACATTTCAGCAGTTCACGGTGTCCTCCAAGGCAACACGTCCCCTCCCACACCTGCCAGGCCACTGCTGAGTCCGTGCCCATCTCTCAGTGGGTGTCCCTTGGTGGGGTTGGGCACGTCCACATCACGGCCATCCTGCCCAGCGAAGCGTCGAAGTGCAATGCTGAATAATTTTTCTGAAATAATTTTTGGGGGGAGATTTACATTTTTTTATCCTGTAATCTTTGCATTTTCTGCTCGGCGTGTAATTGGTATTTACAGTGAATTCTTCCTCTCTGCCCCTATGAAGTGACCTTGGCTCAGACCTGCTGGCCTCGTCAGGTTGCAAAGGGGACAGCGTGACTGGAGCAGCTGAGACTTCTTCAGATCAGGCAACGTGGGGGCAAAGAATATGGCTGGTTTTTCGCAATGGAATGTAAACTCCAGTCCAGCAGGTTTTTAAAAGTATTATCAGAAGTGAAAGGCTACATTTAAAAATGTATAAGCAGGGACTTTCAGCACTGCATGCCTTCATTCATAATTCACTAGTGCTCGTTTCTAAAGAAGATTTGATATTTTTACGAGGTAAATGTACTTTGAAACCTTTCTTTACTTTGCAGTGAATGTGCAATTAAGTGAACTTACTGAAGAGGAGGAGAGGGAAGCAAGATTTAGAATAGAGTTGCCCGAATAGCCATGAAATGATTGTAATTTTCATGTACTTCAGCTGTGATTGGGCAATGTTGTTGTGTTCCTGTTCACAGTACTGCCGTAGGTCTGGGGCTGGTGCAGTAACTTCCTGACTCTTATTATCTGCACCTTTATGCCTGAAGCTCCTTGGAGGAGGGCACATAATTTTCAACTCTCTCCCTGATGTGCCAGAGCCCCACATTGCTGAAACCAGTTCAGCAGACTGGTCTGGCCTGAAAGTTGCACCAGCGTGTCCAAAGACCTAAACCAAGTCCAAAGACCTGTTGGTATAGATGGTGCTTGAACAGAGCTGAGCTGCAGGAAGGAGGCAGAAGGTCACAGAACATGCTGAGCTGGAAGGGACCCATGAGGATCATTGAGTCCACCCCTCAGCCCTGCACAGGACCATCCCCGAGAGTCACACCACACACCTGAGAGTATCATCCAAACGCTCCTTGAGCTCTGTCAGGCTTGTTTACTCTGACAAGAGCTACCCACCGTTCCAGTCTCCACAGTAATTAGGAGGAGCAAAGCACTTTTAAAGCACCTTCCCTGCACCTCTTCCACAGGCACAGTGTGAGGTGCAGCCATTAATCAGCCAAGCTGCTGGAGATAACTGCTAATTGAGAGCACTGTGGCTCCCTGAAGTTTCCTCCCTCTCTATCCATGCTGAAATATGTCATTTGTTTGGTGTGCTGGCGTCTGGGTACCCAGGTTGTGGTTTGACACTTCTGCTGCACAGGGTTTGGAGGAGGGACAAGCAGTGTTTATACAATACAGTGTGTGTGTGTGTGTGTGCGTGTGTGTGTGCGTGCGTGCGTGTGTGCGTGCGTGCGTGTGTGCGTGCGTGCGTGTGTGCGTGCGTGCGTGTGTGCGTGCGTGCGTGTGTGCGTGCGTGCGTGTGTGCGTGCGTGCGTGTGTGCGTGCGTGCGTGTGTGCGTGCGTGCGTGTGTGCGTGCGTGCGTGTGTGCGTGCGTGCGTGTGTGCGTGCGTGCGTGTGTGCGTGCGTGCGTGTGTGCGTGCGTGCGTGTGTGCGTGCGTGCGTGTGTGCGTGCGTGCGTGTGTGCGTGCGTGCGTGTGTGCGTGCGTGCGTGTTTGTGTGCGTGCGTGGGTTTGTGTGTGTGTGCGCCCCTGTCCACAGCGGGACTGCCGAGTGCTCCTATCACAGTCCTGCAGGAAATGGGAAGGCTGGGTTGCTCATAGGAACCAGTTGGAGAATTTCCATGGACTTTGAATGTCCAAATGGGTGGCCACCAGCTCAGCAAAGCAGCACCAGTATGACAAAAGCCTTTCCAGCTGGCGTCGGAAAGCTCAGCGTGGGCTTAATGCAAGACTGTGTTGCCCTATCCATTACGTCAACGTAAGGAGGACTTTCTTTGCACTCGTAATCCTCTCACAGCCAGAGAGCCTCTTGTGGGGGAAAGTGCTGCTCGGCAGCAGAGCTCCAGAGCAGGACAGGCTGAGACTACACAGAGAAATGAAGAAAAAGGTGTAATCACAGGTCTGTCTGGATAAATGAGGTGGAAAATTCATGGAAAGCACCGGAGTTGCAGCACAGTGAAACCAGAGTGCAAGGAATCAGTCGGTGTCGCAGACGTGCTACACCACACCCGGCCATCTCCAGACAAGGTCCCTTCCACCTCAAACACGGTGAAGCAGCACCTGCTGCTTCATTTTCTAGCCCAAATCAGCATTTCATCCTCGTTCTCATTCTCTGCTGGTGGATACGTTGTCCCCCATCATGATCATGCACAGAGGGTGCTGTTGAAAACTGCATTAAGTCAGAATTAACTACAAGAGGCTTTTGATGTGGCAACACCCCTCTTGGGCACTCCTGTCCTTCCTCTTTGTGGCTTGGATGGTGAAGAGAGGCAGCAGCAGTGTGGGCTCCTTCACACGAGGCAGATGGGACAGTGACAGTCCCCCTGTTGCATCTGGAAGGGGATGGGGGGTCCATCACTGGCTGGACCCAAGACAACTCTTTGTTCCTGTTTGGGTTTTCCCCCCAACACACTTTTATTATTCAAAGGGAAGCCTTTCCATGGAAAATGTAGGGGAAACGTAAGGAAGAAGAATCTCTCCCTCACAGGGCCATCTGGGGACAGACTCTGTCTACGCGTGTTCCCACCTAATCCTCAGCTGGATCTGGCTTTTCTTTTTTAGCTCCCTGCTCCTTTCTCCATGCTTTAAGAGTTGCCTAGGACTTAGGGATGAAAGCCTGCCTCATTCCCTCAAAGGATCAAATCCATTAGGCCTGTTTTCTAACTTGATTGATGTTTACATCTATTAATTGTTTTTCCATCTCATTTTCTGATTTCCTACTGATATCACAGAAAGCCCTGAAGGAAACAACCTTTGATGGAGAATAACATATTTCAGAAGACAACTTCCCACCTCCAATGTTTGTGGATAATTAGAAGATGGAGTACAACTGGCTTGCAAAGCTGCTTATTAATGTATTTTACTTTCCATTACCTGAAATAGTTCATTTGGACATCTTGGGATCTTTTCCATGCAGAAGACGAAGGTGACCCCCCTCTCTGCCTGCTGTCCATATTCCACCAGCTGTGATTCTGAGCAATATCACGTTAGCATTTTCAGCAACATCACGTTTAGCATCGACAGCGAGATGACTCCTGGTGTTTATGTCCTGCTTTATCTCTCAGATGCGTTGGCAAGTGAGAGCAGATTAACCCCCACCCTTCCCAAGGTGGCCCTGCCACTTTCCACAGATGGACAAAGGGTGGTGGAAAAGTTCAGTGGCATCATGAGAGGAGCAACTGAGAAGAATTCTGGGCCAGGCGATTCTCCTACCCAGTAATTTTGGCTGTGGAAGAGGGTATGGCATTATTGATGGGATGTGACCTTATCTAGGTCAGGTTAAGGTTTTTAACTTTGAACAAAACCCAAGCTGGGAATTCAATGGGAAAAGACTTCTGAGTCACAATATAAAGCAAATTCATATTCAGGCCAGATGGTATTTTCTAAAAGTAGCTGTTTACTCCAAGAATTACTCTTCCTTCCTGTGGCATTTTTCCATCATTCTGTGGTTCTTCTGCCCACAAACTTGTCTTTTTCAGTATATTTCTAGTGGCAATTTTAACGATCTTTTAAAAAACCCAGCTATAAAAAAACCTCTTGCCCTGTCCTTGTCTTCTTACCTTCATGAACCTCTGGGGCATTATCCTGTCCTAATTATGGATAAAATTACAATATTTAGTTATCCTGGAAAATGTCTTTTGTCTCTGTATAGGAGTTCTAATTAGAAGTTTAGTTCATCTTGCTTTGCGTCCAGCTAAAGGCCACACTGTTTGTGTTGCTGCTGGGTTTTTTCCGACTAATTAAAGAAATCGGGAATAGATTGCAGAAAGAAATAAACCTTGGTTTATTTTTCTTCTAGAAAACTGCTTCCAGCAGCACTCTCGTCTCCTCCTTTCCCCCCGTGTAAAGGAGAGCAGACTGTTTCAGGTGTCAGACCCTGATCTCTCCCTTCTGATGAGACGGAGGCAGAGCAGGATTTGGCCCAGCAGCCCCAACAGGAACCATCCATGGGGCCTGACCCAAATTGTTAGACACCTTCTGGGGCAGGACTAGACCCAATTAAATGCCTTGAAGTTGCTGTCTGTGTCAGCCTCATGGTCCTGTGATGAGGTTTGGCTTTTGTATTTCCCAGTCACAGGTTTGAACATTGGATTTTCTGTTATTTAAGCTGTATTTTCTTTCAGTTTGGACGACAGCAGCTTTCTGCTGGCACCATGTTCATTAAAAGGCCTCTAAGTCTGTGGCAGTATTCAGAAGTGTTGCTCATTAAACCTTGGAAAGCAGACAACCTTCCTCTTGTATGATGGAGAGGATGAAAGAGCTCGTAAAAGTCTTCTTTATGGAACTAAAAATAGTCCCTGAAGCACAGCTTTTTTTTTTTTTTCTTTTCTTTTTTTTTTTCTTCCTATTCCACACAGGTTGCTCTGTTAACAATTGCAGCAAATACTGTCTTCTGTTATTTCTGGATATATTTATGGTAACCTCAGGATAGCCTAACAGAGATTTTTCTCTTCTCATAATTAACTGGTGTTCTTGCCATAATGTCTTATTGGTACCCAACACCCTGGTTTCAACGCTCATTTCAGATATAAAATTAGAGACACAGATGCTGAATTTTGCTCTATTTGCAATGCTAAATTTTGTTTGGTCTGCTTTTATCTTTAAACTTTACACTTCTTATTAAATTAAAGACACCTCAACTCTCAAATTATGGAGTTGCACTTATTTTAGGGATAATTAACAGCAAATTTAATTATTAACTTATTAGCTGGAGAAAGAGAAGGCAAAGGTAAGGGAATTATTGTTGGTACAGCAAAAGGAACGGGAGAAAAAAAAATTGCTGGCTTCGGCTTACACACAGTATGTGACTGAAAAAATAGAGCCAAGAGGGAACCTGCAGTGCCAAACTACAATTAATCCTGGCTCACCAAGGCTTGAAAAGCAGATTTTCAGCTGATAGGTATTACAGAGTGCCTTGGAATGGGCAGGCAGCGGGTCCATTCCTCTGGCACAGCAGTTGTCTGTAAGAGGAGAACTGATGTGTGCAGGAGACAGAGCTCTCCGAGGGTCCTCACTGGGCTCCTGCAGAAGGAAGGGGCTGTGGGAACCTGCACCACTTGAGGCTTTGATCCTGACGTGCCATGGCTGCTCCTTAGGCTTTGCCTTCTCCCGTGGAATTGGAGTAATAGGATCAGTTAAAAGGGGGGGGCAAATAACTCGTATCACATACTTTGTTCTGTGCACATGGCGTGGGCTGAAGGACCCACCCGTGACAGCCACAGTCACACAGGGAGGTACCGGGGGTGCCCAAACACTCCAACAGTGGCAGCATCAGTGTTAGAGCATCACAGCTGGGCAGGAATGAGTAAGGATGCAAGAGAAACAGTTTCTGGATGAAATGTGGCAAGGCCACTTTTTAGGAAAGAGTTGTGTTTATGGACATTTTCAGTTTGCTCTTGTTAATTTTTGCCCTGTGAAAGACAAACTCTTTTCCTCACTGTTTGTTTGACTTTTGGACTGTTTTTCATTACTGCTTTAGTTTTTCTGAAAATTATGCTTTCGTAGATTGTGCAAGGAGTGGGATTTGAGGAGAAAAATCCCCCTTTTACTGTTATTAAAAAAACCCCCACCAAACTAATTAAATATATTGTGGGCTAATGCTGCTGAACTTCCATGGAAGAATTTGTCTGTCTTCGTGGCCTGTGTAGGACCATTTCCCAGGTTTCTTTCCAGTGTTTCTGTCCTTGTTTGTGTTTAGCCATATCTCCACCTCTATTTTGTGTTATTGAAGTGAAATCATGTTAAATCTCCATTGAAGGAGTTGCCTTAAACCCACTCAGGTTTTCACCATCAGAGCCTTTTCATAAACGTGGGCATGTACAACTTCAACAGTCTTCAATGCTACTGTAAGGGATGGAAAGAGCAGCTTCTTTCATTCCCAAGCACCAAGCATATTAGTGCAGTCAGACACAGACCAATGGTCTCATGAGCAACACTTATTTCCACTATTGTTCCTGCTCATGCCAAAGATTAATCTCTTTGCCCACAGCAGCCTCCTTGTCTGATTTATTTGTGTGTATAAAAGGGAACCTTACCCCAGGCTCTGGCTCTGTGCAGTCATCTCAGGGACATCCAATTATCAGTTCATCATTTTATTTTGATTAAATGATAGTTATGAAGAACAACCTCCCTAGGATTATGTCCTCTGCTCTTTTGTGTTGTTATTAACACACGCTTAGCACTGGCTGTGTGAGAGACCCAGGCCTTGCCCTCATGCAATGCCAGCTGGACTCATAAAGAA
Source organism: Grallaria varia (assembly GCA_013396735.1). Lineage (NCBI taxonomy): Eukaryota > Metazoa > Chordata > Aves > Passeriformes > Formicariidae > Grallaria > Grallaria varia. Next base: position 743,064 of record VWZG01002480.1, on the reverse strand, counting down.
CGTTTTTAGTCACTTCAGAGGACCTTGGATGCAGCCTCTGATGTGAAGTATTATAAGCTGGTAGTCATAATAATTTGCTTTTTCAATCACAGGAAATTCCATGCTTCTGAATGCAACCAGCTCAAACAAATACATATTCAAATGAGCATGCACCATAGGTGGGAAGAGAAATATAATTGCACCAAATTTTGCACTTGCACTTGTCCTCCAGGAGCTAAAATGGGATTTTTAATATACTTACTATGAATATGTGCATCTGCTCCATCATTTTTGCATAATGAGTGCATTCCTGATACTTAAAGAATTAGCTTCTCCTCTCTCTAAGATATAGGCAAAATGAGGCATGCTGTTATTCATGGATTTATTTATTCATTATTTTTTTGCATGAAGCAAACTGGACGATTCATGTTGTCTCAGGAAAACCCCAGGGGATATGGAGAAAGCTCAGCATTCAGCTCTGAACTCAATTATCACAAATCTCATCCTATAAATTAGAACATGATGCAGATAAAGAAGAAAATGCAGCTCCCTGTAGTACATTCCCTGAAAGAAAGAGGAAAAAAAAGCTTTTGGACAGTTGCCTTGAGGAATGCAGAGGAGGGAGCTTATCCAGCTCCCCCCAGATCCCTGCTGCAGGAAGGGAAAGGGCCATCACCTGCCCTTCCAAATACATTTTGCCATGTCATGGTTTCATAGACTGAGCAAAGTCCAAAGCAACAGTGCTAAACATGGACAACACACACCAGCCTCAACTCCAGGATGTATCTGGAGCTCAGACATCATCCTTGCCTCAAAAGAAAGCAATTTCTCTTGCTCAAGCAAACCAGCATGAGTTTTATTTCCCCCCTTAATGACTCAGAGGATAGTTTTAAAAATATATTATTTCCCAAAGTAATTCAAATGCAAAAAACCCTTCAGGAGAGCACCTACAGGGGGTATCCCTGCAGCATGACCTATGTCCATTATAAGTGACATCCATGACTCCCACAGACCTGCTCCACAATGTCCACCAACACCTCTGCATGCTGTGATGAAGAGATTGCCACAAAAATGTCACCAGAAATTCGGGTTTGACATGTTCGTACCACCAGTCTTGCTACCAGGTTGACACAGCTGATGTTTTCCTTCAAGTGCTGTTTGTAAGCAGATGTGACTCATAACCCGAATAAATGCTGTGGTCTTTCTAATGACTTCATTTACAGCCAAAGCTGGACACCCACGTATTGCTGGGAACAGGGAAGCAGGATGTGCCAATGGTCCTGATGCAGCACAGAAGTTGTGAAAGTAGAGCTGCTCCTTAAAACTAACTGATAACTGTGCATCGCTGACTTTACTTAAATAATTGTCCAATTTAAGCATATTTCCTTGTTTTATGTAAATTTTTAAACTTATTTGGGTTCTGACTTACTCCGGGCAGCTGCCATGGTCCTTGCAGCAGTGGGAGACCACTGTTCTGGGTTTCTCTACAGCTTTGCACTGGAGGTGGAAAACTGCACAGGGGGCCTCAGATGGCCAAATAGCACAGCCAGCCTACAGCTCCATGTTGTGCTGGTTTGGATGAATGGCTGCAAAGGCATTTGAAGGCTGATGAATGAAGAAGCAGCTTGTCTGGCTGAATTAGTGTCTAACCAGTCCATCCACCACTATGTCTGACAACGGAAGGGAACGTGCAAGGAACAGGCTCTCGGGCTGCTGTGGGATGTGTTAGACAGGCAACATTCCCGTGAGTTACCAGCACTCAACGTTGGAATCGTTCAGTCTGGGGTGCAAAGTGTGGAGACCTGATAAATAAGTGTCTGAACCTCTCAAAATGCTAATCAACCTTCCCAGGCTTGAGGGAGGATGGTCTAATAAAGGTGAGCATAAGTGAGATGCTCATAAATACACAGCAGCCTGCCAGCTGGTTTGCAGACTACACGGGATGGGATAGTCCATGGATTTTTATTCTGACTTCTTACTCTTCCTTGTCAGTAACATCTGTTTTCACCTGCTGCAAAACTCTAAACAGCCAAGGGGTTACTCTTCAATCAGGAACCACATACACCACCACCAGGTCAAATAAAACACAAACGTACAACCATTAAGCCCTTTCAATTTTTAACATCCCTGTTTCCAGAGTGTTCCTCAGAAGCCCAGGCAAGCAGCTCTGTACCTCTGCGGTTGCTCTAGGTTGGATCCAAAGAAATTTGAAACCTCTGGGAAGGTTTCCATTAACTTCACCGGATTAATCCTGCAATGGGAAAATGTTCATAATTTCAGGCTTCAAGAGATGGCTCTGCCACTGCTTGCTTAAGAGGTGAAAAAATACATTGTGGGGACCACACATCCAGAGCACTGCAGAAACAATTTTTCCACTGGAGCTATAGAATCACAGAAATGTTTAGGTTGGAAAAGACCTCTAAGATCATCGAGTCCAACCATTAATCCAGCACTGCCAAGTCCACCACTAAATCATGTCCCTAAGAGAGACATCATTAAATCCCTCCAGGGATGGTGACTCAGCTGCTGCCCTGGACAGCCTGTTCCAGTGCTTGACCATCATTCAAACATGAATCATGACACAGGTTTTCTAACCTTATCTGAGTTTTTCCAGAAAGAAAGGCTTCCTTCCACTTCCTGCATCAAACCTGGAGACTACCAGCAGTCTCCTCTTGGTTACTGTGCTCTAAGCAGCTGATAGAGCCTTCGGGACAGCAAAGAATTAGGGAACCACCCCTCCCAATCACTCTGATGTCAGAGCAGTGCTGAAGGTTCAGAGCACCAGCTTCAGTGCAAGTGCCAGGATAACAGCAGGAGTCAGGGGGATCTGGGGGACCTGAGTCAATAAGAATTGGGTTTTTTCTAACCCCAGACAAATGGGTTGCCTGTGACAGCAACATTTTCAGTCCCTTCTGATGACTTTAAAGAGCACAGTTCAGCAAGGCTTTTCTGCACATGCAGAGGCAGCATCTTGGTCTGTGCATGTGCAGAGAGCACAGAAGATGCCCTCAGATGGCCAGTGAGCATAAAGCCCTTCTTTTTTAAAGATCCCTTCTTTTGAAAGGGCTCTGGAGCAATAAGTGATTTCACAGGAACTATACAATCCTAGAATGGCTTGGATTGGAAGGGATCTTCAAGATCATCTTGTTTCAACCCCTCTGCCATGGGCAGGGACATCTTCCACTAGACCAGGTTGCTTAAAGTCCCATCCAGGCTGGCACTGAACACTTCCAAAAGTGTCCACTATCACACAAGCTCCTATTTAAGTCTAACAGGTATGTCCCAAAGTGAGAGCCTGTAGGCATGATCAGTGTAAGGAAACTTGCAGCAAACAGTCTAAAGTTCACTGCCAGCATTTAAACAAAGCTCCAACTGCAATGCGAAGACTTGGCTATAGATGCCTCAGGTTATAAATAATGAACATTGGCATTTATTCAGGCAAAAAATACAACCATTAAAAATGGAATTTCAGTGCAAATCAGTGAAGCAAACACCTAGAAATATAGAGAAAAGATAAACAATAATAAATTATTAAATCTTACAGCTAAGAAAGCCATGGGAAAGTCATCTGTAAATGGAGCAGCGAAAAAAGATAACACACCTAAACTCTGCATTGATAAAACTCTCACTGACTTCACTGATTAGGAAGGAGGTACTTAAAAATCAGCAGAAAGGGTTCTGATTTGGTGTAGAGAATGATATGAACTTCATTCAATGGATGAACCAGAAAAGCTTTTTATCGTTGCTATTTATAAAGTGCTGCCTGTGGCAAAGATTCCTGGTGCTCCTCTTCAGTGTTGCATAAATTGTTATGGTGGAGGACTACAAGGAGAAGGTACAAGGAAAGCCGCTTGCAATTTTGGATAGCCTGATTTGCTTAGTTCACAAATCAGAAGAAGATTTGTCCTCTATTTCCAGTGCTCAGCCTGGGATCAGGGCAGTAAAATGGTGCTCCTGGCTTAGTTATCGGTGTTTACAAAAATGGATTTGACCATCAACTTGCCTTTTTCATTTTGGGTCATTTCTTTACCCTGACTTGAACTTCCTCAGCTGCATTGCTTACATTTTGCTGACAGTTTTAGCTCTCGTTTATCACTTACACGTGCCTGTGGATTCAGAATATGCAGGCAAGATTGCAGTCCTCCCTTGATTTATGCCTTCTGCAGGCATACCAAGCACAGCAGGTGTACAGAGGCCACAGGATTCCAGCAGACTCCAGCACCACCTCTGGAGTGACACATGGGTGGTTTTCATACAGTCCCAGCAGTTGGGGAATGAGATTTTAAACTGTCTGCCTTTCAGGCAGGATCTGCCTTAGGTCAGCCTGGGATGTATTTTGAAGTTTTGTCAGGGTCAACTAAAGCATGTAGGTGGTTTGGGCCATATATCAGTAGGTCAGTGAGCACCTTTCTAGAAGCCTCAGAGGAATTTATGATGAGTTCCTGATGCCACTCATTACTGTGGCCAAGGCACAGTGTGACCCAGATTCTCACATTTACAGTTTCAAAAGAATATTCTTTGTGCACGCTTATTTCTGCTTATTGAGCCCCAAATATTTTAGAAAACCACCATCCACAAGAAACTTCATAGAAACAACTGATAGCTGGAATAACTTCCGGAAAACAAACTTTACCTTCAGTATTAGAAGAAAAGTTTGCTCCATTAGGATGCAAATTATCAGCACTGTTTTCACGTCCAGCTGCAGGGTGGAAACGCAGCACTCTTAGGCTGGGGCCACAAAAGTCTCGATGCAGGGACAGCCCTTAGGTGGAGCCTGGATGTGTCAAGGGGACAATGCCATTGCTGCGATGGAAAAGAGCAGGATGATCCCCTTGGACAGAGAGATACCCACGTGCAGGCTCGATAACTGGAACCAGAATACCCTTTGGACACTCCTCCCTGTAACGCCCACATAAGACAAGTTCATTTTCAGTTCAGTGCCCAAAGGCAACAGCCAGGCTGAAATCCCAGTTTCCCTCCTCCTACACGTCTTGCTGTTGCTTACATTGCAATCTGCTTCAGGCTTCCAGCTTGTATATACATCATGGGCTCTGCTAATCTCAACAGTGGTATCTAATTCAAACAATGAGAACTTTTTTCCCCTTTAATTTGTGTGAATTTCCTTTGATGCAAAAATAACAGAAAAACCACAAAGGCAAATGAGACTCTCATCTGAATTGCTCAGGAGAATACAGTAAGCTATTCTAGGCTGTCAGATACAGTTGTAATTAGGTGCTTTTAGAAGTTTATTATCTATTTTTTCCTGTTATTTATTATACATACTCTATTTATTGTGCTGAACACATTATGCCCCTGACAGACCACTGCAGATTTCTCAGCGCGTTAATTGTCCGGCTGCTGCTGCTACACCCATTTTCAAGACTCTGAGACAAACCAATTGAATTCTGACATGTATTTATCTTCTTAAAGGGAATCTTTTTGTCTGGGAAATACATAGGGCTCCTAAGGAGATATTACACCACGTCATACTAATCCTTCTTAGTTCACAAATTACTGACCAAGCACTCAGTGACAGCCCTTCAGGAGTCACCATCTCCCACAGCTGCAATCTTGCCAAGGTGCACCTCTGCACACCAAACCCACCATGTCCTCCCCACCAGAACCCCAAGAACGATCTGTGTCTGGGCACAGACACTCTCAAAACTTACCCATTGCTGGAAAACTCTCATTGTTTGTAGAAGGATGTATTTCACCGTGGGAGAGCAACACCTTCTGCCTGAAGGCAAACCCATGAGGTTTTCAGTAGAAATTCAAGCCTGCTGAGTCTTGGGGCAATGCAGATACACCCCAAAAATGCGGTTTTGCCCTTCCCTGGGCCATACAGAGCCACCCTCAAGGCTCTGTTACCCCAAGAGCTGAAAGGCAGAGCCCCAAGTTCACTCCCTGGCTCCAGTTTCCTGTCTCTCATGCCCACTCAACCCTGCCCACATAAAAAAGAAATAGTGGAACAAGGCAATAATTCCTTTCCCTTCTCAAATGCCTAGAAAATGAACATAAGTCAAAGCTCCAGCTGCCTGGCAGCGGGAATGCAAACACACCAGAGCTTCCTGGTAGATACCAAGAAGCCAATCCACAAATCCACAGCCTGTTTTAATTAATCATCTCTCCCACTCCTTGGAACATCCTGCAGTTCAGCAGGTGTCCTCAGCTACCCTGAGCACAGGTGGGGTCTGAACTCACCTCTTGCCATCAATTACCTGAGCACCCCACAGTGCTTTTAGGCTTGTGTTGCCCAGGTGGGGTTAATTGACCCCAGTTTCTCATCAGAAGCACCAAGGAAGGGAAACCTCTTCCACCATGTTAGGTGGTGTCTCCCTTCTTCCAAGGTACTCGTATGTCCCATGCCAAGGAAAAGCCTCCCCTTCAGCTTTTCTCTATGCCTCATTTAAGACTGGAAATGAAAAGAATTTTTATAGGTCTACATCAAAGTTCGGGAAAGGAAGGAAACAGGAGACTCTTGGAACTCATTACAGTATGGCAAGGATTAACAGCCTTTAGTTCTAATATTCTATACAAACATCACTCATTCTGCAAGAAAATATACTTATTCTATAAAAAACACTCCTAATTTTGCTTACAGAAATTCAGAATTGGATTCATAACAGTAAGTTCATATCCCTGACAGCACCAGGCAGTCTTCTGCAGAGACCTTTGGTTTGAACCACCTTGACAGGAGCTCCTGACCCACATCCAGCTTCTAAAGAGCACAGCCCTTCACTAGACCTGCTCATCTCTGAGCTAAGGGGCTGCCAAGTGCTACTTTCCAAAAGAAAGCCACATTTGCTGAGCTGACCCCAGAGGCAAAAGCAGAGCTGCCCCAGGAGGCTGATTTTATAGCCCCCAATCTGCTGTCCTGGCACAATCTCCTAGTGAGAAACAGCTGCCCCTGGAGGAAAACCACAGCCAGGCATTGAGGATAAAGCAAGGAGAGTATCACCCACTTCACCTGTTGGTAATCCTGTGTTTTGGGGGCATTTTTGCCTAATGGGGAGAGAGCAGAGCAGTGCCAGTGCTGTGTTGCAGATGACGTCCTTGTTATCATAGCTGGGTCTCCCAAAGTGAAAAAAAAAAGCCATGGGATAAGACAGAAATTTTCCAAGTTCAGGGACAGTTGTACCATTCAAGATATTCTGTTGCCTTCGTGTGTTATGCATGTGAGAGCCATGGGAATTTGAAATGGGCAATAAAATATAAAAGACAAGGGTTTTTTAGTGATAATATATCAACTGAGAAGTGAATGAGCCCATATAGCAGCTCTTTCTCTCTTTCATACTTATGATATGCTGAAATGCCCACATTTTAGTCTATCTGACTACAAGCTTTTAAAGGGTATGTTTATTCATCCCTGAGAAGAAAGACATCAAATGAAACAAATGACAGCTTTGAATTACAGTTGTGATAAATATTGTCATAATAAATTACCTCCTCATCCAAAGGAGCAATGAGGGATTCCTGCTGTACCACACCGTGTTTCCACAAGTCAAATAAAGCCACGTGTTCAATTTATAGCTTGCTTTGGGGCTGAAAGTCTCCACACATCTTACATGAATGCAGCTGAACACGATTCAACACTCTTTGGTTAAGAATACCATGTTTCTAGTTAATTCAGGCAGAGATTTTCTAGGCTGTGCACGGGCTTTTGCTACCCAAGCCAGAGGCGCTGATGGATCTAAATCCTCTGGGCAGCGTGTCAAGCCATAATCTTTCAGAGGTGTTGCTCTACAGCTTGTTTCTACAGCTATAATTGCAAGAGGAAGGGATGCTGAAATGACAGTCAAAACAATGCTTTCATAAGAAAGATTAGCCATTTTCAACACCACGGTCCTTATCAGAGTTGCAATGTGTATTAATCACCAATTCCCTACTCCAGCTCCATGCGCTGTTGCTACAAAAGGGGACGACATTTTTAACAAGCACTTCTGGAACACTTGGCTGGTGCACACAGCCTTGCTCTGAACAAGATGAATGAATCCATTTAGACACAATGGCTACACATTTTGCCATATCTTTATTGCACTTTTACCACGTTGCAAACAATTCCACAAAAATGCTGCAAAAGTAAGCCTAGAGCTGCTGAAAGCAGCTTTTTACCCATATATGTATATATTTACACAAAACTATCAAAAGCAAAATTGAAAAGTAGCAGCTCAGCTATGATAGCCTAGAAAGATAAGAGCTGCCACCTCCTTATGGACAAATAGTACAACTTGTCATTTTACATCACTTTGTAAAACCAACATTCAAGTATTCCTGTCAATGCACAATTAGTGAAATTCCCTTCTGGTAACCACTGTATTTATTATTATTATTATAATTATTATTATTATTAGCCTTTAAAGGTTCATAATGCCTTAACCCTTTAAATGCTGAGTAGCTGGGGGAAAAAAAGCATTCAATTTAAATAAGATACAGTGGATTAGAGCACTTAAAGGGTTAACACAAAATACTAAGTGGACTGTCACCACAAATAAAATGTGAGTCACAAAACTATGCCATCCCCCTTAGTTAAATTTGGTAGGTAGGTCTGGGGTTTCATAGATATACCATATATAAATACAAAATATTAAGTAAAGGCCTCCTTTCTATAGAAAAAGGACAGGAGGTGTTCTGCTATCAGACTGCTGTCTGTCAGTGATCTGAGTATTTTCTGAATCTTTTCATAATCACTCTTCAGGAACTAATGAAAAGCATCACATTAGACTTATTTTTTCTTAATGAACTAATCCTTTGCAGAGTCTACACTTTACCTACTTTGGGAACAATTATATCTCATTTCTGAATTCACTGAATTCATGAAGTGGCATACACAGTCTTTTGCAAGACTTATTTTTTATTTTTTTTTCTTTTTCCTCTTTGAATCTTCTTTACTTGGCTGGTAAAAACGTAGTCTTGCGATTTCACTACCTCTCGGTGGTTACAGTGTTAACCTCAGTGTTAAAGTCATTTTCAACCACATTGTCATAACCATCCTTTTCTATACAGTCACTAACAGCCTTGAGGACAATCCGCAGCCGCCTGTCCATCGCCTCCAAGTGAGGCTGGTAGAGAATTGGAGCTATTTTATCTTTTAGCAAAGATTCTTTCATCAAGAGACTGAGTTTGTATTCCTCCTTGGCTAACAACTGTAATCGCAGATAGGTAGACTTCCTTATTCTAGGAGGAAAAGGAGAGGAAAAAAAGCAAATCAGTATTTTCATCACTGTTGATCTTGTCAGGGCTGAAAGCTTTATAGTCAGCATTGCATTAATAGTGTAAAAACCTTATTATGTGCACTGAAATGATGAGACCCAGGCGCCGTCACAGTCCTAACGAGCAGCTCGCATTGTCACCTGGCCAGTGGTCTCTGGGGGCCCTCAGAGGTGGGGAGGTTTTGGAGCACAGCTCTGCACTCAAGTGCAGGCAGCCCTCGTGTTCCTGGGCTGGGAAAGGCACCAGCTGGAGCTGCTGCAGCGACCACAGGGTCAATGTCCATCTTGGCAATGGGTCATGTCCATCTTGGCAAGGACACACATTGTGTGGGTAGACTCCAGCTGGCCTGGGGTCTCTGTGGAATAGTTGGACTATGGTAGGAACCTTCTGCACACGTCAGGGTGATATGCACGGAAGGAAAGCTGTAACACCTGGAACAGATATCTGGTTTCTAAAGTGATGAGTAATGTTTTCTGACATGCGTGGTTTGTGTGTCCAATTAGGAATTATTTATGTTTAGAGAAACCAATGGTCCTTGGACATGTGTCCAGACTCAGGTCTATAAGAACCGCAGCCTCTGATACTACTCCCTCTCTGCATTATTCCACCATTGCAATAAAGTTCCTGTCCTATTTTTGGAACAATACGATGTCGTTTCTTTGACTTGCCTCTAACTTTACGATGACAACACACGGCGCTGAGCAGGGGGTGGGTGATGGCAGCGGAGGCTCCTCAGGCTCACCCTGCAGGGATGCCCAAGAGCCCCCGCAGACACAGAGCTCATCCTGCACCTCTGCTGTGCAGAGCTGAAGCTCTGAATGCCACCCGTCCTCTCTGAAAACCCTGGCCATGGGCACCAGGGAAAGCTGCTGTGAAGCACTTGAACCAGCTGGGATAAGTTTTGCCACTTGACTTCTGCGGGTGTTGTGCCCTTAAAGCCTCTCCTGACATCTCACAGTTCCTTCAAGGTCCTGATCTCCACAGAGCGTTTAATGTGTCAGTGCCAACACCCGGGGCGAGCTCAGGTCAGGCTCCCTGGGCAGGACCACACCATCTCCTCCTCTCCAAGGCATGCAATAAAGGATTCCCATGAACATTTTCATTCGGTTAGTGGGACCAACTGTATAAACCAGGAAGCAACTCCAGAGGTGAAACGTACCTGCAGCACTGGTTTAAAGGCACCAATATGGAAAGTTCATCATGGGAATATTTTCCAAATCTATTTAAAGATAAGAGCAAGAATGTGACAAAGGCTCTTTTAAAGACTCACTTTTTTCTTTTTTTATTTTCCCCCCAAAAGATTAGTAAAGGTATTTACCCTCTTCCATTATCTAAGTGGATAATAAATGTTTCATTTCCAAACTTCTCAAAGGTTTCATAGTGGTGTCGATCCATGTTACCTATAGAATAAAGAGAAAAATGAAGTCCAACGCTCTCCAAACATGATGGCTGTGAAGGGCAGGGAAAGGAATGGATCTACTGCGCTCATTTGCTTCTTCCATGGACACCCCAAAGTGTGTGATGCTGGAAGATGGTGGAAGTGAGCCCTCTGCTGTAGCCTGGGGTCAGCATAGTGTGGGAAGCAGCCATGGCATGTATGTCTGAGGCTTGGCTTGGGGAGGGGGAAATGCATGCTTCAAGCAGGGATATTAATCCATATGACTCTGTTAATACTGTATTAAACTTTCTGAACTCTGACCAAACATCCTGGTTTTCCTCTAATAGGAAATATATCTGACTGCCTGGAAAGCCAAAACAGTACCATGCTGTGACATGGATCAGGCTGGCGCTGTGGTGGTGCAGCTGCACAGCCCTCTTTGGGCACCAAGGCCATGGGATCTGCTTTTTAAGGTCAGTGTGCAGTCCTGGGGCCAAGCTAGGAATTTTGGCTTCATGACAGGGGTCCTGAGCTACTTAACAGATGCCACAGATGGCTCCTGAGCTGCGACTTGGCCTCTCCTGCTGCAGCCTATTGCAGAGATCTCAGTGGGGACAATGGCACAGGACATGTCTGTGATAGCATGTGCCCAAGGATGGAGTAGGGAGGTTGTCACCTCAGAGCTGTATCAGCTGCAGCAGAACAGGTTTCATGAGAATATCTCAGTGTTAACCACTGACTAAGCTTGGAATGGGTCCTCATTACCTAGTTCTTACTAATTATTTTATTCCCATCAGGTTGCATAAGCAGATAAAAACTTCCTGAGAGATCCCACAGCTTCCTCTGTGACAAAGCAACGCCTCTTCCCCCACCCCCCCAACATTTTATAGAGCAAGAAGCAGAGAACACCAGTGCAGGATGAAAACAAAGCAGCAGTAATGAGCAGTCCTTGCATGTGCCTCCAGGAGCCATCCATTACAGTGGCAAAGCACTTCACTAAAGCAAACTGCAAAGACCTTCACTGTTGTGAAGGAGACTGGCCTGACCTGCATTCATCACCACTCTGCATTTCTGAACATCTTTGTTCCTTTAATCTGCACTGATGGGAATACATAACCATGTAAATCTGCATTTTCTCCTAATCATCTAGGACGGCACACACAGTAAATGCAGCTTCAGCCATGCTTTAGCAAAGTGCTGAGCTGTGCAAGCAGCGTAGAAAGAAATGGTTCTTATTCTAATTAAATGTTGCATTTAATTTTTGAAAGAGATGAAACATACCCATTAGGAAATCAAAAACTGTCATATCCATTATATCCAGAATTCTGGTCCCACTGTCATACGGGGGTGTTTGTTTAACCTCTTCACAATAATCTGGATCAACTTCCCATCTGGAAAAGGCAATATTTTGATATTTTATGTGACATACAAAGCTTACTGAAAATTACAAAAAAACATGTTGTTTTGCCAAGATCGAGTCGTATCACATTCAATTGAGGGCGGGGTCAGGTAGAGGCAGCAAATTCCTTGGGCTGTTTCCAGCAATCCAGGCAACTGAGAAAGATCGTGACTGATGAAAAGGGAAGAAAGTCACAAGATTGAAAGCTATCTGGCTAATAGCTTCAGGATTTAGGAGACTTGCTGCATCATCAGTCATATGATGAAAACATCTGAGACTTCCTTAGGGCTGCCGATACATCTTTCTCCCTCTGGTAGGGCTTAGACAGGTCCCCTTGCATCCTGTCAGTGCCACTGGAGGCTTTTGTCCCATGAGGGGATTATGCCATTGAAGGTCTTTTAGGGTTCAGGACCGTATGCTGGAGCTCCTTTCACGTGAAGTGCCCTGTCCCTTCCCAGGAGATGGAGAAATCCTAAGCTCTCCTAAGGCCAGGACAGCCAGGGCAGTGACTGCAGCACTGCTTTATTTTCCCATTGCCCACCCTTTGCTCACCACTACTCACTCTGCTTTCTTTCGCTTGTGGTAGGAACGTCTCCAAGGATTTCTCCAGGTTTTCCTTTTTGCTAAAGACAAATCTGGTAGGAAAGCAGCCAGAGACCCTTCGATCTGATCTGGTTTTCCACACAGGGCGTGCTCTGTTGAGCAGTAGTAGGAACATTCCCCATAGAAGCAGATGTTGTTGGCTGGCAAATAAAGGAAAAGAGTTTTAAAACCTACCCCTAAATTAGTATTTGAGAATTCATAAAAGCACCGATGTATGTAGGAGCAGAAATAAATCCAAAACCCTGTTACCACACATAATTTTCTTCCACTGAAACCACTAGAAAGACATTCATTTCAGTGGCTGGGATCACACCCTGCGCTGAGCTCTCTGTGACTATTTCCAGACTACGTACATATTTCAAAAACTCAGTATTTTTTTTTAATCCTTTCCCCTTTCTTTTTCCCAGACTGATACATTCTTTGGGATCTGTTACCCCAGGCTGGAACCCAAAATCCCGCAGCTGAACAAGTGGCACGTGCCCAAAATTAAGTAATTTTTCAAAATCCTGGCTCGTTTCTTTCAGAGCAGAGAACATTTCATTCATTTACTTGTTGGTGTGAGAAGAACTGGCAGTTTTAGTGCGGAGAATTATTTACCGTGAAGGCTCCCGTGGGGGAAGATGGAAATAGCACAGATGTAACTCTGTCAGCACACATCCCAAACACAACCTCTTCCTCCACACCTCACACTACTCCAACAACCGCAGAAAAAGAATCTGCAACAGGTTTTGGAGCTTGTGTTACCTTAATATCTCCCCAAAGCTGCCACCACATATTTCTGTACCAGCAGGAACACCCACCCCTTTACAGGAACACCCTGCCCACGGGAATTCACTGGAGGTGAGAGAGAGCAGCTCATCCCCAAACGCCACCAACGCTGGACCGGGAACAGGAGCAGGAGCATACTGCTGCTCTTTTCAGGGTGCTACAACTCTTTTGACATTGTTTTATGCACATAAAATGTCATTAGAGGAAGCCTGTGCCCTTTCCTCATGGTAATGCCCCAAACTGAGAAGTCACACTGCGTCCTAATTCCCCACCAGGCTTTAAATTCAAATATTATTTCTGAGCTCCTCTCCCTTTGGGCAGGCTCAGTATAAATGAAGCAGGAAGGGCTGGAAATAGAGGGAGGTGGTTTTCTGCCCTCCACAGAAGACCCAGTGGCTCAGAAGAGTGAGCTGGTGGGTTTCCATCACAGTGATGCCCTGCAGCACGTGGTCCTGCACGTCACCGTGACATCCCCCCGGTCCAAACCTAACCTACAACCACTGATTTTAAGCTGCAGTGGGGCTTGGGCTTCAATTCAGCTGCCTCAGCATCACCCCCTCATCTGTGGAGGGAGGGAACCACGCAGGTTTATCTTGACCACCTGAGACAATTTATCTTCCAGGGTTTCTGTGACCTGACTCCCACCTGGCCAGCGCTCCTCCGTTATCTGCCACAGCAACAGCTTTGTAAAGAGCCAAAGGGCCAGCAATGTCCCCACCCCAGGCCACCAGAGCCTCTGCTGCTCGCTATGTAAATCTGACCTGTCGAAAAAAGGAATCCTATTAAACACAGCATTTTGCTCAGCGGGAAGATAAATACTGTGCTTAATGGTTTGCTCCTGAATTTAACTTTGGGAACAATGAAACCCTGCCCTGTGTTGTCAACGAAAGCCAGTGGGACTAATCATTGGACAGTAATCACACCCTGGTACCCAGATGAACGCCGAGGAGAGCCGGGGGGCTGTGGCAGGGATGGAGTTTGCTGCTGCAGAGGGATGGAGCGAGCACGTGGACTGCCCGTGCCACGCCAGCCACTCATCCCTGCCGGGGTCCTCCAGCTGCTGATCTTCACACAGAGCCCCCACCGCCTGCACCAGGCGTCCAGACCTCCCAGCAATGGCAAGACTCATCCTGTCATTAAGACACTGAACCTGTAGTAAAGCCACAAGGGTATTTCTCGGTGAGAAGTTACTTTGGATGGCAAAGCTTTTCCTGCCAGCAGTTATTCTCCCCGTGGGCTCAGAGCTGCTCTCCACAGCTCCTGTCCAATTTCTGGGGATAGCAGAGGATGTTGTATCTCAAGCTTCTGCTAAAGAAATTAATCGCCTTGATTGATACAAAATAGATATCTTATTATGTCTACCCCGGTTCTTGTATACTGGCAGAGATGAGGCAGCCTGAATTATCCGGGGAAACATTCATTTTTAAGGTTTCTTAAAAATGTAGCAAAAAAAAAAAAAAAAAAAAAGAGAAAGA
>VWZG01002480.1:679444-728239 GCA_013396735.1 Grallaria varia | reverse complement strand
AAAAAAAAAAAAAAGAGGTACCAAATATAGAAAACCACAGTTCTCATTTAATTCTTCAAGGTGCAGCAGCAAGGCTCTTTGAAACCTAAGTAGGTGACCCACATTCTGCACAGCAGGCTGAGGGTGAAATTCCAGCTAGAGACACAAGCCCAGCACTTCACGGCCATCCCACGCTGAGAGCAGGGTTTGGCTTTTCGAAGGCAAAAAGAACAGGGAAAGGGGAGGTGAGCTCCCTATTGGAGCACAGTCCTTCTCCTCCCATTAAAACTGCCCAAACTGTATGTTCCTCTCACCCAATAAAGGTGTTTCTGTATAACTGCACCTGCAAAAGAAGCAACAGCCAGGAATTCGTGCTCCTGCAGAGTGGGTAGAAATGGCAACAGCAGCAGCGCTGGCAAAGCAGACAGGGAGGGGGGTTCATACGTGGGGAAACGTTCAAATGCTGTGGATTTGCAACACAAAAACACCTTCTTCATTAGAACCCAAAATTGTTTCCCCGAGGCACTAGAAAGGCAAAAGAATCTCACGTTGCAATGCCTGATTTTCATTATCTGAGGAGGAATGGATACGATTCATAATGAAATGCACGCAAAAATCATGGTCTGGTGATCGAAACTCCAACTAATTACAACAATTAAGGACCAGGGTGCCTGTGTACTCAGCTGCACAATTTCTGGGCATCATCCTGATAGCTGAACAATAGTTCGCAGGAAGAAAAGGAACAAGGGAGGATACCTTAAAGCAAATTGCTTGGCAGAGCAATTCTTTTATAAAGCTTTGCATAACTGTTAATAGAGGACACTTAGCAAGCCTGTGCAACTGGAGTAGTGGAAAGAATCCTGAATATTTACTGAAGCAATGCATGAAAAGATCTTTCTTTTACCTGCTCAAAATAATAGGTAATTCAGAATTGCTATTGTATGCTGAGATGGGGAAAAAAAAATCCATAATCCCTTGGAATTGGTTAATATGAACAAAAACATAGTGCTTACTAGCTGTGTAACATTGATTTCTTTAAGCTGCTGCCTCAATTATTTCCAAAACGAAGGCTGACATCATTAATATGTCTCTCTTTTCCTAGCAAATTACCATTCATTTGTAAGAGTAGCAGGGCTACTGCAGTCTGCCCTACTGCAAAGGATGTAAAATTAATTTAAATAATTACCGACCTAATTCCATTTCTCATGTTTAAGTCCAAACTGCCTGGAAGTGCACTTTTCTGCAATCTGCTTTCTCTCCGAGAGCAGCCTAATGCATCAACTGACCTGACTGCTCAGAGCCATCACCACTTCCCAGTGGAAGCCGGGCTCCTGCTCGGCAGTGTGCTCTGAAGCTGCAGCCCCCTGGCCCTGCTTTCCATGCCTCGTGGGACAAGGACGATGCCCTGAGAGTGGAAAGGCAGTGAGGTTTTGTTCCAGCACATCCCCCTGCTTGCTGATCCAGGGAATGACACAGGGTGGTGATGAACATCATCAGCACACACCCTCGGAGGGTTCCCACCCCAAACCGTGGGCTCCGAGCCCGAGGGGAAGAGGATTCGGCAAAATCAACTTCATTTAGGGCTTGTTTCATTCTAAGAGACGTTTCTGTGAGCATGGGGAGGGATATGTTGCCAGCAGGCATGATGACCATTGATTGTCACTGAGCGCTGCTGGGGATGGAGATGCAGTGACAAAGCCACCTGAAAGGGAGCCCCAGAGTGTCCTTGAGAGGTGCACGGACTGGTTTGTGCAGGTACTGATGTGTCACACCTCAGTTTCTCAGCTTTTGAGCAGTTCTCCCTCCAAACCCACTGACTTCGCTGCCCTTCATCTGCCAGAGAGGACAGGTCAGCCTCTTCCAGTCTTCTCCTCCTCCCCTCTCCATCCTCACCTCCCCAGACCACGAGTCTCACCCCAGAACGTGCTTCTTCCTTCTCTGCCCTCAATCTGCTGTTTGAACTGCCTGCTAGGCTTGTGAAGGTGTCCCTAAATGCTTAATTTAGGATCTTTAGTATTTTTTCATTAAGCATTAATTAATGTCGGCCTTTTAAGGTCAGTATGAAATACAAGACAGAGGTTGGGCATATGTTAACGAGAATCTGACTAATTAAAGTGGGGACTTGTAGGGAAGAACTCTGACAAGTAGCCAACATGATTTAAGCAAAGTATATTGATTTAGGAAATGTAAAATGGAAAGAAAAATTAATTGCTTAAGCATTTTATTCTCCAGAAAAGCCTGATTCAGAGTTAATCAAATATTTTAATTGAATTTATCTGAGGCCTCTAAATAAGTTTGAATAAAGGATTATGCTTGGATCATCCCTTGGATGTCTGGAATTTCATAATGACAAGATAAAGATCTTCACCCAAACTGGCAGCCTTAACTCTGTACTGCCCTGCTCTGGCTGCTGTAACTGCTCAGTACTTGAGAACAGTTTTGTAATGCTCAGAAATCATTCAAGCTCACCCCTAAGTCTTGAAATATAACCCGGGAAGATTAAAAATCAAGCAAACCTACTAAACTGTGTCTAGTTTGCCAAAATGGGAATAAAGTGACTTATGTTTTAAATGAGCCAAAGCGCCTTGTGCACAGAGACAGTCACAAGATGCTTTGCCATCTTTTTGTGTGTCATTATTTGCCTACAAAAAGCAAAGTAAAAAAAATAGCATAGAGAGAGAGAGACAGAGGGAGAGAAAAAGCAACTGATGCAAATGCAGAAATGTCTGCCCATCAGGTCTGGTGAACATCCACTGTCACCACGTACTGTCACTGTGTGGTGTCACTACTGACACCATAACTGTGCATGCAAAATTGGAGTGCTCATAATTCAGGGCAGGATGGAACTCTCTGCAGTTATGTAATGTATTTTACAAGAGAAGTTACTGGAATAAATAAATGTCTGCTCAGCTGTGTCCTGCAGAGCTGAACACAAACATGGAGCTAAAAATAACAGCCGTAATAATGAATTTATTGGGGATCAGAAAAGTGTGATAAACATTTTAAGAGCGAAAGCTCTGCAACAACAGGCTCTGGTTTCTAGCTAACAGCAATAGATTGCAGTTACATTGGGAGAAACTGTAATTAAGTCTTTGGATCTTGACTTTAGGGATCTGGGCTGAACAGTGGCCAATCACACCCCGAGCAAGGGAGAGATCTCCTGAGGTCTCTGCTCCAGATTGCCTCTTACACAAGTCACAGCCTGAGTTCAGCAAAGCCCATTTTGCACACAGTTGAAACAATATGAGTTCAGCTACTAGAATTGTGTTTTAAATTGAACGCTAACCTATCTATTCTATATGCAAGAACAAACCTAAGCATTATTTTTGTGCTTTCACTTAATTTCTGCATCTCAGCATCCCAGAGGCTACACAGGGATGCCTCCACTTTTCCCCACCCTTTGCCCATTTTCCCCTGTTCCAACTGTACATTCTGGTGAGCAGGGCATAGTTTTATACCCTGCTTGTAAAATTCCCACCCTGTGGAGCTCCATCCTTATCTGGGTCCACAAGATGTTGTGAGAGAGTGAAGAGTAACAGGGAGTGCTTTTGGTTTCTGGGGCAGCCCTCAAAGCAAGAGCAAGGACTGGGGACAACTCAGGTCCTTCTAGTCTGCCCTCTGCCCAGAAGGGATTTTGAGCTGTCACATCTACTTCTTGAATTTTTTCCAAACTCCTGTTGTAATAAAACCTGAATGACTCAGAGAAAATTAGGTTTTGGTCCTCCAGTCAAAACCAGAAATAAATGCATCTGACCAACAGAAGTGACAGATCCCACTGCAGTAGGAAAAAAAAAGTCTAAATAAATAATGGCCTAGGTAATGAGGTTTTGGGTAAACTGAGAGCAACAGAAAAAAATTGCTTTAGAAATTGTTCTGCATAAAACATTTGTTGAATACATTGCTTTGGCGAACATAAAAGCCTGTCTCTGCAGATAATTTGTCAAGGGGAAAAGGCAGTCAATTCAAAACAATAAAGTCGTCTTTGTAAGCTATGTCTCCACATTTATTTTTATTCAAAGGTCTAGGAGACAGTTTTATTAGAAATATCTGAGTAATTAAGCAATCTACACATCGTTCCCTTAAGTATCTGTTCGGCGGGATAGAAGGAATATAATGTTATTTCCAAGACTACCTGGTGAGATGAAAAATGTTCTCCACAGCTTCTTGTCACGAGTAACATCTCGAATTTCTCTCGTCATGTTAACCAGTCTACCTGCAACGGGTGGCACACGACGGAAATCCAGGATCCTGGCAGAGAAAGAAAAGGGATAGTTTATGTAAAGGATTAAAAGGTAATGATACTGATAGGTTTTAGGAAGCTTCATTACACTCTGAAGGCACATTTATCTGTGGTCTTCAAGGAGTAGAGAGCCCATCAACTTTAAACTGGATAATCCTTCACATAATATATTACAAAATATGTCCTGAATGTGATGAGCTCCGACTTGCCTACATCGTATGAAGCAAAATACAAAAGGGTATGGGGGGCATTGACATGAATTTTGCTCACCAGTTTTTTAAGTGACTTGGGGAATGGGATTTCAGCCTCTTTCTTCCATAAACACCATGTAATTCTTTTTCTGACAGTCTTAGTATGTGTTTGATTTATTTCCTTCTGCTTCCCTCTGTTTTAATACCTTTATACCAACCTAAACAATCTCCCCGAGACTAAAAAAATTTCCCACGGGCGAAGGCTGGGAGAAGAGGCTCTTTCTACCCCAAACTCCCCTGCCTTAACGGACCATAAAAAGCTCCCTATGAAGCATTGCTATTAGATACAGTAAAAGAGCAAAGGCCCCATCCAAAGTCACCCCATAGGTGGGATTTTTATCTCCACTGTCTGCTATTCAGATTTTCTGCATTGGGTAGCAACTGCTTCTCCTGCTTGGAGTTGGGGATATTCAACATACCCCCCGTAGGAACTCCACTAATGTTTTCTTCTACAGCACCATCTGCTTAAAATGGCAATATAAAATACAGAGCAGAAGGGATCAACACCAAGGTCAACAACAATAAAATTGAGAAGATCCTTGAAGGATCTGAGCAGGATGGCTCCGAGCAGCAAATCTCCCTGTGCCACCCACTGACATGGTCCCAACCATCATCCCAGAAGGCAGCAGTACCACACAAACCCCCAAATAATTTGTTCCCCCAAAGTTTCAAGCTTTGGAAAGGATGTTGCTCGGCGCTTCAGTGTGAAAGATGCTTCAGTTCTAACTGAGCCTACGAAATGCCAGTTTCTAGCCATACTGTTAATCACTAATTAATTCCCACCCCTTATCTGGGCAGGCTGAGAGGGCTTCAGTCCCTTGCTAGTCTGGAGGGATCCACCATCCTCTGCACCAGCTCTGCCTGGGGCGGGGCATTTTCAGCTGGCAGGAGCACGAGATGACCACCACTGCCCTCTCCTTCCCACTAATTTAGCCAAATGGAGGCCTAAATATGCTCCTGATGTGGGACAGTCCCACAATTTTGCTGTGCAACCAGAACTCCCTTCCCATCTCGATGACTCCCCTCTGAAGGCTCACACCATTCCCTTCTGGCTTCCACCTCCGTGCCCTGGAGCTAATTGGGGTGAGCCAGACTCCCATCACACTCCGGTGACACATTCCCCCAGAGATGGGCCCTCTCCACACGCGCTTCAAGATCACAGGGGAAATTAATTTCTCAGCTTCTCTTCAATATAACTTCTCTTTCTCTTTGAGAATTACTTATTGTCAGGTTTCTCACTCCCAGAATAAGTCACATTTCCTAATTATTAATCTACCCTTTCATCATCTGCCATTTCATTTATTCATGACATTTGCCCACTTTTGTTTGACTTTCCACTTTTTAAAAGTAATTCAGTTACAGGGCTGGCCAAGTGCAGCAACTTCTCACATTTCCCCTTTTCTTTAAATGCAAATCTGTTTTACTTGCCTGTCCAGATGAAATGCTGCTATTTCTGCATTATGTCTCTCATAGTCTGAGAAATAAAAAAAGTCTGGAGGGGTTTCTTGTTCTCTGGTTTGCCTGCAAAGGAAAACAAGGGAAGTGTTTTAATGAAGGGTTAGCATTTCTAAGGAGCAGTGCTCAGTCATCAGCAAGCTATTCAGGAGTTCAGCATTGTTTGCTTAATGGAAGACCTTTAAATACCTCGTGTGTGCATTATTTGTCATGCAGCCTTCATTTTACCTTCTCTTTTAAACTACTGTAACAAGAAAGAGGAATTCAAGCCTTGTGCATGCAGTCTGCTGTCACAAAGCTGTTCCACTCAGGATTCTCGCTCTATTTAACAAGATCTGTTTTATCACTCTCAAACATTTCATTAGTGATAGCGGTGAAGACAATGTCATTTCATTAAATTACCATTAATTGTAATTATGAAATTTCCAAAAGTAGTAACATTTTTCTTTCATCTTTGGCAGCCATACAGGTCCTATAGTACATGCCTCTCCTTTTGCGTTACTTACAGCCAAAAGTGACATGTTTTTCTCATTTCAGAAGAAATGGGACCATTGCGGTTTGATGGCCACGACACATGTCATGTTTCCAAGAACATTAACAAGATTGTGCTTGAGAGAGGATGCAGAAGTTGTTGTTTCTTCAGTTTAAAAACCAACAAAAAAATGTCATTCCGATGGAAACAGAAAGGCTAAAGCTTCCACACCTGCACTCCATGGAAAATGCAAATCTCTGTCTCACTTGAGGCAATTTCCAGTCCTGATGCCTTTTGGATGGAGCACAACTCAGGCAGTTGACCAGAACAGTGTCTGGGTCCCACCTCATCCCGCATTTTACCCTGTTTTGAAGACTTCAGCGGGAGATAAGCACAGCAAAGCTGCCTGCACAGCATCTGCAAGGGAGGACAGTTCCCCAGGAGAGGCAAACAAAGCTCTTTCTCATTTCCCGGTGTCACAGGTGGCCCAGCTGACAGCTCATGCGTCACTCCTGCTACATGCTGGCAATTAAAATACAGCTTCTGCATGGGGACCTTGGCGCATCAAAGGCTTCGGGGTGGTGCTGGTGCGGAGTTCAAACCTCCAGAGAATTTGCAATAAGTCTTAATTATGGGGTTTGTTGGGAAACCGAAGCTGTGTCCACCCACCGCTGTGACTATCGGAGATGGTATCTGCCCACAAGCCCTCCCAGGGCTCTCCACATTGCTGGAGAAACAGGCTAAGTCTTGTGGTTTGTCTTCCCAATCTTGCAATGTTTCGCTATGCACCCAACAGGGTTTGAAAGCCTGGCTTCTTTCTCAGACATTCCTTCCAATATTAACATCTTGGCAAGGCACTCTATCTTGCCCTAAACGATGAGCAATTGCTATCATTGAGGCAGCATCAAGGTATTTGACTCATGTCCAATGTAAGTCAAGGTCAGAGTGGCCTTAAACACCCCAGTGATGCTCTGGCCAAAACACCATGGACCACTGTCACAGTAGTGATCACAGAGGTGGCCAACACTTGGCAGAAGTCCTGCTAGGGCATTGCTGTGACCAAAGGGTTCACAAGGACACAGGCCAAAAGTGAGCCTGGCATTAAAAAAAAAAATTACTATTTTGCTTTGTCTCCATAGCAAACGCAAAAGGTGAAGGAAGGAGCACGTTCACAAAGGAACTGGGGAGAGCAGAACCTCTGGCACGTCACACAATGCACCACACAATCAAGTCAACAGTCACGAGAGCTGCAACCTCACTGTGCATATTGCCCTCCAAAAAATGAAGGAATGAGCCCTGAATATAAATTCAAAGAAAAAGATTAACAGATTCCTGCGAGGCATAAAATTACACATTTGTACATAATTTTTCCTCCCCTCCAGATTTTAAAATAGTTGATTTCTTCAACAAGTCAAAGAGAGAAAGATTCAACCCAAGATTTCTCAAACTTTATACATAGCAGCGCAGCTAAGTTGCAGAAAATATTGCTAATTAGCTAATCAATGCCATCTGCTTTTTATCTCCCAAATACTTTAAACAAATCACGGCTGTTCCTTTCCAAGAAAACTCTGCTCCAGAAAATCAGACTTAAATAAGAGCTAGATGTCAATCCTACAAGCAGAGCCATGCCCCCAGCCCTGCTCCACAGGCACTCAGCACATCGCCGCCGGGACTGTCCACTCGCTCCAATGTCACTTTTCTCTTTACTCCCGGCCACCCCCGGCAATGGCTGGGGATATTATTCACTTGGGAGGAAGTACAGCTGTCCTGTAGGCTTAGGCTTGTTTGTACATATTTTTCTGCTGTCGTAAGGTGTTATTCAGTTGTAGCACACCCTCCTAGAAAATCATGGAATTGATTGTCCTGAAACCTTCAAAACCAGACACCAAAGCCACAGTGCAATCCAGACAATGGAAATACCAGTATTTTTTGAATCTGATGATACCTCATGAAGCAAACTCCCGAGTCTCTTTGGTGCTTCAGGTGCTTCCCTCTACTTAGCTACAAAAACCCACTCTCCAGCCACTGTCCACATGGTCCATGCCCACGTCAAACGCACATGGTACCCCTCCTCTGCCGCTTGAAAATACCGTGTTACTCTGAACCTAGACTGGAAGGAGGATTTATCAACCCCCCAAAAGCTGCTTTACATTCCTTATGTTCCTTTGTGGAGCTCTGCAGAACTAAGACATAGCAGAGCCAAACACCCTGAAATAACCTTGAAAAATCCTTTCTGCTGACTTATTCCAAAATTCCATGGACAGAAGAGGACTCTTGATCCTTGGATCTGACTTTAGCTAGGCAGAGTTTTATTCAAATAGGCGTTTATTGTTAATTTCAAGTCTGCAGCAGCACCTAAAGAGGTTCCTTGGTAATTCCCCAGCCAGAGTAAGCTGCCTAACCACCAGCAAACACTAAAATGTGAGAGGATTGTAGCCCAAGGTACACAACTGAATTCACAAAGCCACACGAGCCTAACACAGCTCTGAATCAATGCCATCAATGGATTGTTATAAGAATGGCTTTAACAGTGTTAAAGGGCACCTACCTAATAATCTATATTTTTTTTTAACTTTATGCCACTGTATTTATACATATTTTTATTTTTTTCCTAAATATGCACAATCTGATCAATACATTGCCTGGTTGGGTGCTAATTCTTCTAATGACTTACTCTGGTGTATAAATATTTACAGGTGAAAGATCAAACTGGCCTCAGCAACATGGATGAACAATCAACAAGTCCTATCAGTTACTCTGAGTTATTTTATTTATATTATTTAGAGTCCCCAGGTGACAGCTGGAAAAGGGGCATGCACTCCAAGTCCCTTCCAGGTCAAGTAAAGCATCATATAAAATAACACTGGAACCAATCCACCCCACAGCATGTTTTAAATCAGAATTGCATTTCAAAAGGGTAAAAAACACCAACAATCCTCAAGTTAGTTTGGTTTTATCACCTGATGGTTACTGAAGGTTATTTTCCAATAAAATGACACCCGTCAAGAGATATTTGAGCAAACAGAGCCATAAGCTTCACCCTCTGCAGCAGCACACGCTTCTGAGAGACAATGAATTACGGCAGCGGTCTGAGCTCCTCAGAGCCAGCAGTGACACCTCACCCCCAGCAGGGACAGGTCCTGCACAGGTTGCAGACGGTGGGAAAGCATTTCTGGCAGCGCCTCTTATTTTGCAAACAGTTGGAATCTGGTGATCCTCTCTTTGGAGAAGGATTTGGCAGACATTTATAACGGCAGGCTGGGAAGCTCTGGAGGAGAGACAGATGGAGGTCTGTTGATAGTGCACACAGTTAAAAATTACACAGTGGCACCAGCCCAATGACAGCACGAGGAAAAGACAAATCAGCACGGCAACACGTGTAGAGGAGAAACAAGAACCAAAAGGAAATCAAAGCCCATGAAGATTCCCCCACCATGACACAACTTAGAGGGAACACAGGAAGAATGATTTTAAACAGGATGGGGACAAGTTTGTGTTGACACAAGACAAGATACAACTGTGATGTGATCTGGTGGCTAGAAAAGTGAATCATGCTTACAAACAGAAGAAATAAAGCTGCTCTGATAAATGAACAGTCATGAATAAATCTGGTGAGCTCCCTTCTAGTTATGGCTGGGACCTGGTTTGGTGTTCAGCAATGTTTGGATAAATCAATACAGTGATTAGCATGCAGAAATAATTACAAAGTCTCAAACTTCTCTTAAATATTTCTGTAAACATTTTTTTCTGCAAGTTACTTGATCCCCCAAACCCAACATCAATAATTTCTTGTGCCTTTCCCATTTGCTGTTCATGAACTCCAACACACAGAACAACTGCAGGCTCTGGAGACTCTCTGCTATTTCAGAAAATGCCATTATAGAAACTAAACCTTTAACATGGAAATCTATATTTAGTTTCCAGGATCATACACCTGCCTAAACCACGAGGATTAATACCCACCAGGGCCATGCATTACTCGAAAGAATCCTGCTCAGTGCCAGACTTCCTCTGCACCAGAGGGGTTCTATTATCTGTACAGTAGCCAAAAAGCTAGAAAATAGGGCAAACAGCCCAATCTGAGCTAAGTGCTATCCTGACAGACACACGCTGCCTTCCTGTGCTGCAGTCCAGAGACATTTCAGAGACACCTTTTGCATCAGACCCTCCTACCTTAACTAATGAGAGGATGTGCTGCCCATTTGAAAACAGCTCCTTTTAAATAGGTTACACTCCCGTTCTGACACATAATCAGTGGAATCAGCTGCTGGGATTAGGGATGATTAGGGATCACAACAACGAGCTTTGCTGCAGTAGGGAGTAGGTTTGCTTGGGTCAGGCTGTTTTGCAGACAGAGCCCCTGCCCCTCCCCAGCCAGGGGAATTCGGCAGCAGCAAAATCACTATCAGATATGAGCCAGTGAGGCTTTGTGATTGCATTGGCAGGGACGTGACTAATGCTGATAAGAGCATAATTTGGCTATCGGAACAGATAACAGGAGATTAACTGGGTCTACCCACAGCTATAGGTTGCTATTCTTCTCCTTTGGAAAGCAGCTTTCCTCTCTTCCTGTGGAGTATTTAAGGTGTTTAAAATACCAGTCCTGAAGCCAAGTTGCAGGCTCAAGAGTTCACATACAGTGTTACTTAAATGATAAAATAGAGTTAATAGAAAACTAAAAGCATAGTTAATGCAAGACCAAAAAGTGACCACTCAGCAGTTTGCTGCTGTTTCCATTGTTTTATGGCCTGGAATGGACTTGGGGATTTTTTGCATTTGGAAGCTCCACAGTGGGGCTTTGTAGGCAACCTCTTGCTCCAGCACGCCACTGAAGCACAGATGCTCCATCAAGTCCAGAGAGCCTTTTCTCCAACACAGACAGGCATGAAATCTCCCCAGCCCTCGCCAATGAACTTCCTCTTTGCACGAATGGAAAGCCCAGACTGAAAGTCCGGTGTCTGCTTGCAAGATTTTCTCCCTCCCTCCCCTCCACGCAACACTTCTGTCAAATTGGATTGTGCAGCAGGGGGATCTAGAGTGCCCTGAGGTCATCTAAAGCTTATTATTCTAAGTGAAGGAGGCAGCCCGTGGAAAAAAAAGGTGGTGTCTTTGAGACAGCTGCAGTCCTTAGGAGGGCACTGAGATTTTTGCATGCAGAGTTGGATCGTCTTGGAGGGCTTCCAACGCATTTGGCACCGGTTAGAACAGGTGGGAAAAGCGCCACTTAATTTTATAATAGATTTTAGTGGCTTAGCAAGTCCTTGGGAAGAGAAATGATACTGTTAATGCAGCTACATCTACAGTAGCGGAGAAATCCGGTGCCTATTCCTGACTCCTTATGGAGCCTTGGCAGCTGCTGGCTCCGGCTTTATCAAAGCATTGTGCTACAAAAAGCACTCCCAGGGACCATACGAGCTGTTTACAAGAGCAGAATATGGGCCAGAAAATGAGCGGCCAAAGCAGGAATGCAGAGACACGCAATTTGAGTGGTACAGAAAGGATGTTTGGCCCGTGTCACCACCATCAACCAAATGACAATATGGGCCTCTGCAGGATATTCAGGCTTCTCCAGTTTAAGTAGCAGTTCTGCAGCTAGGGGAAAAAAAAATGAGAGAATATTTACGGTGGCAGAAAGACAGAAATTCGCGCAGGGATGTGATAGCAATAGGAATAATTAGCAAACTGCCAAAAGGATAAATACCGAGATCATGCTATTGCGTGCCAACCCCGGAGCGCTTTTCTCCTGAGCAGACGGAGAGAGCTTGACAACAGCACATGCTCAAGGACCAGTTAGCTTAATATAAATCATAAACTTCTTATGCAGAGAATGACAATAAGCTTTCGAAAGAGCATTTGTATATATAAATATCTTGTTACCTGGCACAGGAAGACAGTGAGGGTGAGAGGGACAGAAAACACACAGGGTAACAGTATATTAAGGAGGGTTTTCTTTCTGTTTCCAGTGTGGAGTAAAAGAAAAAGGAGGCCGGGAAGGTCACCTAGCCCATTCCCTCGCCCTAGGGTGAGATCAGCAAGAACCAAACCATTCTTGACAGACACTGCTCTAATGTAATCTTCCACGTGTCCTTTCATGATCCCATGGCTACAGCCATCCCATCCTAGTCCCCATGTGCTGGCCTAACTCTTGTGCTGATTTGCAGTCTTGCTTTCCCTCCTGGCTAAACCATTGCAGTGAGACCTGCTGCAGCTGCTCCGGGTGCCTTCCTGAGGGAATGCACGAGGCATACTCACCAGGACAACGGGCTCCCACTCCCGAAAACGGCATCCATCCCAAGCCAAGACCTGGGAATGAAGCCTTAACACCTTTAGACTGCAGTTTCCTCAGCTAAGAAGCCCCTTCTTTACTACGCACAACAAATTTATTTTTAATTCATTATAAACCCCCAAAAACCGCAGAGCCCTGAAATTTAAGCTTTGCCCTTAAAACCAGCCCTGTTACTGTAAGGTAAAGAAGCAACCTCTAATTCCTCTACGTAGATCAGGGCATTTGTGAAAAGGTTGTGCAAAACCAGCCCCTTGCTTGGGGCAGCACCAGTGGAATGCTCCTGCCATCACATGCATTACATGTATACATACGTATGTGTATAATATATATATATATATATATAAGAGCAGATTTTCACCTGAGCAGAACATTGAGTTACCACTCCTGCCTACATAAGTGGATATGATATGAAGGGATGAATAATTAGGGCAAATAATATGATCCAAGAATATGAAAAGTTAATTTCATTCTCCAAAAAACTATAAAAATAATAAGACCCCCAGACATTTTCCTCTTTTGAGGGGAATTTTCTGTTCCTTTCAGTGGTCTGGATTTGGTATTAAAATCTCAAAATGCATCCACTCTATGCTGTTGCCTTCACTGACACTGTGCTGACAGTAAAGTCAAGGCATAATCTCACCAATCATCATTTCATTGTCTACCAGCCCAGAAGAACAGCTCTTTTTCCATTCACTCTTTTGTGCTTTTGGATGTATAAGACACGAAGAGAATCTTTGATCGGCACGAAACACGTAAGAGTTTGATCAACTGGGAAAACTTCCCTCAGCGATTCTGAATATTCCTTCCAGCTCTGCCCCGTAAGGAGCTGCCTGTCACCGTGGGGGAAGCAAATGGCCATAATCCAGGAGTGTCAGCGCATCTGTCGGGATGTGCTCCCCACCCGCGCTCTGCGGTGCCACCGCCGGCGGTCCCGTCCTGCCCCAGCACCACGGGGGCTCTCTGCTGGGCTCCCAGCCCAGCCACAGCTCAGAGTCACAGGCTGGTTGTGCATTACCATTTTATTCTCATTTAGAAGGTGGCTGAAGACAAAGCGAAATGTATGGCTGTTACAAAGCAGGTGAGCCCTAAGGAAAGCAGAGAGATGAGCCCCAGTGCTGCCCAGCTCCAGATGCACTTAATGCACAACCCAGCACATAAAGCAATATCTAACACCACCTGCTGTGGCACTGAACATGAAGTGACCAGACAAGTAGGAGCATTCTTTATAACGTTTGCCTGTATTTCCCCCCTGCACCCCACAAACATTAGCGAGCTGCTACAATGATATTTTACGCCTTTCTTTAAGGAATCTTCAAATTTAAGAGGCGGCTGTAGTGCTCGAAAGTTTGCAACTTTAAAACACTTCAGGCAAGATGAGCTTTTCCAGCATCGTGGGGTGGAAGTTGATCTCAGGTATTACAGAGAAGCAGCACCTCTGAATGCTGGGGTGAGTGAAATAAAGATGCTTTCCATGACCGCTGTGGGAAGCCGTGTATGGGGCTGCTCCTGTTGTAAGCCATGACACGCACGGGTGATTTTTTGGCCAGCAGTGGGGATTGAAGTGTGTATTTCCAAAATTAGAAGCTCAGGTCTTCATACCCTGATTTAAAGAAGCCTGGCCCCTGCACAGGGAGCTCAGTGGGGTGTACACAAGCCAGACTGGAGCGCAGATTGTGCAAGAGGCAGCACACAGCATGAAATTACAGAGGTGCAAAGGTGGGAGTCTGGATGCAAATTCAGCTCCATCTCCCTCCTTTGGGATGCTGGTGGGAAGAGGGAATGTGGGACAGAAAACAGATGAACACTGATGCCACAGTGGCTAAGTGGCAGTGCTTGTTGGCTAGAAATGTTTTTCTATCGTCCAGAACAAGCAGGGCTTGTACAGAAAAACAAATGAGTCACGGTATGAAAAGAAAGGCAAGCTCTGGGAAGCTCCTGTCACCAATTTACTTTGCAGATACAAAAATTCTTGACCCAGAAATAAGGTTTGGTTCATCTTTGAGATAGAAAACTGACTTGACATACAGGAATTGAAAGATTAAAAGGTACTTGACAGCACAACAAGAGTACCCAGTGCCAATGTTAACATGCTCAATACTGTTGTCACAGCAGGGAGAAAAAAACCTCACAGCAATTAAATAAGCAGGAGACATCATTAATGAAGTGCTGCAATGATATTTTGAGCCTTTCTTTAAGATATCTTCCTTAAGAAATTATATCACTATGAATAGTTTCTGCCCCTGTATGGCCTAGATTCTTTTGTGCTCTTAAGAAAGTGGTGTGAGCATTTTTGCCATGCCAAGCCCATGATATCTGTCATCTTTCCCCTTGATTTATCCCTTTGAGGCTCCATTGTACATTGTCTGCTCGCCATAAATTGCAAACATGAAAAATGATACAGCTGCAAAAACTATTTTTGAAAAACTGTCAGAGCAAACAGAGCTCTGTGTGAGCCCAGTTACCTGCAGTCTCCTTCCAGAAAAAGACTGCAGAGTATTTTCTACAAGGGTTTTTCCAATATATAACATTTCTAGAGGTCTGAGAGCGCAGCAGGAAAAATATGTGTAAAATTAGAAGTCTGAAGCAATTCTGCAGCCCTGAGAATGTTATTTAATATGTCTGGGGTCATTAAGGGTAGGGATTTAACGGAACAATAACATTAAACATATTAGAAGCATAGCAGAGCTCAAATTTCATTCAGCTTTTTGGATTGTTTCTTTTCACTGTACGTGATGTATGTGCCATTGAAATTCCAGGGTTCACAATAGGTTTCAGTTCAGAATAGGTTGGAAAAAGTAATTACTGTGAGTCTGATGTACCGATACATAATCTCTTCCTTTTTATTCATGAGCTCCCTTGTTAACATTATGAGAACTATGAGTGCTAGTAAGTTTGTCCTCAAAATCTCCCAGGAAGCAGGAAAATATTAGGCCTGTTTTTCAGCAAAAGCTGCAAAACATGGAGCTATTAAGGGTTCAGCTCTGCCCTAAGCAAAGCACTCGAGCCTCATTAAGCACATGCTTAACTTTGGGCCCACATATAGCCAGTGAACTATGCGTGTCCTTGACAGCCAAGCACAGACTTTAATACTTCCTCGGAGCTGTTTTGTGCTCAGCACTTTGCAAGAAGGAGCCAGCGATCAGCACCAGACCCCCGCAGCGGCTCCCGCCACTCACCCCATCCACTTCCAGTCTCAGAGTTGCTTTTTCCTCTTCTTCAACTATGACAACAACTTCTTCAGGGGAAAATGTGTCATTCTGCCAAAAGTACAAGCCAGTTTGGCCGTGGGCTTTGGTAGATCCCAGATGTGACCTTTCAGGTTGGTGCTGAGGTCTGCAGTGCCTCGGTGTGCTCCTTATACGTGAAACAAGACTCAAATCCTGGTTTTCAGTGCGTCTCCTGCCCCACACAGGCAAATACAAAGACATCTAGAAAGGCTCAGACAGCTTCTATGAGCTCCTGAGCTGCAGAAATTCCATTTGATCTGTGCCAAGCAGAGGAATGAGATGAGGGGCCACAGGCAGAATGTATGAGCAACTTATATGAAGTTTGTACAGACCAAACATTCTCCTCTCCAACCCAAGTGGTTGTTTCAGACTTAATATTGACACAACTAGAAGCATCACAGTGTTTGCACTCTGTATTCAGCCCATTTGGCCCAGGCTCCCTCTTCCAATTCGTAGCCAAGAGTCTGAATTTCTTCCCTCTTTCTCTCTCAGTGTTTGCCATTCTGAAGATTGTATAATAGGAATAAAACCTATGGCTTGAAAGATTAAATAAAAGGATGCTCAGGCTCCAGCTATGAAAGTGAAAAATCCTTTGAGATTTCACTGGTTTGTGTCATGGGTGACCTATATATCTGCATTTGTGTAGGGGAGCTCCACTTTCCCAAGGGCCCTAAAGGAGTGACTTACAGCATGTTCCCTCTGCCCTTCCCACCTACCCATGCAGAAGTTCAAAGGCTTTGGGCTTTCAGCTTACAGCTTTTCAGTTTACAGCTCCCCATCCAATAGCTACTGGATAGTGAATTGCACAAAGTGCCCAAGATTTTGCAGATAAATAACTACCACCAAGATAATTCGTAGGACAGAGCCTACGTGGTGTGTGGACCAATACGTAAGAGCTGCTTTTCCAGCTCTGGATCTCAAAGTCTCAGCACAAAATGAGACACAGGGGACCAGAATAGCAGAGCGGCTTGTGCAACCTCCTCCTGCAAACCGCAGATCTTCTGAGAGCCAGCAGAGAGCTCAGCTCCAGCCCCTACACATCCTTTCCCCTGGAATGCCAGAGGACGTGCTGGTGGCCAGTCCTTCTGCTGCTCAGAGGGGACATTCGCCTGGAGAACTGCAAGGTTTGCTTTTCAAGCTTGTTTCAGTCCCGAATCCTGAGAATCTCCTGTAATTATGCCCCTGAGGACAGCGGGCATGTGGTCACTGCGGGATGATGGCTCCAGTTCCCGGGAGGTGTCATTGCCCAGTAAAGCACAGCACCCCTGAACTCGCCTCCCCACTGCTGTCAACACTCCTTAACCTGGGGCAAAGGGCGATGCGCCTCTCTGAGCTGGAAAGGAGGTGGAATTGCCTGCTTCAGACTACTTCGTGGTTACAAAAGAAGGGGAAATTGCTTTGATATGCTGTGGTATTTCATTGCTCTAATAAAGCAAACTATGCAACCTCTCTCTTTCCTTATTTATTCTATTTTAATTCCTGTCTCATTACCACTCCTGTCCACAAACACGATCTCCATGAAGAGTGCCTAACTTATTCTTTGCCCTAAGCTGGTTCTGCAGTTTGTGGGTAACACCCCATTTATCTTCATTTTTCTTCCCGACCAGAATTTTGCCTAAACAAGGAATATGGAGCAGCACTTTGTTGTTTGCTGTTCCCCGGCTGGGCTCTGGCACTGGCCCTATCCCACTTCAAAACCCCGTGGCTCATCAGTGCTCCTCTGAGGCTGATTTCTCCTGACAGAAGACTCTCTCCCCTGGCTTATTTCCATCTGCAGGGGGTTACACCTTTGGGAATGTGCTGACATCACCACTTTGCCACTTGGAGCATTTCCCAGGTAGTTACTTACTGACCAGTGGCTGCCAAGGTGATTTACAAGCAGAAATACTCCTGAGTGCTCCTAAACTTCTCAAGTACTTCAGAACAGCATTCCTCAGCCTCTGTAAGATGGTGCTTTAAGTTCTCAAGAAGAATGAACCCATTGATTATCTCAGCATTAACCCAAGTGTTTCATTCCCTGGCTAAATTTGACTCAGTTAACTGTATCTTCCTCAACCTTGGTTGTTCATTTATTCCATGGGGAAGAGTGTACTGGGTTGGGAGCTCTATTTTTGTAGCCATTTCACAAAATAATTGTGTTGTTTTACAAAACTATAAAAAGTTTACTTCCTCTCGAAACCTCTCCTCTTCCATGCTGGAACCCCCACTGCAAGTCGGTGCTTTACATTAAGGGCACCACATGAGTCAGAAATTACATTGGAAATTACACATCAGGGTCCTTTAGGATTGCAACCATCTGGATGAAGGGTGGGTTAACGCTCTGCAGCCCACAGGGAGTCACTGGGTTACTCCCAGGGGAAAATCAAACCATATTAGCATCTCTTCCTTCTTCCCTGTCTCCACTGAGAAGGAGAATTTTAACCTCCCGGCCTCCATGTGGTCCCTGCTGCTGGGGGCTGCAAATGCAGTCCCTGCTCACCACAGAGCATCATCCCTCTCCTCCTTTCATCCTAGTCATAGACAAAGCATTTTAGGGGAAAATGGAGGTGCAGGTTTTGAGGACCATCATTTAAAATGACAGTGGGTGCAGGATTTCAAAAGGGCTTAGTATTGGCCTAACCTGCTCCACTTAAATAAAACTCAAAAAAACAGACCGACTGAAACAACTGAAAAATATCCCATATGAAAAAATGAGGAGCAGAAGGATGTTAAGGGAAGTGCTCTGTGGCACTACAAGGGAAGGGAAGGCTTGGCTGCTCAGGGCAATCACTGGTTTATACAAACATCTCCCATCAAGTGCAATGCGTCCGGTGAACTTCCGCTCTCGAGGGGCAGAGCAATATTCACACTTGGTGGATCACAAAACCACATCAACTCAGAGCTGGAGTGAAGATAGAGAAGAGGATCTGTGTGTGTCCCTGTGTGAGTTCATGCACAGGCACACAGAGGGGAGCACTTTCCTCCGGAGAGGCTGCGCTGAATTAGCTCCACACTTAGGCTTTAGTTCCAGCTCACTTAAATTTTAAAGTCTATCTGTGTTGAGGTTGCTTGGTAAGATAAGGGGAAATTTCCACAAAGTGTGTGACAAAAGTACGTTCAGTAAAAGCAGAGCTCAGAAAAAACAACACGTGTAAAAAGAGACTGGAGTAGAGGACAAGAGAAGGGAGGAAAATTCTGCAAAAGATGTGCAGGAAAAGCTTCAGTGAAATGACATTGTTGCCAGATATTTTTTTTTTTATGGAGCTGATTTATGACATGCAGCTGCTTTTCTCTAACAGTGCCTGGCTGGTTACTTCTCCTTGAATTTCTAACTGCATTTAAATGTCTACAAAATGTGAAGCTTATCTACTGTATGTACAGTGTGATAACTATGTGTGTGCACAGCCCACAGGAGTTTGGTTTCAAAGAGAGAACTGTGTTTTTCCTAAAGCCAAGGACATTTGTATTTCAGTTTTCCTGCCTTTTTATATGAACTGCGAGGATAAGGATATGGCAGAGAAAAGCAATCACATGATTTAATCATTGGACTTCATCATCCCATTCCTTCAACTTACTGTTTTTCTTGGGGTCTGATCCAACTTTCTTTCTACTCAGTGAAAGGTCTGCTCTGAGTTCAAGGTGAACTGGCTCAGGAAAGACAGAGCCAGTTCATAAGCTGGGACCTGACCTGCCCATACTCAAGTTTAAAGGCCAGTGAAGTCATGGGAAAAGCCTAATGTTGACTCCAGAGGACTGTGGAACGGATGCAGACTAAATCAAGCACCTGAATGAGCCATTTGTGACAGCAAACACCCCAGTCTGGTCCATGTGTGGATGAGCAGGACAGAAGACACAACCTCTGCTTTTAGTATATACGTCTGTGGTATCTTCCATAGCTCTTGCTAATATCAAGGCAGATAATGTAGGATTAAGCAAGAGCAGGAGTAGAAGAATCTTAAATTAATATTGGAATTTCAACTCTGTCCAAAGCACACTGTGGGTCTGACACTTTCAGGACTAAGATCTTGAATAACAAAGAATACACAAGCCATTCTCTTGTGTTTTATTACAGGTCCCTTGAGTTTGCTCCTTAAGCAATCTCTGGTAGGCTGCTATTACCAAATGCCTGAGTAAATAAAGTGGAGTGAAGAT
The DNA here is from genome assembly GCA_013396735.1 of Grallaria varia. Classification (NCBI taxonomy): domain Eukaryota; kingdom Metazoa; phylum Chordata; class Aves; order Passeriformes; family Formicariidae; genus Grallaria; species Grallaria varia. The sequence goes on along the minus strand of VWZG01002480.1, from coordinate 708,198 downwards.
CTTAATTTTATCCCAAATCTTGATAAGAATGGAACCTGTTCGGCTTTGGTTGTTTTGGTTTTTGGGTTTTTTTGCCTGGGTGCTGTTTTCCATGCAGCTCACAGGCAATGATTGCATTGACAGAACTTCTCAACAGAAATACGACTGTCAAGAAAGTATTACAGGATTAGTGACAGCCAGCCAGAGCACTTTCTGACCCAATCAGCCTATTGGTGCAAACAGGGAGAGGAGGAAACCAAAGGAAACAAAATAAAATGAGTTCATTGCTCGCCTACAGAAAAATGTCTAAAATTACCCAAAGGTGCAAAGCAGGATTAAATTTGACATTCCATTTTCTGCACATGTATAGATCTTTTTAGTCACCTCTTTAAATATGTGAGTTTCACCCTTTGGTTTCCAGCATCGCATGCAGTGGTGTCGCGCCGTCACACGGACCACGTTCTCCAGATGAGGGATTTCACCTACATAATTACTGTGCAGGAGTCTTGCAGGATATATTTCCAGGCACAACTTTTTTCCCTACAATGTACACTGAGTCTTTAAACTCCATCCTAAATCCGATTGTCTTAGTAGCAGACCAGTAAGCACTGCGGTCAAACAGCAGATCTAATTTTGATACGGCCTTAATAGTTAAATCCTGCCATTAGGTACATGCACACAGCTCCCGGGACACAGCAAGACTCCCCCTGCATCTTGCAGTGCTGCTTTCACAAATATTAATATTCAGTTCTCTAAGTTTAATGAAGACATTGTTTCCACTTATCTACAGGTCAGATGGCAATTGCAAAACAACTTACTTTTTAGATAGCTGTGGATTCCCTGCTGATATGTCTGATTATTTATGCACAATATGCATTTTCAGATAGATGACCATATTAAATTATATGCCTCTGATTTACTATTTTATGAGTTTTAATGGCTTTTTATTCCTTTCTTCATGAGTAAGAAGGAATAATCATTTGTACTAATAATGAGCTGTACCTGTTTTACATCTGCATTTAAAGTTATTGGAACTTCTTTCTAATGCCATATCAAAGACCAATGGTCTGAAATTTTTAATTTTTATAATGAAAATAAAGACGAGAAAGAAGACTGGGGCGCTTTTTTTCCCCCAAAGATTTTTTTCTTTTTGAACTATTCTGAGATATCCAGCCAAAACATTTCACACACGAGCCCCGTGCTCAGCTGAATTCCCTCCTGCACAAAGCCCCTTTGTACCAGTTACACTTGACTCCAACTCCAAAAACTAATCCCTTCCAACACCCCTGGGCAAACACATGCACTCCACGTGGGTACCACCTTCAAGGGATGGGGAAACCTAAGCTGGATTGCCAGAGAGCAGGCATGGTCCACTTCCAGACCAGAGCTTGTGGCTCCAAGTTGGCAAAGCCCATCCAAATGCACTACAAACAGCTGGGAGGGAAGAAGGAAAGGCACAAAGACCCACAAAGCTGCTGCCTGGGAGTTTTAAGTCTGTCTCTGAGCTGCAGCTCATTGACCCACAATTAGACAGGCAGCCCTGTGGCATTTGGCATTCAGCTTCTCCTCTAGGGACATGGAGCGCAGGGACATCGAGGTGTGAAATGAGATCCACCAAGAAAGGCCTGTGAATTACGGGCGCATTTTCTTGCTTCTTTATAAATGCAACTACTACTGTAACATTATTTAACTAAAAATAACCAAGTCAGTTCTAGCTCCAAATGTGATCAGCCCATAAATAGTTGGATAAACTCCTTCCAGGCACATCATGTACTTGATTTCCATTTGCAACACGTACTAAAGCTCTGCTTATGCATAAGTAATGCCTATGAGTGGTAGATGGTAAATCTTCCTTCTTAAACATACAAACCACTCTCACCTTACTGAGCAAAGGGACACGAGGGTGCTTTTACACACCGTGTGATCTTTGCTGCCTGAGCACTGCAAGAGCCACTGCTGGTTTTGGAGAGGGGAGTCTTTAACACCTGAATTTGGATTTCAAAGAGCAACATGTGCCCACACACTAAAGCAAGGCTATGGGGAATTTATGGGGACCTTTTATTTCCAGAACTGCTTAAAAGAAGTTTCATTTTCATCACGCTTATCAACTGTGTGTGTCTGGGCTGGCAGGGAAGGCTCCAGAGCTCTTCATTTCCCTTCACCTTATTTTGCACTTCCAAGTCCTAACCCCGGGTTACAAATTCAGAGCCACTTTGATGGATCACAGTTTGGCTGCCCTGATGTTGAGTTAAACAACAGCCTCATTCTACTCTATAATTACTGCAAACAATTTCATTGTCTAAGGGGTGCTTTGCAAGGTTATGTATTCGCTAATGCTGCTGCTGTCACTGTTCATCACATGAATATTTTCTTTACCTGCTGTGTCTGCGTGTGCCTGAAAGAACCGTGGCATTTTTAATGGCACAATTTCCTGGGATGAACTGAAAATCAGCACAGCATGGTCTGCATTATTTATATGCTGAGTCCTACAAATGGCAAGGAAAATACTCTAGATTTCCTGGAAATAAATATATTCATTATCTTGAAACCTTGTGCACAGTAGACCGTATGTCACGAAAAGAATTTAATTACTACCTCAAAAGTATTTTCATTTTGCTAGATTTGTAACAAAAATAGAAGGTCTAGACATATTTTAATTCAAAGACAAAAGACTCTTTACCCACCCAAAAATACTCCATGTTAATAAATGTAGAAACATGCCCTACTGTTGCTGCTAATCAGTAGAAAATTCTTAGCATTTTTACAGCATGAAATAAATTATAGATTGAGCCAACTGGGAATACTAATGACAGAAGCCATAAAATATTTTGTAACATCAATTATGACTAAAGGAAAAGGACTTGCACCATAGATCAGCAGAATATTTTGCAGCCGTGCTTCATTTAGGACCATGATTCCTGAACATGATCTGGGAGTTGATTTGCCAGGAAGAATGCTCAGGAATATATAATTGGCAGCTTTGCAATTGTGGTGCTTCTGCAATTGAGCTGTAGCTGCAGAACTGGCTTCCATAGGAGGGTGCAGGTCTATGGAACCCACCTGACAAACCATCAGACTCATCTGAGTTGTCCAAATCATATTGGAATCAATAGCAAACAAGCTGTTTTTGATTTATGCCTTAAAATGGTTATGTTATGTTAAGTCCAGAACTAAAAGTGATCTGACAACTAACAAAACCCTCTTAAACCCCAGATTTGTTTTCACATGGTCCTTATTGTTATGCACAGACTATCTCCCTGACCACCTTCACAGTCAGATTCCAAGGAAATGCCTATTTTTGCCTTTTGACATGCACGATTTATCAGAGGCAGCCAATATTTTCTACTTTACACGTCATATATTTTAAAACATCATTGTAATTTTACCAGCCTTTTTTTTAGGACCTGCTTATAAGGTCCGTTCCATCTTGATGGAATTTCCATTTTACAAACAGAGACAATAACAAGAGGAATAAATTGAAATGGGGACTGTGACAAGGTGAAAAGTTACATGAAAAAAAGCAAAACCCAGACTTATATTTTCTTCCATTTCCTCTTCTCCTTGATACAAAAATTATTTCCTTGCCTCAAAATAAATCAACCAGTAGATTCTGAACCAACATATCTGAAAGTGCTTGTTTTCTTCCCGGTGCAGAATATATTTCCAATATCTATACACCACAGGAAGAGAATTTCCCACCCAGATACCACCTGTATTCCTCAAACCACACTTGCTGCAGCTCCATTAAAGACAGACAATATTTGGTCACAAGGTGGTTCAATTAAATCTCTCCTCAACACAGAGGAGTTATCCATGTTCAGCCTACAATGTTCCAGCCAAATAATGCTTTGCTAATGATGTCTGCAGTTAGATGACAAATCAGGCTATTTAAATTGCTTCGCCACATACATCCTTTACAGGCAGGGTATCCAGGTAACCAGCCTAGCATGGCTTCAAGGTGGGAGGGAGAAAGCAAGAGCTAATTTCTTCAGCTAGGTGGAAAATTAATCCTGAAGAGATTTGTCTTGTTTGTTATGGTCAATTTGAAGAAAAAAAAATATTAAAAATTATTATTTAAAAAGGTTTTTTAAAATGTTTAATTAGGCAAGAGAGGATAAAATAATTGTCTTTCAAAAGTACAGTAATGGCTAGTTTTATTTCTGAAAATAATTAGAAATATTTAAAGTTTACTGTACTTTAATGCAGGTTAGTATCAATATGCTTCAAATGACAAGAAAATACCAACACAAAATTTCAGATGCTGCAACCAAATGCCTTTTGATAAGTTCAATTCTAACTAAAATATAAAATAATATTGTCTTGCCTTTTTTTTTTCTTTTTTTTTCCCTAAAACAAGCTCATCGATACTTTTAATACCTGGTTAAGGAAATGCCATTGATGACCAGTCTTAGGTGCTACTATGGCTCTGCTTGAGAGAAGTCCATTCATGCCCTTGAGTGCCTTTGAGAAAGTTTGGCTGCGCTGGTGATGCTGGTTTGGGTGGAGATGGGGGATACGGTGCCTTTTTTGTGCCCTGGCCTGGGCTGAGGCTTGGTCAGGGTTTCAGCGAGAGCTCCTCTGCCAAGAAGCCACGTGGAGAGGCAGGAGATGGGACAGGCTCCCAGTCCCCACCGTGGCCTCCAGTTTGGGGGCCCCAAAAATCTTCTTTTCGGTGATCCCTCCCTTGAACATCCTCAAGATTTTAGGTAGGGGAAGGGAATCCCTCCAGCTGATTCACACACTGAAATGCTGAGATAAGATGAGAGACGAGTTTTTATTTCCTCTGGAGGCCAAGAGGGCCACAGGATTTGTCCCCACACCGGCCAAAGGGGTGGGACAGGGAGGGGACCCTGCCAGCCTGCACCGTCCCGGGGTGGCTCAGCCATGGGCTCTGCCTTGGCACCTGCCAGCTCCGCAGGCATCTGCCGTTTGCCAAGACAGTGCAGCCACTCCTACCCCTGTGTTGCTCCTCCTATGCTGCAGGCCATTTTTTAAAGCATTCATTAGGTCTGTTAAGTGGGAAAATACAAACTTCTTCTGCTATCCCTTTCCTTGAAAACTATTTTGGAAAATATGACTCATTTACTTCTCTCCTAAACAGGAGAAGTGATATTTTCCAGCACTCCCTGAGGACGCATTTAACTGGAAGCTGAGCCAGATGTAGAAACGCCTGCAGAGGTTTTCATTCCTTTCATTAAAAAAATCCCAAGCAAACAAAAAAAAAAAAGCACTGTAAAGCAAGAGTCGAAGTATTACTGGGTTTTAAAGCACTGTTGGTCTTTTGATTACCCTTAAGATCAGATCAGATCACAGAGAAAACACAGCATATGACCAGCTAGAGAAGGTCACATTGCAAAAGGATGCAGGCGGTCTCATTTTTGAACAGCGAACGCCCCAGAAGCACAAATCTCCCAGTCACCAAAGAGGCTCTCCTGGCCTGGCAATTGCCACGTGTAATATCTGATGAACCCTGATGTCTCACTGCTCGAGGATAAAATCCCAGCAGGCAGGGGCTGCAGGAACAGCTACACAGTCAGAGGGGAAAATCTTGTATTATTACAGCAACCATTTATTTTATTTGCCAGAATTAAAACCTCTTTGCAGACCAAAGTGGGGATTTTTTTTTCTGTCCCACAAAGCAATTTTAGATTTCTATAGAATCATTCAAAAGCAATTAAAATCCTGCTTCTGCTGATGGATTTGTATTCATTGCTTGCAGAGATGTCAGGCTTTGAAATTCAGGGCTGTTGAGTGTAATTCTGTGGGGCTTTGGAGTCACTGCTGAGTGGCAGGAAATACCTCCTGTAAGTTCACAGATATTAAATGGCTTTGGTAACACCAAATAGTTTCAAGACATATAGTTTTTAAATTCTAGAAGATATTGCAATAAAGAATTGGTGCAATATCTGGTGATTCAGTACAGTTTTTAGGGAAAGAGAGAGATGAGAGAATGCAATAATCTAATAACAGTACAATTAGCTAAGAAGGACCAGGAAGCTTTTCCAAACTGTCCCACTGAGAGAGTGACAAGCTTACATTGCCAGGGAAAATTAAAAAAAAAAAAAGAAAGAACAAAATCCTTCACAAACAAGGAAGTAAACAACCCAAATCCAGCATCTACATAAAAATGATTCATAGTCCTCATCCATTTAAAGGTCCGTGTTATTTAAACCAGAAAGTGAGCCTCCAATACCACTGTTTGTTTTGGCTTCATTTTATATAACAAAGGAGATTGTTGTTAAAAATGTAATTCAGATGTCAGCAAGAGGAGGCTGTTCCCAACTGCAGAGACGCAAAATGGGAGGATTAATATTGCTGGGCCTGGAATTGCATCGGAGGGATGAACACTGATCTACAGCCCTGAATAAAAGGAGCAAGCCATGCCAAACACAATGGGGTTTTGGGCACCTCCTGCCATACAGGTACCATTCTGATCCCTGAAAAGGTCTTTCTCCTGCCAAAGGATGCAGGACATAATAGGAAAAGTGTAGGGTCAACAGTATTGGACAGGTAACCTTGCCAAAACATCAGAAGAGCACCGAGCAGTGATCATGACCATTGGCTTTCCAGCACCACTGATGCCTTACTGAGAGCGGCACCACGCCAAGAATCTGCTGTTTGGGGGTAAACAGGGCGATTTCTGTCCGTAGGCCACATTCAGGCTACAGAATTGCTGCATTGTCACTCCTTGGAAGGGAAATGCAGACAAAATTAGTTAAATAAAGCTGTAATTATGTTGCTGCCCGACATCAGAGATTGTTAGTGGTCACTAAGCAGAACTGGCACAAGATACGGGCTGGCTCAAAATGATGAGAGCAAAAGAAAGACCCCATGGACACCAGCAAAGCCCAGCTGAAGTCAGCACATGAAGAACTGCCCCTTGTGCTGCTGTTCCAGCTCGACCCTTCAGCAGAGTTTGGGGCGTGCAGTGCTGCTGGAAAGGAGGGAATCACAATGGAGTTACCCAGGAGGGGCAAGCCTGGCTTAACGTCCTAATGTTGGGCTTTTGTAACATGACCAGTCTAAAGGGAGCGATGGGACCATCCGCACGTGGAACTGGCGGTACGTGACAAACACGTCCTGTGTCCTCCACAGCATCACACCCGACAGAACAGGGAAGGGGCAGGCTGAAAGGCAACAGCCAATTTGTTTTATTTATTTATTTATTTTTCTCATCCTCTAAACTCAGAGTAACACACACAAATAGCTGCCCTCCGACAAATGATGTTTGAATGGCAGCTGACAGGAAATGAAGGCAGTTGAGGGGGGGCTGTAAAAGGTTGCTCATTAGTCCTGCCTTCTTTATGAGCTTCTTCTTTCCCAAAGCCAGATGGGTTTGGGAGTGCAGCAGAACAGAGGACTCGTGCGTTCAAAGAAATGGCAGGATCCAGGCCTGTAAGGAATTCCTCCCCCATCCCTTCAGATTATGGGGTTAATTATTAACAGTTAATTAATGATGTGCCAATCATGTGCAATGCATGCCTGAGTGAGGAAAGCTGCCCCTCACGGTGATAAGCATTGAGGCCTTTCCCAGGAGAAAGCCCTTGTGACAATTTCTGCGAAGCCTCGGAGAGGACGTTTTAATCCTTTTATCTCACGATTCACTTCTGGCGAGAGCCGAGAGCCGGCCCCTCGCAGGAAACCACCTAACAGAGGTGGTTTAAAAACTGACTGCTGTGCTGTCGCCTTCAAGGTGAGTCTCTGGAGGACACAGGACAGTGCTGGGTGCCAGCTGTCCCCAGCAGGGAGCTCCATCTGAAAGCATCTCAGAGACCACCTTGTCATCGGTGATGGAGGAGCAGGAGTCAGGGGGAGAATGCCGGGGGTACCATCTCTGCGGTGAAACACCCCGTGCCCAAGCCGTGCCTGCTCTTCCCATGGTAAATTCAAGAGGGACGGGCATTTGGACACGAGCACGGAGGAGCTCTGCTCTCGCTCCCTCTGCCAGCTGAGCATCCCGGGCTCTTGGCTGCCAGGACATTCAGCCCATCTGCTCACGTGGCACGGTGCCCGCTCACAAGTTGTCAGACAATTTCACGGGTGCCAAAAGAACCTGGATCTGAATAAGTGGCCTGGATACGCTGCAAAATCCATCTCTTCTGCATGGCCTCGCTGACTGCCAACAGAGCAGGGTCTGGCTGTGCTCACACCGCCTGGAGCCGGGGGCTGGCACTGCCCCTCCACGCCCCAGCAGGAAGGCAGAGGCTGTGCCATGCTCCAGGCGAGGCATTAGTGCCCTGAGTGCTACTGAAGCACATAAAAAGCAGTTTCTGAACCAAAATATCCAATGCAAGCCAAGATAACTTCAAGGCACTGTGATACCATCAGCGACACAAAAGGCTGACTCTTGGAAGCAAAGGCACGAGGGGAGCAGAAACCCCCGCGGCTCCCCACGGGCAGCGACAAGTAGGTCAGGCAGAGCAAAAAAAGGGCATGTTTTGGGCTAAAATCCCAGTTACCCAGCTCTGGTACCTGTGCTCCTGAGAGGCTGCAACAAAAAGATGGTTTCAACTTGGAGCTGGCTCTGGGAACAGGAAAATGACGCAGGCAATGGGGAAAGCAGGCTCTGCCCTCCTTGGGCACCCTGTTTTGGTGGTGTCAGAGCCCTGAAATGCCAGGTTGGTGGCTGCTGCTGCGAATGGGGGGGGGGCACGGACACTCCTGGTAGCACTTGGTCACACTGAAAGGGACAGCTGCCCCTTGGCCAGAGCTGGCACAAGCCCTCCTTGCAGCACCCCATCCTTCTGCTGCCAACAGCCCTTGGCCCCACAACACAATCTTATGGAAAAAACCAGGATTTTGCTTTAGGTTCTCTGCCATCATCAGCCCCAGAAGGCAGAGCTGGTGCTGGAACTACAGCATTGCTCTGCCTCCTCTTGGCTGGGGCTCACTCAGGGCCCGGACACAAAACCTGGGTTTGCAACATGAAAGGATGGAGAATCTCTGGGTTTTATGTCCGGGGGATCAGACTTTCTGCTTAATAAACCCCCTAAAGAATCAGATGCAAAAAAGGTTTCTTTGAAAATTTTGGCTGGATTATCATTGCATGGTGATTCAAACAGGCACAAAATACGGGGAAACATAAATATGCTGTCAAAATTCTCATCTTGTGTATCATGACATAGACTCAAATGAAATACAAGGCAGTCTACCAGAAACTAAAGAAAAATATACCAATCATTGCTAGATTTCCCATTAAACCTACAGATTTATGTAACATCTTCGTTTCTTTTGCTGCTTGCTGCCAGCTGATCAAAGCAGTTTGAAATCCATATACAGGCTGTGTGTGGCTGAGGTCTGTGTAAAATATTTCTGCTGTTGCAGGTCCCCAAGCCCAGTCACGGCATTATGTGTCCTCTGGCCAGGTGAACACCCCAGCATGAAGAACTCGGACTACCAACAAGCAAGGTTTGCAGAAGAGCCTTGAAGTGCTACCAGGATCAGCTGGCTGCTGCTGCTGCTGAGAACAGTGTCTGGTTTATGTGCTGGCTTGGGGTGTTTTATTATCCACAGCACATAATCCAGCCCTTCAAACTGCTTCTGTTTACAACAGTTTTGCTGTCCCCCCTACTCTCCAGCTCCCACACATTTGCAGATGCTACTTACTCTGAATTTCTGCTACTTCTTCACATGCAAATGAGTCTTTCAGGCTTTCTCACTTTTATTTACCCACATGGAGAACATTATAGCAGGGTGGAAAATTGTAAGTTAAGGAGAAAAGTACCAAGACTATTGAACCAGACACTGAAAATGAAAAAATAAAAAGTCCGAAACGTTCAGGGTGCCCTGAAGCTGTGTTATTAACAGCTATTATGGCTATTTTAAACACACTTTTTTTGTTTGTTTACAGCAGTGAGTCACCGACAGCACCGTGCCAAGGGTGTCATTTGGGCATGCGCTGTGTCCTCTCTCCTAAGCTTTGCCAAAACCTTCCTGTCTCGACCTGCTGGACACTGTTACTTCAGTTGTGGAACTGTCCCAAATGCACACAGTTTTTGCATCATCTCTGTCCATGGGACTGTGTCATCTGAACTGGTGACCCCTGGCAAAACTGGACATGGGTCCTCAGCCCTAGACATGCTGTTTCATCAGGTCCATTTCACTGGTGCTTATCTGCTGCCCCTTCCAATGGCCAGCGGCCCTAACTCAATAAACCTGCAGAAATGCTGAAGGCTTAAATGAGCAAACAATTTTCAAATAAATCTCGGTGCAAGTGGCCAAATCCCCACCCGCAGCCTCCAAAGCATTGGGGATCCCCAGAGCTATCTCTGTGTTAGATAAAGACCAGGGGCAGAGAAGGAGCAATTTAGCTCCATAAAACATCCAAAAATAACTCCTCCCAAGGGGCAAGATGAGCACAGTGCAACTCATCTGCAGGATAAAGCCGTGAGTGCTGCTCCAGAGAGAAAACAACTTCAGCCTGTGGTTTATGCCGCAAGTCTTGCACAAATCATTTTCCCCTCCCTGAATTTCACTCCCTTGAGCCCAGTTTAAGGATTACAAATTGTAGAGAAATGGAGACAAATTCCCACGGAATGTTTCAGGGTAGTGGTATCTGCATATCCCACTGAAAACATTTTGGGCACATTTTTTTGGGGCTTTGATTTACTAGGACATCTTACCTCAACGCTCCACCAACGAGTCCCCTGTGTGCCAAGCCCCGTTACTCAGCAGTAAATTACAGATTATGCATTTCATGCCAGCTCTTCCCTCGATAACATTTGCTGCTTTTCTGCACCATTGATACATGGTAAAACGTGTGAAATAAGGAACAGAGGAACTAAAGTGTCTGCCTGATTAAAAGACAAAGCCACAGGACTGCACTTTTTGGTACGCAGTAAATTAAAGTGAAGAAGTGGCTTGATTAAAATCACACACTGAAGATGGCTCTTTCCTAATACACTGTGGTAAGGTTAAAAAAAAAAAGTTAGCTATTGCAATAACTAGCTTTTAAAGAAAAAAATAAACACCAGCACGTCTTTATTCCCAAAGACTAATTAGCAAGATTCCATAAGCACCTAGGAGGCATCTAATCAAGCAGAGACAACTCTATACTGTAAAATGTGACTGCCCACTCAGGTCTCCCTTAAAATGGTGACAAGGGGCAGGCACAGGCAGGACTTGTGGCCATTTGTGTCTGTGTAAGACAAGAACAAAAATAGATACTGAGGATCATGTTATCATCTGCTGAAAACAGCCCAGCAGAGGAGTTAAAGAAAAATGCAAGGCTGGAATCACTCGTGCAAAAAGCCCTGGCGACAGAGACAGTGGGGCTGGCACTTCTGGAAGCTGCAGAGTGAAGTCTTCTCCTATCCAGAGCCAAAGACACCATGGAGAGGTCAGGGGAGAAGGATCTGGGATCAGCTCACCAACAGTGATGGATGGCAGCTTCCCAGTGCTGGGACGTGGGATGGGGCTGAAGCCCATGGGCATGGGGATATCCAGCAGAACAGCCCTGGTTTGCTGGAGGAAGATCTGCTCCCTCCCACCACTGGGACTCTTATTGTCCCATCCTGGCTTAGGGCAGCTCCTGTCCAGCTCCAGGAGGGGATAATGCAGGGCAGCTTGGCTTGGGACAGCCCAGCAGAGCCGGTGCCCAAGGAGAGGGAAGGAGGCTGTCCCCTTCCTGGCTGCTGGCATGGTGAAACTTGCTGCCATGGATCCCTATGGATCCTAATCTAAATGGGCAACCTTTGAGCTACCTGGACTTTGCAGACTTTGACTCTGGGGTCATTTCATAAAAGCATTTGCAGAATTTGAGAACAAATAGCTCCTGAGCTGGATGGGATTGATCAATATTTCAGTCAGCGGTTTCTGTGCTGTGGCAAGAGGAAAATGCAGTGCGTGGTGGCAGAGGCTGGATTTCACTGCTGCCCAGGGCCACCAGTCAGCCCCCATCCTGATCCAGCTCCCCTTGAAGTCACCACAAATTTTCCAATCTGCATAAATGAGATTTGGGCCAGAGGCACTGCTGAGCCCTAAAACACAATTTGCATTGAAATACTGAAGAAGTCTGATCTAATGAAGTGGATTAGTTATAAAAGAGAAAAACAGTTCATGCATAATATCCTAAAAGTTAAAAGAACAGAAATACTACACAGCAACTTCCACTGTCCTCCTTTAGGACCACATTCGGATCTCATGCACTTTAAATATCAAGAGATATAATTCATCCAGTTAACTCCAGATTTATTCCTAGTACAAGCACAATCAACTCTGCCTATCAGTCTCACTCAGGCAAACATTTCAGCCGGGATTTGGTAGGCAAGGATTTGAATGCCCTTAAAAAGCCCTAAATCACACGGATGAGGGCCACAGAATATCTGATTACTGATTATTACTTCCAGCAGCAAAGAAAGCATTTCTTCTTCATGATGTAACAAGACAGCACTCCTTGCAATTTTAAAATACACCTTCGTAAACTGAGTGCTGGGATTAAGTGTCAACCTTCACAGCCAGTTTATTCAACTTTAGGTCTCCAGGAACCCACTTTGAACACAACCAGGGTTCTCCAGTGACTGCTACAGTGACACGGCTTAAGCCAAGGGACAAACCTCAGCTCTTGGGTTGCACTTTGACCAGTGACTGCTCAGTTGGGTTTCACACAGCACGTTCCAGTGTGCCAAAGTGTTAATCCTCCAAGGCTTCTAGAATAGCAGCCACTGGATGCGTATCTCACTTCTCTTTCGCTGCTCAGAAAAAAACACCGCAATTTGATTTAATTGCTATGTTGACTTATAACAGTATGTTTATACTGGATGCCTGCCAGCTCACATGCAACAGGTTGGCAAAATGTATTTCCTCAAAACAGCATGAGATGCGATGTAATAAGGAAAGCAATCTTTCAGCTGCCTGCATTCTGGAGTTCGTTTTAACTCCTCTGACTTGGAAGCAATGCTACCAATTCAGAAGGATTACACCAGCCTAATTGATATGATAATCAGGCCTGGAGGCTGCACTTCTCAGGTACAACAGCCACACTGCAACTTCCAGAAAAGAGAATATAACTGAAGGAAATGAAAACGATTAACAGTTGTTTGTATTATGGGGATTGTTTGGCCTATTTAATATCCCTATCAAAAGATGCATTATTTGTTGAACAAACCTAAAAGGAAATCAAAGAGAAACTTGAAGAACATTGCTAATCCTTTGTCACTGTAAGTATGACATCTAAGAGGCAGTAAAAAGCTGTGCTTTGCCAAGTGAAACAAAAATCATAGAATCATTTCGGTTGGAAAAGACCTCTAAGATGGAGTCCAACCATTAACACAGCACTGCACAGTCCAGCTGTTAACCCAGCACACCATGTCCACCACTAAACCACATCCCCAAGTGTCCCATCCACATCCCCAAGTGCCAATGTTGGCTTCCTTACAGCCTTGGCTGCTGCATTTCAGCCCAGCTAACAGCACCTATGCCACTGAGCCAAAAGATAGCTACATCCAAATAGGATGTACATAGGAACATCACAGAAACAGAAAGGTGAGTGTGCTTGTTTCACTCCTGTGGAGCTCCAGCTTTGCCCTTCACTGTGACTACCTGCTGGTTTTGTGGCTGGCACTGGGATGGGTCAGGGCTTGGGAGGCTGCAGGAACCTGGAGATGCTCCCAGTGGGCAGCATCATTCTGACAGCAGCAAGTTTCAGGAGGGATAGCGAGGGCAAAAGTTACAAAAAATGTGGTCAGCAGTGTTTGACCAGTCAATGAAGGAGTTGACCACCTGTGATTCAAGGAGACTGGATTTTTTGACCCTGAAAGTCTCTCCTGGCCTGGTATCACCCTGATGCTGATGGGTTCTACTTTATTAAAGATTTTAACTGTGAACGTCATCTACTGAAAGAAACAACCATCTGGCTCTTACCAACCCTGTATTGTGACTTATAATACCAGAAGAAAAGAAAAAAGATGTTAAAAATATCCAGTAAAATCTAAAGTTGGAACAGAACTGTCTTTTATCTGTTTCAGTCAAAAGCGAGTTCACTTGATACAGTAGTATTTCTTTGAATGGAGCAAATAAACATCAAAGATTTTATAATGAATACCCCTTCTACACATTTGTACTAAGCAGTCTATAAAACTGGGAATGAGAGATGTCGCTCTTAAACACAGACCACAGGACACTCTTCTCACAACTCCAATAACAAGGTATCATTTTCTATTCGATCCTATTTGGCTTTTCCATAAGGAACTGTAAAAACCTCTCTCAAAATCCTGGCACCAGTGTATGCAATAGGAATCCTAAAACTGGCTCTGCTGGAGCAGAATTTCCCTCTACAAGAATAAAGCCTTGGGAGGGAAAAAAATAGCGTGTTGGTTTTGTGGCTCAGCCAGCAATTTAACTCCACAAACTCACAGAAACAAAGGGGAACCAAATAAAACTACAGAGCGCATGTTCCTTTTGGAGAACTGAGCCAAAATCCTCTGAAATTTATGGCTCTACCCATCCTTACCTGGTAAGTCATATAGAAAGCTGCAACTGCAGATATGAGCAATCACATAAATAGATTTTATTATGCTGTATGTACAATACTAGTACAGTTAGACTCACTAATCATGGGAGAAGGGGAGGTTGCTATTTTTCTCCTGTCCCATATGGTAATAATTTTGTATGATTGAACTGTTATGAGCTAAATAAAACCACACATTAGCTGTAAGATATATTGCAAATACATTAAATCTTCCCTGGAGTTTTAGCAAATACGTGCTTTTTCTATCATGCATTTAGAATTAGTAAAGGAATGTACACTGGGCCATAGGACTTATAAATAGATTTGGCTTCCTCTGCAATACTTTATGGACCATTATTTCAGAAATGAAGATGCAGAGCCACGAATAAATTAAATAATTGCAGCTGATCAGGCTTTATTTACTGCTATCACATTTCCCTGACTGCTCTGCTTCCCTCCTCTCATTTGCTCCACTAGCCTGAATCAATGACCATATGAAGAGCTGTCACTTAATGTCAAACACAGAGCACAAAAGATGCCAAAGGCTGGTTCTGCTTTCCCCACTTCCAAATCCTGCCTGGGCCTTTCTGGAGCTGGCTTTCTCCCTGGATAAATTCAACATGGAATTGGGAGGCTGGGATGGGGCAGAGCCAGGCAGTTGAGCTCTCTGGGGTTTCCATCAGTATTCCAAGGAGCACATTTTGCTGCGACTCCCCTGCAGAAGTCACTGTCAAAGGTCTGGAGACCTCCCCTCCCTCTAGAAGATGCCCCACTGTGTTAGGGAAGGGTTGGCATGGCCTCCTCTACCTGCTGCAGTCCCACTCAAACAGGTATCTATGCACTTTGGAAGACACTGAGTACAGCCGTGTATAGCAAAACCAGCTTCCCACGCTGTTCAAATGAATCAAATCCAAGTAGAGACTGGCCTCATGTCTACATCTCACCCTCTGTGTGCCTCACTCCATGCAGCTTTCAGTACTTCAGATCTCAGACAGGATGAGAAACTCTGGATTATCAATATTCCTTGGGATCAGGCCTGAAATCCTACTGATGCTGGCTCTGTTCTCTAAGGAGCAGCGTCTCAGTTCAGTTTATCACAGAGGTGTAACTCACATTGCCCCTCCAGCACTAAGGGATAAACTGAGGGCCCAGTTTTCATTTGCAAATGGACACAGCACTATTTAATGACCTTTTTACCTGGGGCTCATGAAGAAAGTTGCTTTTATGAAAAGGCTTATCAGCTCACGAGGAAGAAAACTGTAATTTCTGCTGCTTTGAAAAGCCGTGGAGCTGATAACACAGTAACCACCAAAACACATCGGATGCACCAGGTGGGGACAACCTCACTATCCACCAAGGGCTTCCTTTAATGAGCTGTTCTCAGAAGCAGCCACCAGCACAACATTTTAAGGCTCTCAAATTCAACTCTTTGGAAAAAAAATTCGTCCTTTACACATCTAGTCCTGATGACCAGAGATGTCTGGCCCTGATCTGTGAGTTCCCTACTGCCTCCTGTCCTGGGAAAGAACACCCAGCTCTGTGAAGCCTGAATCAAAAGGGTATCCTGTGGAAAAGAAGGAGCACCAGAAACGGCCTGGAAGGTATCTAGGGATTCAAGATGATCTTACAAGAAGAAGTCTCATAGATTTAAATACTGTTGGGGGTGGTTATTATTATTATATTTCATTCTAGGTTGCTTATTTCTGCAAGCCTCTCCAAGAACTTCATCAACCACAGTCCAAGCGGACCAGATGCCAAAGGAGCCAGGAAGATTTACGCTAAGTGAGCATCTGGCTCCCTGTTCCCTGTTATCAGGATGAAGACAAATGCTTGCAAACACCCTTATTCAAAACCACTAATGTGCTCAGTGACGCTCAGCACAACTGCAGCAGCGTTGCTCCTGTAAGGTCTGCTGGCTGGAGAAGCAGCTGCTGAATGCTTCTTCCAGGGGTATATGTAATGCAAAGAGCAGTGAGAGAACAGGGCATTGCTGCCCCTCAAATCAAGCAAAGGGAATGATTAAGACATCCTCATCTTCTGTTATTCCAGTGGATCACGGTAATTGCTTCTACATAGGAATGTGGCTACACCTCTCTTGTCATCCATCATCTTGCTGAAGCTGTGTATAACACAGCAGCAATGGTTAACTTTTGATTTGACCTCATTAGCATTCCCAGAATTACAATGTCATAGCAATGATAAAGATTATCTGCATCTGAAAATGGAGAAGGAACAAATCACACACGATGTAAAAAGCCACAGCACAACCACAGCTCTGCCAAATACTTAAAGGTTGTTTGATTCCTCTTGGTTCTTGATTTTGTATGTGGGATAAGACGTAATTAGGAATTGTGCCTATATCCATCAAACTTGCAGATAAAGGGGATGGGTTCATGCGCTGGTGACCTGAACATTTGGGGAGAGGGCAGGGAGAGGAAGGGCAGATGTTGGAGCAGATGCTCTCTGGTACTACCTTTCTTCTGACTTATCAGTATTGTCTGTGTTTCCCCCAGCCTCTCCCAGGCAACCAGTGATCCTCTAGAAACAAGAGGAAATACATGTGCAAATGGGAAATAATATATTTGCACACGTCTTGTGCTGCCCCAAAGTTCATAGGATTTCCTTGCGATTCACAGGATGGATGAACATAGGGAGGGTTCCTGCACAAACTTGGGTTGAAGTAAAATGGGATCAAGTTTTGCCCCTTCTGGAAGTCAAATAAAATCAAGTCAAATCTGTACTTGTCTGAAATCAAAAGATAGCAAAATCTATAGTGAAAGGGAATTTCTCAGTCTCCAGCCAACACCTTCCCCCTGAGCTGTGCTCCACTCTACAGCTGTAACACAATGCCAACACATATTCCAAACCACTCATTCTCGGTTACTTTAGTCTTTTATGGACCATCTTAGAGGAAATTAACTGAACTTCCCTACAGTGGGAACAAAAGAAGGAAATGAATTTATTATTCCAGTGGTACCCTCGACACAGATACTGAGTAGCTTCATTAAACATTTTGCTGCCCTGAGTGTCTTTGCTGAACTCTCTGCAATACGCAGAGTAATTTTCCTTATTACAACACAAACATACAGGTCAGGAATCATTTACATCTGCTTTGTATCTGAATAACTTCCCTCATCTCAATGGGATCTGGGCAGGCACAAATCAAGGCCACATAATCCTAGTCTTTCCCTTTCTCATTACCTTGCAGTACCACTCTTGGATAAACTCATTTTCACAGACTCAGCATAGCCACAGCCAAATGACTAATACAACCCTTTAATACAAACAACAATAAATCAACTGATTAAATTATAATTTATCAGACAAATACTACTTAGCTCTTCCCAAAGCTGTTCTGAAACATCTCTCTTGTCTGGCCATGCTCCAGGGGAGCACTGACACCAGATAAAGCTCAGACTTGTGCAGTACGCTTACATAAGAAAGAAATGCTGAAAACACACGGTATTTAGGATGGGAGATTTCACAGGGATCAGGGTGAATAACATTCCTGAGAAGGCTGTAATGTCTCTGAAGCCTCCTCAGCACCTCTTCCAAAGACCAGTCTTGCAGAACAAGGTATCAACAGACCCCAAAGCTCTAGACTCAGCAGCAAGGCTCAGGAACAAGACCCATTCACCTTGAGAGATACTACAGCAAACATTTAACAGCTTAGAAAATGGCTATTCCACCACAATCTCACTTTACAACACACACTTTTTTGACTTACTTCATTGGTTTGAACAATGCTTGCCCGTAGTTCTGGAATGTCATGATCAGCTTCAACTGGGTGCCTCCTGATTTCATTGCTGTGGGGAAAAAAACCAAAACTGCTTTAAAATGCAACATGTGGATCTACTTAATTCAGCTGCCTTGAAACCAAGTCATATCTATTTTGCTCTGTATTAGATGCAGCACTGTGGTATCAGAGCACCAACCAGGGCAATCCTGACTGGACAACAGATCATTCAGCAGAGAACAGGGGAGGGGTTTGAGCTGCAAACCAGGACTAAGCGTGGATTGCACTTCCTGGCACATCTCTGGCTTCTTCAACTGGCCACTGTGGGTTCCATAAGCACCCTAACTGAATGGCACAGACCACTGGAGTCTTGTTTTCTTCATCTTCCATTGCTTTTGGAGTTCCTTTTAACAAGGGACATACACTGGGAAAGGAGATGGGGCGCTTTCAAAGACATCTGCAGCTGGGTTGTACAATCCAATGCAGAGCAGACATCTCCTTAATTAAAAGCATGAGCAGATACTGCAGCAATCTCTGATCTCTGCTGCGATTTTAATAATTGTTGCTGAGCAGTAGAGACATGTAAATTCACCTCCTCTATGCACAATGAATATGCATCCAAGCCCAGCCATTAATTTCAAGGGATCCTGAGGTGGTTCATAGATGAGAGTGGAGCTGTGCAGAGCAGATTCTTGGCTTGGCTGAGAGGACAGGAGAGGACACGTGGAGGCAGCAAGGACAGTGGCCCACACTACACACTGAGGGCTATGATCACCTCCGAGCTGGGAATTTAAGGCTGATATTTATTCATACCAGTCTGAACAATTTGGACAGGACCCCACTAACAGCCAGATTATAGTGTTTCTAAAGTTAAGAGTGCTTATATATATATATATATATGAACTCATAAAAGTGCATTTTACTTGATGATAAGGCTACTTATAAAAGACAAACATATACTTTGGCAAACAGCTGCTTTTCTACTGCCTCATTCAAAAGTGCTCTGAATAAATGAACTGACCTATAGCTTAACTCCTTAGTGCACCCTGTGTTGGGAGAGGCAGGCCATGGCTCTCAGGGCTGTGTGGATGAGTAAGGCCTTTAGAGATGCTTTCTACGAATCATCAGATAATCAATCCCTTCCTTTACAGTTCTGACAAAACCCATGTCAACTGGAGAACTACATAAATGTCAAGTTATCTTGCTCTGTACATTTTGGCTTAAAGCTGCCCTTGTTCCACCTATATAGCTTGCACATTTTTTTCTCTAACCAATGCCATTGGCTGCACATCTCTTTAATTACTCATCTCTGTGTCTTATCACTGAGAGGTCATCAGTTCTCTGTCAGCACTTGCAATTTATATTTTTGCAACAAAATGCTATGCAAATCTGGTTAGTGTAATTATACTTCTCCTAGAATAAAATCCCTCTTGCTTTGCTGTTTTGCTGATCCCAGCCTTCTCTTGCGCTTCCACTTTATCCCAAAGGAACAAATAAATAATGAGAAATTAAAGGGCATTAAGTAATTTGCACTGACCAGGTAAAGCAGAAGCACGTGGCTTTCACGGATTGAACTCCCTCTCCTGTGCAGAACAGGGCAGTTGATCTGCACCTGAGGGAAGAAGGAGCACTAGGCTTTTTGATACCCAACCCACAGCCTGAGGGCAAAGAAAAGCTGAAATCCTCCAGTCCAAAACCTTCATGTGGTGTGTCTGGAAACACCCCTGCTTAGTCTGGACAGCAAGCAGGAGCTGGATCTGCCCTGGCCTCATGGCCACAGGGACACACAGGCCAGTCCTGACCACCTTCCCTGCCCAGCCATTGCCGAAGGCAAGGGATTTCAAAGAAACGTGGAATCACAGAACAATTTGGCATCACATCAATGCAGAGAAGAAGAGAAAAAGGATGTTTCATCATGCCCTTTTCTAAGCACAAACTTTTGGATACACTAAGACGACTGGTTTCTCAGCAAATTGAAGCCACTTGACAGATAATGATTTTGTTAGCAGCCAAACTCAACGGCGAGTATGTCATCACCAAGCAGGGAGACGTATGAAGAAGATTAACAATTCAGAATAATTCTTCCATGAGACACAAAAGCCTGGTTTCCTGTCAGAAGGAGGAATTGAGCCAAAGCAAGACAAAAGCATCTCCTTCATCCTTTTAGAGCGTCCTATTGTATTGCCTTAATTGGCTGCACCAGTAGCCTCAACCAAGCACAAGTTTTGCTGGCATGTTGTTCCTCCACTGCTGCGAGGAGCAAACTTTGGACCTCTCCAAGCCAGAGGATGATTTTGGTGAGAATGGTGTGCCCACTGTGCTTTATGGCAGGGCATGCTGGAACCCACAGGCATCATGGAAAACAACCCATTCCGGTGCTCCACCTTGGCTTCCCTTCCCATGATCCAGATTTGCATGCAGATATTCCCACTTTGCTCTTCCAGTGCCGCAGATGTGCTGCCCAGGCTGGGGGTGATTCAAGGCCACCCTCCAAATACAGACTAGTTAGAGCCCAACACTGCAATCCCTGCAGAGGGGGAAACATCTAAGCTCAGACTGTTCTTTTGAACTCAACAAGACCCCTGCTGTACCTGCAAACCAAGCAGGCTAGGGCACACTCCAGGGCGCCCAAATCTCAGGAGTGGCAATGGCACAAAAGAGCAGATCTTATTGGAGATGATTCATTCCAACCTCTAGGTCGGATCACTTCCCTTGTCCTGCCTTAGCACCACATCTGCATCCTGGTTTCCATCTCATCTTCTGAGATGTATTCCTTGATGAACTCCCTTTTCTGCTCCGACCTGTTAAACACACCCCTCTGGCCATTATGGCCAAATAACAGGACCTCTGTCATCTTCCAGGGGTTTATCCCAAACAAACATCGTTTGCTCACCTGGAGATATTCTTGTGCCTTCATCTACTGCCCACAGGGACATTTGGGAGGAATGCATAATACCCAGACCAACATATGCAATTCTCCAAGGAAGTGGAGGATGCTACACCACGGCAATGTCAAACCTACGCTCAGCAGACTTAGGGATTTTGACTAAGGCCTTGCAACAGGCTGTACTGCCTTCAAGAGGACCACTAGTCACCCTCTAAATTCACCTCTTTTAAAAGAAAAGGTGTTTTAATATCCTGTAACATCACAGGCCACAAACAGCTCTGTAAAAGGCTTTATAAACCTGCTAGCTCACAGCAGGCACTTCAAATCAAGTCTCATACAGCTCCTGGATGTGCTGGCACACCGTTACAAACAAATCCCAATACCATCATTACTTTTCATCTTCGGGCAATTCAAAGCCTCTCTTTTCCTCCCAAAGCAGAAGGAAATGGAAAGCAGCATTAACCTCTCCTGTTAACCCAGTGCAAGGGCTCTCGGGTGTGATCAGAAATCTTCCTAACTTTAGGAGGCTTTGCAAAAAATTCCCTGAGAAATCTTTTTGCTTGAATGTCTGGGATTAGAGCCTTGTCCAAAGATTAGTGAAATTGGTGGGATTCCTTCTGTTTTCTCTGTTAAATTTTGGATCAAGCCTGCAAAAATCCCCACTCCATTTACATCTATGAGCCTGCTGTCGTGGCCACATTCTGTGTCTGCTACTTCCCCACCATGTCCCCCCAACCAACACAAGTCCTGAATTCCCTCCCTGAGCCACAGACACCATCCAATACAAAAGAGACCCAGTCTATCATCTCCCAGAATCTTTCTTTACACTGTATGCTACAGGGCTCTGGCTACTGCCTGGTACTAACTCCCAGTAGAGACACAATCCTGCCCAGAGGGATTTGACCCAGGAGGATTTGGAATTTGAATTGGTCTGGCTTTCCAGCCCCTCTGGTTTGCTCCATGATAGCACTGGTCCTACCAGCCTGTCTAGACCGTATGGTTTTCTGATGGAGAGTCAAGAGTCCCAACAGGATCTTTGAACCTTTTCTGATTCCTTTGGTCAGAATCCAAAACCCATTTTCAAATATATTTAATTATGCAGTGCTAATGCCTGAGAAGTGAGATCCAGTCCCAGCCTGGGATGCAATTAACATCTGAAACAGTGGATGTTCAGATCCATTTTGGATTCCTATTTATAGATCAAGCTTAAATCTAACATAAACATGTTGATTGGCTTTAACAAGTAATGCTCTGCCCCAGGCTAGAGACAGGCCCTGTACATGCTGCAAACAACTTATTTCAAAACAAATTCAAGCCCTCATCGTCTCTTAATTTGTCCTTGTTCAGCCAACTCTGCCAGCTTGATTTTGAAAGACCTTCTTTGTTTCGTCAAGAAAGTAAAAGATTTCTGCAAGGGAAAAGGTCTGTGAAATTATTCTTAGGCTTTGTTGTACATTTTAAGTCCCCTTCTTTCATCTGGAATTGTACATTAAATCAATCTGTTGACTCTTGGCAGATTCATTGTTTTCTTATACAGTAAATCAATGGTGCTACATTTCATTACGTTTTTCACAAGTTCTCAAAAGCACTTTTTCCTTTCTTTTGGATGAGATTTTTATAATATTCTTTAGAACCAGAATTTATGTTCAATATTTAGCGTCTCGTCTTTTTCTTCTGCCTTTTATTTCCTGCCTTGAAGCAGAGTCCACCTCAGGTAATTGCAGCATTTGTTCCCTGCCTGAGTAATCTTGCAAGCTTTGCTTTCTAATTACGCCCTGTACAAACTGAAGGCATCACAGGTTCAGAAATTATCTCAGTCAGGTAACGTTTCCAAACCTTTACAACCAGAGAATTTAAAGAATCAAAAAATAAACCCCAACTAAACAGAGGAATGACAAAGGGAATCCCACAGCACAGCTCCTCTGGACCAAGCCCACACTGCCCCTACAACGCACCATGCCAGAGCTGCTGTTAAACTGCTGACAGCGCTGCCACAATTATGCACAGACATCTTGTAAATATCCAAGAAAATAACTAACTGTGGTTATTAATGCATGCAATAACAGCTAAGAAAGGCAATGTGCAGCTGCCTGTGCATGTAATTCTGAAAGCCAGGCTTCAGTGCTCAGTGGAAAAACAATTCTCTCTAGGCTCCTATTTATGGCAAGAGGAAATTTTCAGTGAATTAAATCAAATTAAGAGCTACCCCTTTATGCTGAACAAAATGAATAGGAAATACATATATATAGATGCAGGGCACAGAATACATCCTCAGCCCCAGAGCCTGGGTAACCCTGCCCTTTTCCAGGCCAGCTCTAGGTGTCACTGTGGGAGCTGGATCTGGTGCTCCTTCCCATCCATGGATTTGTTCCATTTAAACTTTAACATCAAGAAAATGTCACCTTGGTGCTCCCTGCTCTTGGGAATTGCTGCTGTCACCGTTTTCATTTTCAAATACCGCTGCACGTTTCCGAGCCGTGTGAGTGGTTCTAAAAGATGGGGGGGATCAATCTGGTCACCACTCTCCCCCATAAATAATGCAAGCTGAGCAGAGAAATCACCGCGTGGCCAAGAGGGCTGCTTTGCTGCAGTTTGGATCTAATTACTGGAGGTATCAGGCAAAGCATCTAATTCTATTAGAGCCAAGTAAATCTGAACACCGGGACGGAACTGGATACAGCAATATCCCATTTCATCTAATGCATGTAACCCTGTATATTTAATTGTTCTGCTTGCTAAAAGAAGCCCAAAGACTGGGCATTGTGAAGGATTTGATTTATTTTATACTCCTAATCTGACATCTGTCCAGCTGCCTTAAAAAAAACAACAAAGCAAACCAGCGAAAGTAGACCATAAGGAATAAAACAAGACTGATTAGAAGGTATGGAGGAATTTCCAAAGAATGTAACAGCCCTATAAATGTCCTTTGGTCAAATATATTACTCTTTATTAATCAGCTTACATGCTTTTGAATCCCTGTGCTGCTCTGCAGTAAAGCTGAAAACTGGCAGGAATTACATTAAAACATGTATTTTTAAATATCCAAAGGATTTAGAAGATAAAATAAGTGATGCTGCACTGTGTAATACATAATAATTAAAAAAAAAAAAGGTATATTAACAATAAGTTCTTTCTTCCATGGCAACCTGACAGAGCTCCTGAAGCCCCACAGGAACAGGCAGTGAATGCTACCACCAAAATTCAGATCCTGGCATCTTTATATTGCCAAATGTCCCCTTCCATTCCCACACACTTGATTTTAGACTGGGATGTATATGTAGAAATCATTCTCTGCCAGTTCCCACAGTGGCCAATACCAGTACCAAATATACCTCACTTATATACCTCTGATTTATGGAAATTATACTGATTCATTGCTAGAAATCATGACTCTGTGTTTTTGTTAGAGGCATAAGAGGCCCCACCATACTCTTAAGAGCCTTGTTCAAACATTAACAGAGACAATCCCAAAGGGAATCACTAATAGCAATCATAAATCTTCCTCTGTGGTCCCAAGGCCCTTCCCCTCATTGATCTGGAAGCTCTATCAAAATCAGAATTAATGGAAACCCCATGACTCATCTACATGACACATTAGGTGAAATCATGGCCCCAGGGAAGTAAATGGCAAAACTTCCACTTACATCACCAGGGTCAAGATTTGACCCCTGTTTTTTATGATGATAATTTTTTTGCTGCTGGGATAACTGAAGCACAGGGAGGTGAAGCCACAGGCCCAGAAGCACAAGCCCAAAGAACCAAGAGAAGAGTGAGTATTAAAACTGTTATTTCTAGCTCCTACCACCATTTTTATCCCACCAGCTTCTGTGTCCCTACATCAACGTTAGCCATCCCACTGATCTGAAGAAGTGACAGACTTCATGGCTCAAACACCGCCAAGTTTGCTGCAAACACTGCTGTCCTCCTGCACAGACAACACAGCTGAGCTCTGAAGCGTTGAGGAGAAGGGGAGATGGATACACTCCGCAGCCATGGAGCACATAACACCAACACAGCCAGTGCACTTCGGGCAAACCTCAAGAGACGGGCCAGGAGATGGTCTGGCTGAGAATCACCCTCTGCACAGCGCTGGGGACACTGCCTGGGCTCTGCTGCTCTCTGCAGGGACAGGAAAGGGCACAGACTGCACCTTTCTTCCCCAAGGGATGTGCCCAAGGAGCAATGTTAACACGTGTGCTACAAAATGCTGGCTCAATCCCCGTTTGCACGTGTCACTAATGTTCCAAAAATCGGTTGGTATTAAGGGGTGATGTCAGGAAAGGTGAGGGCTGTGCCAAGGAGGAAACCACCCAGGCCATGTCCATACATGTGCCCTCATCACCCTCCAGTGCAAACCAGAGGAGCATGGGCAGAGTCTGCTGCTCCCTGCAGTGTCACTTCTGAGCTGGGGAAGGGAAAGCACGTGGCTTAATTGCCAAACCCAACCTCCTTAATGAATCACTCCAACACAGACTTTTGGGGACAGAAGACCCAGCACAGGTTAATAAATGAGCTCATGTTTCTCATCTTTCTTGAGCTACATTTCCGCTGGACCCTTGAATCCAACATGTGGGATGGCACCTGGACACCACAAACTGCTTTATTCAAAGTGCTGCCCCAGCAGAGCAGTGTGCTGAGCCCACCACCGGGCAGCAAGATTCATGGAGCCAAAGCTCCCCCGTGGCATCCTGCATTTTATACCTATTCCATCCCAGCCAGCCAACCCAGCCCACTCTTGATGACCAAGGATCTCCTTTATTCCTGCTCAGCAGCTGCCGTGATTCACACAATGGAAACTGTAAACCTTAGGGCTGCTTGAGCATTTCTTGCCCAGGCCGTTTCCTGCTGAGGCTGGGGGAATTTTTGCCTTGCAGGGTTAAAGACCTGCTGACCTTATCCCGCAGTGCCAACACACCATCAGCACTTTTACAGAGCTCCTGCTATTTCATGCTTCTGAAAGGGACTTTGCAACTTCGTGGTCAGCACAAGTTACTTCATTTTCTGCGTGGTGGGTGGAAACCACTGCCTGCGCTGCAGCTCCCTGCCTCTGGAAGCCACGGGGTGTGCATTTGTGTAATATCCCAGGGCTTTCATTTGGGGTTATGTCATTTTTTTCCCCCTCCCTGTGCAGCTACGCAGCTAAATTCAAGGAGACACACGTTGCCATTAAACAACCCTGGAGAAAAACCCCTGGACGGTGTCACCTTGTTTATCCAGAGCCAAAGGTTGACATGGGCACATCCCCGTTGTGGATTTCCAAGCAGAATAAACAGAGCTGAACTCTGCTCAGCTGGAGGCTGGCTGGCCTGGAGCTGCCTGCACGCTGCCCAGGGAAGCTGCAGCTCCGGCAGCCGCAGAGCCCCGCGGTGCCGGATGCTCCTGCATCCACCGCCGCAGGGATGCAGGGCAGACACCTCCCTCCCAGGGAACACGGGTGCTGCCACACGCAGCCTTCTAAATAACAATCAGCTAATAACACAAATCTGGCTCCTGCAAGATGCTATCTGCTGTTTGCCATGCTTCTTTTTTTTTATTATTATTATTACCGTATTTATTTTCAATAATCAAACAGCGCACTTTCAGCCTGATGGCGACTAAAACATCTCTGAAATGAATGGGATTTGCCTTGCTGGCAGACTTGGTGATTATTCAGGTAATACAGAGCTGGCAATATCTCTTTATGTTTAAAAGGGAAAATGAGCAGAGAAGTCAGGAAGCAATGTTGTAGGGACACTTGAGAGAAGCCATGCTAAATATTTATAGTCAAACAGCAATTAGATCCTGAACAAAGAGTAAATAATGATAAAAATAACATATATCCAAACATACCAACACTGGTTATCTTTTGGGAGACAAGGTCTTGCAGTAAAGCCTCAATTGCAGGATTATGTCTGGAATACAACTCGTACCGATTAATGCCAATGTGGAATTTTAACCAGTTTGGGTAGGAGTCTGTGGAGGTTTCTCCAGTTGGCAAAAATTCTTCATGATGATCTTCACTTTGCCTACCATCAAAAAAAAAGAACACAACAAAAACCCAAAATTGAGGAGAAAGTTGCAGTTCGTAACACACGTCCAGAAATAGGGCTTCAAAATGTGACAACTTCGGAAAGGCAAAGCACTACAGACGGGAGAGAGGTCCCAGGTTTCCCCCTGCACTACCTCCATGCCAGAAGTCTGCTCCCACCTGGGGCCAATGGGGAGATGGATTCTCACCTCCACTCATCCTGCATCATTTAAAGGCCATCAGAGTCAGGAGCAAAACTCAGAGTAACATCACTGCGTTTTGGCAGAGGACCTCATACAGCAGAAATACAGAGCTCCAGTTTTCCCTGGTATCATGTTACACACAGCTTCGGCAGGTCTGACTCAAACTACAGCATCATCCTGAATCTTCATTTAACAGGGAGGTGGGGCTGGGCACCCAGAGCGCAGCAGTAACCTGACCTGTGGTACCCAAGGCTCCCACTCTCTCTCCTCTGTCTTTGAGAGAATGAGGAGAAACTGGATTGCTCTGAACTGGTTGCTAAAGAAGAACTGTCTGGTTTTGCCCCTTCCCATGCAGTAGGATATTGCTACAGCAAAGAATTGTTTAAATCACTATTACCTTCTAAATTTCATGTTAGTTCTGTGAACTTCGGCTGCAGCCACTAAGGAAAATAAGTACAACAGGGAGCTGCATTGTCAATAAAAATGATGATTTCACTCTTCACCTACTGAACAGATTATCCCATATTTTTTGTCAAGAGTTCTCTGTGTTTACAGTCATCTCCAGATATTCAGACATTTGTGGCTTTTTTTCTTTTCTCTTTTTCTCTCAGAGCAACCAGAACTTTTCCAGGTTATTTCCCTTCACAGTCAGTTAGAATTATTAGATGGAAGAGGCCTGGACAATTCGCATGCTCATGGGGCGGAAATCAGAATTATTTATCCTCTCTTTCTAAAGGTTTAGCTCATGCTGGCTGCTCTGCAGCTTGACAGAGCTTTTGCACGGTACAATGCAGCTGTTTAAACATTACAATGTCAGTGTGTTTGGAAGAGGGTGCTGTTGTATTAGACAACCCTTTTGATTTTTCAGTCATTGAAATTTCTCAGCATTTCTTAGGAGCCAACAGGGCATACTATTCACAGAGGCAACGGACTGCTTTGAAGGCTGGAGAGCAGCGGAGGTGGAGGGCACTGGGAATTAATTGAGGATGAAAAATGCAGCACAGATCAGATCCCAAAAGCGGAAATACCTGCCGGGATGAATGTCTCGGTGCTACTAGGGCTTGCCTTTGAGAAAAGTTAATGTATTACTGCCTGGCCTCACTGCTCAGCACCCTCACCTCTGGTGGGGGGAGACTGGGAAGGTGCTGGAGAGGAAGGGCTGGAGAGGAAGGTGCTGGAGAGGAAGGGCTGGAGAGGAAGGTGCTGGAGAGGAAGGTGCTGGAGAGGAAGGTGCTGGAGAGGAAGGTGCTGGAGAGGAAGGTGCTGGAGAGGAAGGCTCACTGGGAGCTCACCCTCTTCCTCACACCGTTCTTCTCGCGGCATCTGCCTCGGCTACAGCTGGAGATGGAGCAGAAGGACCCTCCAGCCTTCCCGTGCTCATTCTGTATTTCACGGCATTTACTTTGGAAGGAACGCGACGGGCCGAGCCTGCGGACCGTTCCCCTTTTCCCTTTTCCCCGGTGACCCCGACTCGCTCAGTTTAAGCCCCTGCCCTC
>VWZG01002480.1:525454-678878 GCA_013396735.1 Grallaria varia | reverse complement strand
TAAAAAAAAATAAAAAAAAAGGAGCTCCGGAATGAGCCTTTAAAATCAACAGGAAAACAATGCCAGCGGCATGGCAATATAGAAAGCCATCTGTTCACGATTTCTCCTTCTTTTTATTACAGGGATCACAACAAATAGGGAGGACCGGCTCTTGGAAAGAAGCCGGCATCAGACAGTGGCGCTGACTAAATAAAATTAAAAAAAGAAATACGGGGAGGGGGAGGGGGAAAGAAAAATATTAAGAAAACCTGTGCGGAAAGGCGACAGAAGCAAAAAAATCATCCATAATATTTGGCTGTGCTGGAAACGCTGACTCCCTTCCCTTGGATCTGAGCAGTGATGCAGCAGAAGCGCTCTCCGCTCGCTCTCGCTCCCTCTCTTCTCTCAGACTCTTTAAGAACATTGGCTGGAAAATCATTTTCTTTGAGCGGTTCCAGTTTCTTCGTCCATCGCGTCCAGTGCTTGGGAGAGATTAGTATGTTCAGCTGAGATCGAGTCTGGGTGGCTGCTGTATCCGAGCTGGGCTTTTGCTTTGGCTTGGGTTGGGTTTTTTTGGCTGCAAAACTGTCTGATGGCACAACTGGAACATAAAGGTTAAATATGGCACAGAAGGAAAAAAAAAAAAAAAGAGAGAGAGAGGAGAAGGAAGGATTAGAGGAAAGAAACTAATATAAATCAGTAGAGGTTCTTTTTAACGAAGAGGTCTTTAATCTCTGCTGGGTCTTACTGATCTGCCTTTTAGAGAGAGAGAGAGAAAGGAAGAGAGAAGGGGCGAGAGAAGAGAAGAGAAGAGGGGGGAGAGATCTTTGGCAGGTGCAGAGTGAAAACCTCTTTCAGCTACACTGAATTCTGCAGACTGGTTGGACTAGTAGCTCTGCAGCTCCAGCTTTCAGTGGGTGTGTTAAATATTATGAGCGAGCCATGATTCCTGCCTTCCTCACGTCATAGTTAGGAGATTGGCTAAATAAACGCTACAGTGATAGTAACAGGAAAACCTCAACCAAAAGCGGGTTTTTTTTTTCCCTCCTCTCCTCCTTCCTTCCCACCCCCCTTTTCATTCTCCTGCAGCTCCAACTGGGGCAAGGAGAGGGCGTCTGTTCCACAAAGGTTTGGGAAAAAAACATAAAGGGAAAAAAAAAAAAAAGGTGGCAGGGGAGAGAGGACTCTGCACCGGCAGCATTGCGGAGCGGGAGCGCGGGCTGTGCCCGGCCGGCACCGGCGATCCTGCCCCGCCGCTGCCCGGCCTGCCGGAGCCGCTTTGCCCGCTGCCCTCGCCCCCGGCCCTGGCCGGGTCAGCGCCCTGCTGCGGGTGCTCCGCGTCCCCCCGAGGAACAGCCCTCGCTCCGCATCCCGCATCCCGCATCCCGCATCCCGCATCCCGCATCCCGCATCCCGCATCCCGCATCCCGCATCCCGCGCGCTGGGATGAGCCGGCAGCGCGCTGCCCCCGCTCCTGCCGCCTTCGCTGCGCGCCCCTGCCTGGGTGGCCCAAGGGCCGGTGGAAGGGGCGGTCTCGGGGCCAGCACGGCCCAGGCAGTGCTGTTGGCGCTGCCTAAAGCTGAGGGCACTCTAGAGGAAGGAACAAGATGCTCCTGATCTTCAGGTGATCGGGCAGGGATGCTCAGAGGTGCTGATCATGGCTTTGGGCAGGGGTCTCCCTGGGTTTTATGGCCCACAGCAGGGCTCAAGTGGTTGTCAAGTGGGGCTGCAGGAGGAATGTGAAAGGGAATGTTCTTCCCCTGACCCACCACCACCTTTCCACAGAATCATCTCAATGCTGAACGCGCTCATCCCTTTTCCCCTGCATTAAGCAACATTAAGGTATTTCTTTTCCTCAAGAAGTATTCCCCCACCCTGCAGGCTCCATCCAGCACTGTTCCTTCGCTGGGTGCTTCTGCGAAGCTCTGTGCTCTGCACTTCCCTGAAGCACATCCATGCAATGTTACTGGGTCACCATGTTTTGTGCAAGGGAAATCACTGCTTTTCCAGCCGGAAAAGAAGATTGATGAAAATAAAAAAGAGCTGTTAGGGCCATGATCCTATGGACTGCTCTGTACCATTGTGGAGAAACAACACAGGGTGACCTCTTAGTCCCAGGGTCAGAAGTACAGCTCCCTGTAGATGCAGCGCTTTGATTCCCATGGAAGCCATTATGTCACCTTGGATCCTTCAAGTACTTAGTTACAGTAAAAAATTTTGCTACAGAGCCAGAAGCAAGGCTTTCCATATTTTATTTTTTTTTTTCACTTTTTTTTTCACCAAGACCAGCTTAGACAAAGGCTTTATGGACAGGTGGCTTTGTGGACAGTGTCACACACCCTTGTGTGTCATTGCCTCCCACCACTGGTCAACAGCAAGTCTCTATGGTCCTGCTTGGGAAATGGAGTTTAGTTTCTAAGTTTACTAACACATACACAGACACACAAAGACACATGCAGTGAGCTAACATTCAGCTTATTTTAACCTAGTTTAGGAAGCTGGCATTTTAGGTCCATCAGGAAAAGCTGGGAAGTTTTGGTTCAACTGGGGAACCCACAGCTGCTGGAAGAGGATATACGTGGTGAGGGTGCAGTATGAATGGCATGTGGAAGACTACCTGTTTGGTTTTGGGGTTCTTTATTTTTTGCCTTTCCCCTGCTGCTGTCTCCCAGGGAAATCAGCTGAGCTGGATTACCAATCAAGCCCAAGGAGATAAAAGGGGGCAGGTGGATGCTGGAGCCTGTGCCGTGGAGAGGGGAGCCATGGAGGAGGGCAGCCAAAGCCAGTGCTCTGGGAGACGTGAGTGCGGAGGACATGGTTCTCTGTGTTTTATTTGTGTTATACTCTTTGCTGTGGCTTTTTAGAAGAGTTCTGAGTGAAGTGTTTGTGAGGATAGGTAATATTACACGTTAACAGCTTTAGCATGGCAGAGTGGGGTTTGTAGGCTGCAGGTTGTACCCACATGGATTTTGGTTTTTTCCTAGTGTTTGCCCCACTAAAGCTGAGGACTATGGTATTAGACGGGGGTGAGACTTAACAGCTGTGAAGAAGAGAAAGTTGCAAATTACTTAAATGAGTTCTTTAAGTTAAAGTTGTTTAAATGTATTTATTACTTCGCAGTAATAGAACATTGTGTCAAATGTGTGGTAACTCCACATGCAGGAATTATGTAACAAGAGAGACTTGCTTTGAAATATAAGCAACTAAATGAAATTAATTACATGACTTTCAAAAGGTGAAATAACAGTTCTGTGAACAAGTAACTGATTCCTTGAAACTATATTTTCTCCTCCTCATCAGTGTGACCTTTAGTGCATATTGGCTATTCAGTTAGGTATGGTTTTATCTGAGTTTGTCTGCCTGTGAACTGAATCTCCTTAACTCTCTCCCATGAGCTGTTTGCTTCTGAAGCCTTTTACGCATTTGAGTTTTATCTAAAGATGGGAGACTGGTGGATGTACCCTGTTCCCTCTGTAACTGACCTTTGTGGACAAGTTTTGCTTGGACAAAAGTACCCTAGAGATGCGAATAAAGGAGAGCTATCTTGTCTCTCTGCATTTCTCACCTCACCTACTTCCTTTTATTTCTTTTTTTGGTGGATTTAGAAGATCTAAGTCTCACTTTTCTGAGATTATACTTACTACTTTGTAAATAACTTTCATACACTAGCAAAGATAAAGGTGTTCAAAATGTTGAAACAGGAAGTGTCACCAGCTGGACAATCTCCTGTGATGATCTGCAATGGAATTATGGTTCTATTGGTATGCAGTGAGCTGCTTTGAGGTGCCCATCAAGGGCAAAGGTCACCTCATGGCAGCATAAAGGGGAGCAGCAACTCTTGATTTTAGCAAGTCTAATTAAAAAAAAGACCCCTGGGGTCTTTCAATGCACTGTTCTTAACTCGTCCTCATTATCTGGTCATTTAAGATGAAGGGTTCTGGTAGCCTATGTGTGGGCAGCAAAGGAGGCCAGCTCCTGCTGTGGTCCTCCTGTGTGTCCCTTGGGTTGGTGCCATTGTTACCTGGGTGAGAGGATGTCTTGCAGCCTTCCCAGCCTCTTCAAAGTCCTGGGAAATATCCTGCACGCTGGTTAACTTGGGCTGCCCTCAGTGGAAAGTTCTCTGTTCCCACTGACAGTCTGCAGGTATCTTTTTCCTCAAATCACCTGGTATCTTCCAGGCTTCAGTCTTTCCCAGCAGGGATCAGCAGATGCTGTTACCTGAATCAGATTTTTTCTTATATTGTCTTATTCAATGCAATAAAGTAAACTTTAAAGGAAAATACCATCAGGTAATCCTTTGTTTCTCAAGTTCACTATCTTCAAATGCCTTTAGCCACTAATGTGATTGTCTGTGAAATAAGTTGTGTTGGCCAGTTGGCAAACTCTAGCAGAGAGTGAGCTTGTGGCTTTGCTTTGTACTAAGGAAAATGTGTAATTATCTGTATCCTGAGCCTTTTTTCCTCCGTCCTGGAGGCTGTTAATGATCAGCATCCAGCAGTGTGTTCCAGCCCCTCAAAGCTGTGCTGCTTGGTAAAGCCCAGGGAGTGAAGCCAGCACACATCTTACTCTTCCCAAACCCATCCAGGCTCCCCCTCTACCACATCTTTCCACAGGGAGAATAACAGCCTACCTGTTTTCTTATGGATCTTCCCCAGGAGTAAGTGCAAGAATAAAACCTTGCTCTTTTTCTGAAGCCACTGTGCCTTGGGTGTGAGTGAAGGGGCTACTCACACCTCTTTAATCATCTGTTTGGGAACACAAAATAAGTAACAATCTCACATTTGCATTCCTGCTGGTGACCCCACAGGGCTGGCAGGGAGCCTGGTGTTGTGGAAGGGGACATGGGGAACCGGAGTATCCGCTGGCCTGGGGTGGCTTGTGGTGAGGAAGCCACAGGTTGTTGATGTATGAAGGCACTGGGATGTGTCAGAAGCTGGGCTGCAGGTCAGGATAGCTGGGAAACTGGGCAGCAGGTACAAGAGAAGGGGCAGGCAGACTTGTGGACCAGGTCTAAGGGATTCCGAGGCTAGTGCAGCTTCCCAGGACAACCTCATTGCTGACCCTGGGCAAGTGGGAGCTTTGGTGCAATAGAGTTCTATGCTTGTGCTGGGACCTGGGGGGTGTGTGACTGACTCCTGGTAGGGAAGGGTTCCCTTTTCCTGCTGCAATGGAAGAAATGGGGATTTCCAACCAGCTGGATATCAGCCCTACCTCCCTATCTGTGTACCACGGTGTCCTGGCCCCTTGACTTTCAGTGCAAGTGAAATGTTTGTATGCAAGTTGCCTCCCTTGGGTCCAAACTTTTGCCTTCAAGACCTCAGTTGATGAGAAAACAAAAATATTTGGTAATCATTGACTGCTGTTCAAACTTTTCTTCAAGTAAACTTTCAAGCTTTTAAGCAACAAACTTGTGTGTGTAGAGCCACAGGGTCTTTGTAATAATGCCTGGTTTGGGTAATTTAAGAAGTTGTTTATTATTTTACTTTCCAAGGTTTTGGTCTCGATAAGAAAAATGTAAATATTTCTCCTTAAGTAAACTCTGTGCCTTCATATGGAATTCCAGTATGTAGCAAAGAGCTTTTCATTTCTGCTGTGCTGTGTGTTGGACCAACATTACCCCTATAATTGCTGGCATTATGTAAACAAGAAAATAATAAGTTCTTAATGGAATATTATGACATTAGTAAATCACTGCATACAGTTCATTTCAATAATTTAAATGAAATCAAGTCCCTTACATCAACTCTTTATTTTCTTTTTGGTCATTGAATTAAAATCTTTCCTCTGTTTTATTGAAGTATTTGAATGTCATTGGGAATTTCACATTGAATTGCTACAGTTGCAAGCCAAGATTGCTTTGGATCTAATAGGCTTTTAAATGTGGTTTTACAAATTAACAGTAAGCCCTTCTTTGCAGGTTCTACCTTTGCTGTTATTTAATAACACAATCAAGAATTCAGGAGGGGTTATTGTTACATATCCTGGCATTTCTTCATTGTTTTGTGCAAGAATTAATGGCTTATCTGCTGCTGAAATCTGGGTAGATGTTTATTTTCCCCATTTTTTTCTGCTTGCCTCACTGAGCAGTGACAATGGTCAGTGTACGTGATAGTGTATTCAGGTAAATAAATGAACCATGGTTTTGGGTGAGTAAACACACCCAGCTATTATTTTCTGTTATAACGGTTTACAGCCTTCTGATGTAAAGCCTGAATGCAGCAGGGCAAGCTGTAAGTCAGGCCTGATTGCACATTTTCAATCAGAGTAATATTTTTATTGTTACTTCTAATGGAAAAATGGATTTGCCTTTCTCAAAGCCTCTACCTATGCTGCTGGAAGTCCTGAGGGCATCACATGCCTTGCCTGGCCCCTATGGCAGTGCTGCCTAGGGTGCTCTTCCTGCTCTCCCTCCTCTCCTCCCTCTGAAGATTCATGTGTTGACCTAATTTATTGGTGCTTTGCCTTATAAACACAGATCACACTGGTAATCTAATGGGTACTGCATATTAACCTCCCACACTGCCAAAATGACTTTTATTGCTGAGGAACACACTTGATAATGAACAAAAAATAATTCCATGAGCTTGATATTACTGTCAATGTTTTTTGTGTATGAAGAATTAGTGATACATGTTTGATGTGGTGTGCTCATAGTATTATTTTTTTTAATACTGCATACTACTGTTGTTTTGGTTGCCTTCAGGCTCAGGAGTCTCTTAGGTATTTGACATTTTTTTGAACAAGTGTTGCCCACATCTTCACCCCCAAATCAACGGGACAGCGTGGCCAGCTGCTCCTTCCCGTGATGGTTTTGCTGAGGTTGGCCGGAGGGGCACTGACCTGCAAGTTGAGTTAAATGGTGCTGAAAGGAGGGACATGGGAAGGGGGCTGCCCATTATCAGCAGGGCTGGGCAGAGGTGGGGGCTTGTCCTGGAAATGCATCCCCAGCCTCAACTGATTTCAGCAAGCTGAAGCTTTCAGATCAAGCCTTTTGCTTTGGAGTATTCCCATTCTTTAATTTGGGATACAATATTCTGGATTATCTAAAACCCCCAGGGATTTGTTGTTAAACCTGTTGAAAGCACTGAACTCATTATTCTGTTAAGGCAAGGAAAGAGGAGGCTTTTCCTTGCCTGTTTGTTACTCCTCTGCTGTTGGTGCTGCAGTTCAAGAGTTGGCTCCTCAGTTGGGATCAGCTGGCCCTGATTTCAGTGAAATGCCATCTGATGATATCAACTGAGGATCTGGTCCACAATGCTCAATTCTTCCACTGCCTGGAACAAAGAGCTGCCTGGCCATACAGGAACAAAACCTACCCTTGTCATTGTTAGAGCGACAGGGTTGGCCCGTGGAGGGAACACGTTTGCTGGAGTCATTCAAGTGGAGTAGTGATCTTGCATATAGCTACATTACAGAGGGACTGAAAAATTACCTTCCTAAGTGGTAGGATGTCATAAAGAAAATTAGCTGTTAAGAGCTTGTGTTCTTATCTAAAAACGATCATTGAAACCCAGTCAAAACAAATTATCTTGGTGTATATGACATAAGACCATGCGCTGCTTGAGTTATCATAATTTCATCTTCCTATAGCAACTGATTTCTTCAAAAATAACTGTGATCAAATAACCTGTATTCCTTGTGGACTGACTGAGTTAGCGCATGAATCTTTTTAAAGTCTATAAAACATGGCTTGCTAAATTACACAAAATAATTTTGCAGCTTCATTGAAATTGAGAGAGCTACGTGATTTATGCCTGAAGAAAATGTGTCTTGATGCTAAAAGATGTAGTTACACATGCAGACAGGAAGCTTCTGCCTACTACGGTGTGCAGTCACACACAGACCTATTTGAGGGCATACAAAAACATGAATGCATGTACATATGAACAGCTTAATTGTGTGCTGAAGAATCTCTTCTGGGAATTTT
Organism: Grallaria varia; assembly: GCA_013396735.1. Lineage (NCBI taxonomy): Eukaryota > Metazoa > Chordata > Aves > Passeriformes > Formicariidae > Grallaria > Grallaria varia. The sequence continues at coordinate 670,972 of VWZG01002480.1, read as the reverse complement.
TTGTTGTAGTTGTTGCAGCCTAATTTTGACTTGCTTGGATGTTTTGACATCTTAACTTGAGCATTTTTTCCTCTTGGCTGACTAAATTTTCAATCAGATAATTAAAAAGAAAAAAAAAACAACCTGCGGAAGTAGGAGAGCAAACCACAAGACATTTCAAGCATGCCACAGCCTGAAATAGAAATGAAAATACTCTCCCATGAGGGTTTCTATTAGTCTTAAAACAAGGCAGTGTAACCTAACCGGCCGGGAATTACTCTGCCCCCCCGGAGACACCAAGACACTCCCCAACTTGGGTGCTCCTTGCCAATGTGATTCTGAAAAGCTGCTTCAGCTCCATTTCCTTGTCTGATGAAAAGGATTTCCTTGAGTGTTTTGAGATCTGTTAATGAAAGCCACTACAGGAGAGAAATGGTGGCATTTTAGGTCTCACTTTTTGGAGAATAATTCACACTCCTGGCTTTAGCCCCGTATTCTTTATAGGAAAGTCTGCAACACTGGGATTTGGGATGAGTCCTTGAGTCATGAAACCCTCTAATCATAATAGTGTCCTTTTTTATTGGCTTGGTGTGAGCTTCCTTTCTAACAAATTGCCACTTGCCCTGTGGTTTGGGCCTCTGGTCCCTTTCTGGCAGGGCACTCCTGAGCTGATGGAACCCTGCTCTAGTCCCAGCCTGTACAGTTCCTGCTACACATCCTTGAAACCAGAATTAAACCATTCTATCCTGAATTAAAGTGGGTCTGGGGCTGGCTTGGCCATGATGTGGGCAGTCTGCTGTTGGCTTGCTGAAGGGGGTGCTAAGGGTCTCTCGTCTCTCCTTCCCTTCCCATCATCAGGACAGGGTTTCCTGCAACTGCTTTGTTGTCGCTGATTTCCACTCTTCTAGTCCTAAATTTGGTTTAGTTTCCCTAAGTGTTTTTTTTTCATACTGTTTCACTCTCTGGATTGTTTTATCAATATGTTGCAATAGTAAATTTTAGTGATTAGATATTCTATTTTGCATTTGCTATTAAAGGTTGGAGGATGTATGTAGCCCTTGTGGTAAAGCAGCTGTGTTCTTTTGAGGGAGGGATGATCAATGAGTTTGGGAACGTGTCAGGGTGCTGTGGGCAAGTTTGTTTTCTGTATCTATTATTTCTTGTTGGACCTTGGGCTTTTCCAGTGCATGGGTTCAAGCACTTGAGACACTTTAGGTGCCTGAGCTGGAGTTATAATTGCCATAGACTCCCTTGTAAGTCAGACCTTATTGCCTTTGGGTTTGTCATTTAGTTGAGAGACCAGCACAGTTTTCCATATATAGGTTGGAGTACTAAGACTTGATTTATCTGCTCTGTCTCTTCAGAGCAGGATGCTTTGAGGCAGGGCATCTCCTGTATTTTGTGTTTGTACAGTGCCTACAGCAAGAGAGCTTTGTCCTCAGGTGGAATGCAGGTTAGAAGAGGGATGGGGATAATATACATACACAGTGCCTGTAATCCAGTGGTGAAAGTAGCTGCTCACTTACTTTCACTGCTGGAAGATAAAACCTCGGGCAGTTGCCAAGAAATGTGTCAAGGTTGTAACTCTCAGGTGGGCTGGAAACACCAGTGTCAGACATGCCAAGTAGAAGTGGTTTCAAGCACTGGCTTTTTCCTTCTCTGGTTCTTTGAAGACTGAAGTAACTTAAAAAGAAGGAAACGAAAAGGTTTCCATGGAAATTTTTGAAGCCAGAGGAGCGAATATTGGTGTGTGCTTTGTTCTATGTTCTTCACAGCTGACAGAAGTCACAGTGTAAATGGACTTAACTGCTGAGTGACCTTTGACAAAGCCAGATGGGAAGTCTTTGTTGTTGTTGTCAGTGATGGTAATTTCTTTTTTTTTCCCCAAGGTAAGAAGTCTTTTTCAGTGATGTGATTCACTAGTTTTAGCTGAAACTTTGAGACAGAGACATGGTGACAAGATAGCAATTGCAATGAGTAACAAGGCTCAGTCAATTATTGACCAGCCCATCTCAGCACCTTTGTTTTCTTTGCTGACAAAATATCACAACCTTTATACAAAGAGCTGAGCTGGCAGGAACCCAGCATTGACCATTCCTAGTGTCACTGTGAGAAATGAGCATTTGCTTGTTATAAAGTGAATTGAATTCTCTCCTTGCAAAGCTCTTCCTATTATCTTTTGGATTAGCACTCTGTACATGGCTGTCGGCTCTGATTTCTGTCCTTTCTCATAGGAAAACATGCATAATAGGTACAAGCCAATGCAATAGCTGTTGTCTTGTAAAATATTTCAGAAACCCAAGTAAAGCTACTTAGGGCAGGGCTCGTATGGCCCAGATCTGAGCTGGAAACCTTTAGACAAGACTGAATGTCATGCGTACAAATGATGGTGTGTTGATTCATATTCGTGAATCCTCCTTCAGATGGCGTATCTGCTGTTTGTGCTGGAGCTCACAATTTCAGGAGCACGTGGGGTTTACGGTAACGGTGGCTGAAAACACTGCTGTGCTCACACTTTGTGAAGGTGTGTGCAGCTCCCTCTCTCCTTTCCATGTCTTCAAATAGAGGTCATGCCCTTCTGTCAGGCGGGTCAGGGCACAGCAATGGGACTTTTTTGTGCCTTTTGCGTAGATGTTACTTGGTTCAGCACTGATGTAGCCAGAAAACTCTGGGGGGAAAAAAAGCTAATGCTTGAGATCCCTGAAGGGGTAGTGCCATCCCCAGAGCCCTTTGCCTTGATGTGATGGGAAGAGGCTTTTGCAGTTGGGTCTGTTCCCCTCAGCTTCAGCTGGCAGCAAAACGTGGCTGGCCTCCTTCTTTGCTTGCTGAAGTCAACAGAAGTTTGATATTTAAGGACTGAATAGACTGAAGTGGAAGGCTGGTGAAGCTCCTGCTCAGCTCCAAGTGGAGACCTCGTGCATAACACCATAGATGGGAGTGGAGGTCCTGCTCAACTCACTAAGTTCAAATTCACAATATTGTAGATGTTCATATAATGAAGAGAACAGGTTTTTTTTTGTTCTCCATAGGGTCCACTTCAGAATGTCAGTCTACAAATGGAGATGAGGTGGGCAAGTAAAGTACTGGGAGTTAAAAAAATAAAAATTAAATTTACTAGTTGTATTTAAGATGTGTAGAGATGCAGAAAGGCTCCTGGCATCTGATTGCTGCTGGGTTACAGATGACATATAAGCCTGCAAGAAAAATAAAAGAAAAATGAAGAGCAAAGTAGCAGCAAATCCAAAAATGCATCAAAGACAACACATTGAAACTGGCAAGGTTTATATAAAAAAAAAAGCTTTTGTAAAAAGGAAACATAAAAAGGATAAAGATCAAAGAAAAAAACAAAAGGAAATAGGGGCAAGTAAATTAGAGAACAAAATTATGAAGCAAGACAGCAAAATGTCTTACAGAGAAGGATTGGAAATGAAGGACACAGGAAAATAACAAAACAAGGGAATAACAAATAGTGAGATGCTGCTTCGAGTGTCATTTGCATAGGTGTTATTAGTCCAATATGAACACTTCCTTTGTAGTTCCTACTTAATTTTATTGTTTCCCAATCCTGAGAAGATAATTCTAGGTTCCTTCTAATAATAAGCACAGGTAGGCTGTGCCTCCTGCCTGTAGCCTCTGGGGCTGTCACAGAAATAGTGCTGTGGGCAGTGGAGACCTGCTTGGCTGCTTGGCTGGGTGCCCCTGGCAGTGCCAGAAGTGGGTGGGGGCTGCACATGGCAAAGGGCAGAGCACGGCAAAGTGCTGGAGTTTGGGTCGGACTTGGGGGTGTTTGTGACAGGGGGTGAAGGCTGTGTGGAGGATGGGGAGGAGTCTTTGACGCGGGTCTGACAATGTGTGACTTGGCCCATCTGCTGCCTGTGGAGCTCTGCGCAGGAACATCTGAAGTCCCGCTGCCAGTGCAGTCCGTAAGGGTTACTTTATGCACAGAGATGTTATTTCCCAGACTCTTGGCATGGTGCTATTGCTTGGAAACTTGGTGTGGAAATCAGCATATAAATTAGGGTCAAAATGTGCTGCAGTGCAGCCGCTCCCCATGTGCTCCCCGGGCACAGCACTGGGGTGAGGGCCGAGGATGCCGAGGGTGGGCAGCAGATGCCCAAGCACATTCCAGGGTGAACCCATTACAGAGGCAGCACAAAAGTCACAGAGCTTAATCACTCTGTTTTCCACCTGCTTTGTGTTACAAACCTGTAGTGTGGGGTCCTCCATGGAATACAGGTGGATGTCTGCTCCACTGTGGAACCTCTGTGGGCTGTAATGGGACAGCTGCCTCACCATGGTCTTCACCACGGACTGCTGGGAAATCTCTGCTCTGACATTTGCAGCATCTCTTTACCACTCCTTCACCAACCTGGGTGTCTGCAGGGTTGTTGCTCTTGCATGGCCTCACTCCTCTCTCCTGGCTACAGCTGGGAAGTTTTGGGGGTTTTCCCCCCTTTTTAAATATGTATCCCAGAGATGCACCATTGCTGATGGGCTCAGTGGCAGGTCTGTCTTGGAGCCAACTGCCATTGGCTCCAGTGGACACAGAGGAAGCTTCCAGCAGCTTCTCACAGAAGCCCCCTCTGTCCCACCTCCCCAGAACCTTGCCATGCAAACTGAATACACGGCCTTACCACAGAAGGAATTATTGGCAGTTTGTATGCCCTGTTGTAGCCTCTTTTCCACCGTTAAATTTATTGAGGCTGTGTTCTGATGCAGCAGCTCATCTGCTCCTCCTTTGCTGCGGCAGCAAGAAAAGGGGGAAGACTGCAAATGTGCTCCTGGTTGGACACCACACTAAGTGCCATCTGAAGTAATTTTGTTCTTCACTTACTGGCACCTGACAGCCAGAAGGGCTGAGGGAACAAACTGCAGAAAAGGAGAGTGAGGAGAAAAAAGGACGGAGCCTTAGAGAGCTGAGAGACACAGCAGTGGCAATAGCTTTTGAAGTCTTTTAATAGAAAGGTCTGTGGAAAATTATTTTCCCCTTTTCTTTGCTCTCCAGACCCCAGCATTCAAAGGGCAGGCAGTGACTCTGATTGCTGCCAGGCGGGTCCTCCAGAAGTGCCATTCTTTCAACTTGGGCAGCCTAATACCACTAGTGAGGAAACTTACCCTGGGTGCTGAGTATTCACATTTGCATTCCTGAAACCCAAGCAGAACTTTTATTCAGTCTGAGTCATTATTCACAAAAAATAAAATATGCAGGAATCAGTAGTGAAGAAAAGTAGCAGAAGCGGCTTTTTGGCACAAACTTATGCAAGCCATATTTCTCCAACAGTAATTTCCCATGGAAGTTTAACCTCTGCAGGACACTGAAGTTAAATTGAACTGTAGGTTTTGTAACATAAGATGCTATTGTCAGTCTGGCAAGTCTGACAACCATGGAGGAGTAACACAATATGAAAGAAATTGTACACCCATCTTTACAGCAAAACCAAGGAGCTTTTCCCAGAGTGTTCGTCAATGTTGCCATCCCTATGTGACTGTGGCCATGTCATTTAATCTCATTGCATCATCTGAAAATGGCTGTGAAATTAGTACCATATGCAGCCAGCATATAAAGGCCAGGGGGATAAATCATATTGAGGGAAGACCACATTGTCCTTAAAGATGAGACCTTTGAGACTGTGCACGTCTGAAACAACTGTACTTTCCCATTTGCTGGATGGCTGAGTGGGCTCATGGTGAGGGAACCCAATGGCACCTCTGTCGTGATCTGCCACAGAAGGTAGATGAGCCTTGTAGCTCACCCAGTTGTGGACAGTTCCATGCTGGTGCTGGCCTGGGACCTACATGTGCTGGAGGCTGGCTGTGCCTGGGATGGCCTGGCCAGCCAGATGTGCCTCTGCTAATAATAACAGGAATTGCCCCATGAGCAAAGCTCCATCTGCATTCCTTGTGTAAGCTGCAGGGTATGGGTTCCTCTCCTCCAGGACAAGTTATGTAATCACATCAGAAATCAAATATAAAATTTGGATTTCACCTTTTTCTGAACATCTGGCTGTTCACGTTTTAGGCCTGCTGATTTCATAAGGATCCTAGTTAGAAATGGGTCTCTGTGCATGCAGGCGTGGAAAACAAATGCTGAAACATTGTCCAGACAGTGACCTTGGAATTAATTTTCAAATTCAAGTGAATATCTTTGTATTTTCTCCATTCATCTCAAAGTTTCCATAAGAGCAGTGCTATGGTGTGTGACCTCTCTAGCCCTAACTCTTGTTAGGCTTGTTTGAAAGAGCCCATCTTTTCTCTGATGCTGCATCGGCACCTTTGAAATCACCAGAGAGGACAGCCCTGGAGTCCTGCAATGAGATGCAACCTAAAGCTGGTGGCATCTACAAAAAGAGTCCTGTTGACATCTACAAAAAGAGTCCTGTTTACTTCAGCAGGCTTTGGAGTGAGCTCGTAAAAGGCTGCTGGCAGGGCACTCTGTAGTGCCCTCGCAGTATTTTAATTTCCTCCCTTTGCTGGTCTCAGATAGTCTGAACCTATTGACCTTTGGTGCATGCTGATCCTCTCCTGTTTCTCACCAGGGAAGCAAAACTCGGGACAAGTTTTGCTGGAGAGTTGTCAGAGAGGTGATTGCAGCTTTTAATTTGCTTGGCTTACTGGCTGAGGTCCATGTTGGCAGATACCTCAGTAGCTCGTTATTGTTGGAGGCTTCTCTCGATGTGTGCTCTTTAGAGCTGTGCTGGTGCACCCTGAGCTGTGTCCCCACCTCCGGGATCCCCTGCTCAAGTAAGTGAAGTCAGTGGGATCATGTGTCTCAGCAGCAGCATGTAAACATAAAGCAAGGTTTAACGACCTCGTTCTTAATGTTTTTGAGTCCAGGGACTATAAGGAAATGAGAAGATAAGTGTGATAGTCTGTTTCTTCAAAGTCCCCACAGCATTTTTAACTGCGTTTCTGATTATCGTAGTAGATAATAAATAGAATACATGCACCCATACCCATAAAACAACATTATTTTGTGCTTAGTCCATGTGTTTCATGTAGAAATCTGGATGACGGCCAGATCAGTAAATGACTCTGATTTTTAATGGAAATCAGAAACACAGCAGATGTACTGTATACTGAAAAGAGTTAAAAATAGCTGTTGGTGATCTCTGTGCTTGCCTTCAAACAAAATACATGACACAGAGCAGTGGTGGTTTAGCATATGGGGGCTTTAACATCTGATATTTCTGAGAGTTTGCCAGGTTTAGGCAGGGAGGTCTTGAAGTTAATGGCAAGTTTCATAGACAGGATTTCTGCTAACATCTTAAGCGCTCTCTCCGTGGTCAAACCCTCTAACTGCTATGAGCTGTGAAAAACCATTGTTAGAGTAACTTTTGTGAAAAGATGTGCAAATGCCTAATAGGAGTTGGTTCCTATCTCTGCCCTACTGGAGAGCTGGGTATTTTTATTTGGTTTGCATCTGGATAAACTGAGAAGTTAGTTCTGAGTCACACACCAAAATGTTTTTAATGCTGATGCCTCTTTCGTAGGACTGGTACCACTTCTTTCTCATTACAAATCAGAATAACTAGTTCAGCATTAAATGGAGTATTGGCTGCATCTGGCAAAACTGGATTAATTCCAATGTGCTGCATAACTTCAGACTGACTGCAATCCTTGGGAGAAAAGGATTTGTATTTGAGTTAACTTAAGTGCTATCCCAATGTGTACATCTTCCAGTGTGCTTGGCCTCCTTGCAGCTGTCCAGTGACTGGGGAGCCTTTATGTAAATCATTTTGACAATACACATTTGTAAGCTTGGTGTAAAGAAAATATTTTCTTCCCCTATGAATGTTATATAGTGGACGAGCTTCATCTCCACATCACACTCATGCTTTAGTACACAAGAGCTGTTAACAGTCTCCATGTCAGATGCTCTGTGTAGACTTAGACATAAGTTTTAGGGAACAGTTATCCAAACTACCTGCGGGGCTGATTTTTTTTTTTAAAAAAGAGGAATTTTATCTATTTCTGCCAACTTCCGTACAGTACATTTCTGATTCAATATGTTGTTCTCGTTTAAAAAAGATCTTGTTTCCTCAGAGAGCTAAAAAAAGCCCTTTGAAACACCATGAGACTATAGTGATGGGTTATGCTAGAAAAACCAGTATTATGTATTTCATCATTTGTCTGGTGTCCTTGCCAAACTTCTAATTTAGCAGCGCACAGTAGTGCACCAAAGTGAGTCATGAATTCTTCAGTATAATTACCACGCAGAGCAAAACCAAGGCTGCAGAAGTCTGAACCTTTTCCTGTCTGTCGTTTTTGCCTTCTACTCGCTTTTCAAATACCATATGCTGTGCAGGGAAGCTATGCATTGCATCACAGCTTCAGCCCTGTGAGGAGCAGATATGATTAAAAGCAAAATTTCGAGTTATTAGCTTAAAGATCTCTTCTGTGGGACAGTCACAGGAAAGAAAATTGTGTTCGAATTATTTTTCCAGCTAAAATGTGGTTTTTAAGGAAAACATCCTGAGACAGCCATTGTGGAGTTGTAGGGTTTGATATGAGATCTGAGTAAATGCTGGTAGTCTTGTTGACGTTTTAAAATTAGATTTCCTTGAATTGATTTTTATATCCTCATATTTGTCTTGTTCATGCATTTTAGAAAGTGAAACTCACACATGAGGTAGTTGCAAAGGACAAGTGGAAACCTCATGTGTTCATTCAGGGTTCAGCCCCATGAATAACTCAATCTAGAAGAGTCCTGAAGATTTTGTGTTACCAGTGAGATTGAAGGTGTACCTGCAGTCCTGAGCGTCAGAATTGCTGCCTTATCCAAATTCATGTGCACTTAAGTGTCTTCACTGAGGCTCACGACTTTTATCAGTTTTATAAGTGTGTACGAGGGCTCACGTTCTAAAAGGGCATCACAAAGGCAAAGATACTTTACAGAGTTGCTGACAAATGAAGTCTTTCTTCAGAAAGGCCCATTTCAGGTTGGTTTTAAAGTTTTACATCATGGAAGTTGCTGTCCATGACTTACCCACTCCGGACTTCTGTTGAAAATAAGAGCTTAGAAACTCGACTTCTCCAATACTTACTTCAGACTGCAAGATGATGAATCCTGTTTACAAACATGCAAGTTGAAATATTAAATATGATCTCTGTGTTTGGCTTGCTCCTGCCTCCCTGCCTATGGGGTTGTTTTACCGGGGCACAGGGGGATGAGGGGCAGCACATCTGGGGGGTTTTGCTGCCTTCGGCTGCCCTGAGGGTGGTCACTGCTCAGTGACACTGTCTCGGGGTGTTGCGAAAAGCTGTTTCCTGAGCTCTTAACTGCAGAATTCTGCTTCCTGCTGGAGGTACCGGAAAGTGGGGTTGCATTTCTGAAGGCATAGTTGCATTTCAGAGAGCTGCTAGAGAAATATTGTCATTGCAAGGTCTGACTACACGACTCTCCCTACCTCCTTCAGAATATTTCCTTATTTTCTAGGTAAATGTGCCTCTCAGACTTAAGTCTGCTAAGCAGCTACAGATGAAAGATGGTTATTTTCTAACAGTGTCTGTGTTAATATACAACGACAAAAGATGTTACAAAGTCCCTTGGGACTTCTGGAAACTTCTTCCCCTCTTTTTCCAGTTACTATTTTGTTTGCCATATCTTGATTCTGGCTTGTGGTTCAGCCTTGCGTTTGTTTCATGGTTGCATAAATGCAATTAAAGCAAAGGCCTTGCTCATGTGAGTGGGGCTGTACAGATGCAGAACACTCTCACTTCACTGTCACTGTATCTGCCCACACTCCTAACAGAGCTCTCAATCACCCCTTTTCAGTAATTGCATTAACTAAGTGCAATAGTCTGATAAATTCCCAGGTGTGTCATTTCTTTCCCTTTCATAACTGTGTTTATAGGAACACACTGTGGTGAGAAGTTAATTCTACATCCACGCTGAATTAGTTGTGTTGGTTTGGGGATTATTTTTTTTTTCTCAAATTATCTTTTTCAGGACTGCAGTGTTGTTTACAAAGAGGGGAGACTACTTTGTGCACGCAGTGCTCCTTTCTTTGGCAGTTGAATAATTAGTTATATGTCTAATGAGGGGGAGGTTTCAGGTTATGGAGGTGTTAGGCTTGTCTGGTACATGACCAGCTCGTCAGTTGCTGCAGAAGCAGTAACATTTTTACCAATTAATTTTTTTTATAGTTCCACAAATGCATGAAAAATGGCAAAACATGAGAAAAAACCCACTTTCTAAAGCAGTTCACAGCCTAAGCTTGAATGTAGATGATAGCAGGTGATAGCACATCTTGGTATGAAAAACTACATAATTACATGGTGCGATCATTTGGGACAGGTGAAGGAACCAGTTGCTTGGAGGAGAGCGTGTTGGGTGGAAAACTTAGACAGGAGTTGCTGGGAAAAGGCTTGTGCCAGGGATGAGACACGGCGGCTCAAAGGGCTTGTGCCAGGGATGAGGCGTGGTGGCTCAAAGGGCTTGTGCCAGGGATGAGGGATGGCAGCTCAAAGGGCTTGTGCCAGGGATGAGGGATGGCAGCTCAAAGGGCTTGTGCCAGGGAGGAGGGACAGTAGCTCAAAGGGCTTGTGCCAGGGATGAGGGACAGCAGCTCAAAGGGCTTGTGCCAGGGATGGGGCATGGTGGCTCAAAGAGCTTGTGCCAGGGATGAGGCGTGGTGGCTCAAAGGGCTTGTGCCAGGGATGAGGGATGGCAGCTCAAAGGGCTTGTGCCAGGGATGAGGGGCAGCAGCTCAAAGGGCTTGTGCCAGGGATGGGGCACGGCGGGACACGGCAGGCAGCGGCACAGCATGAACAAACCCTGCGCTGCTCCTGGGACTGGAAGGGCTGCCCAAGAGAGACAGGCTCAGTCTGAATGCTGCATGACTTTGATTTTTGTCAATTAGAGCTGATGCAATTAGATGAAGCCCTTGCTCTGGCGTACTTGACACTGCGAGATGCTGAGGAGACTGGCCCTGGTCCAGCAAAGCACTTAAATGATTCCATTAATTTAAGTGGCCCTACCTGCATGCTTAAAATTAAGCATGCACTTAAGTGCTTTGCTGGGCTGATGCCAGTGTGCGCAAGGGGTGGCGAGATCAGATTTGTAGTGACCACCAGAGTCTTGCTTTGGTTTTTGCAATGCAGGAGGCCTGTAAGGTTTTGTTTATTCCCTCTTTGGACCTGCTCCTGAGGTTGTGATTTTGATATAAATAAGTGGCAACACTAAATAAATCACCCCAAAAAAGTGCTTCTCTGAGAGGATTTTTACAATGCACTCTTTCAGAAGCTGTTCAGGCCAGAGAAATGCTAAACTGAGCCATTCCAGTTAGCAATGCTAAAGTGCTTGAGGTAGTTAAATACAGAGACCTGATGCCTTGTAACCTGTGAATGGTTTTTGGGGAGCAGTTGAAGAACATTATTTCAAATGGCTGATGGTCTTCACAGAGTGAAGGCCACATTGCCAGGTGCTTAATGACTTTCTCAGGTTAAATGGAGCCATAGTCTGTGTATAATTGTGGTAAAGGTATATGATAAAATACAGTAATTATTATCACTTGGTTTATATACTGTTCTTAAAAAACCCCCAAGGCCCTGTTAATTCAGAATTAAGCACATCCACAAAGTCTGAAAAGTTAGAGGTTGTACAGGTGCAAGAATATATGGGGAACTTTGAGATGATTTACCCTGAATTAAAAAATGGTCTTGGAAGGATCTGAGGAGTTCATTTAGTTTACCTGTCTCTTTAAACCACCAACACCATATATTCTCCAGGGTCCCTAAGGTATCTGTTTCGGGACATAACAGTCTTTACCATTAGAAAGTATTTCCTGATGTCTGAATTGAATTTCCCTAGCTGTAATTTTATCTCATTATTTCTTGTCTAACCTACCATGCACATGAAGAACAGATTATTCCCTTCCCATATGCAGCATCCTTTTACAGCAGTCTCAGGGCAGTGCTGAGCTACTGTCACTCTGTGTGATTCTTCCTTATTGCTTATTTTTTTCCAATTTTGCATTTCCCTCATTTCCATCCCCCCAGGATCTAGCTCTGGACAACCACCTGTGAGGGACTAAGAGAGGAGCTGAGACTGTGCTCTTGGGGTTTGAGGCGACAGGAAAATCTGGAGGGCAGGAAAAATTCTGCACCTCCGCCTTGCTGTATCTCATCAGAGTACCAGGGCACAGAGTCCAGTGTACAGGCTGGTGCCCGTGACTTTATTGAGATGGGTTTTTTATTGGAGAAACATCTAATTATCAAACTTCTAATTCCTTTCACTTCACAGCAAGTGACAGAGGACACAAAGCTGTGGTTGGACGCAGCTGGCGCTGGCGGGTCCGTGTTTTTCCCGGGAATCCGGGCGGTGGATTTGCATTCTTGCTCTCTCCGTGTGACTTGCTCCTCACAAAGGAGGCTCAGTTCTGGCGCTGACTTTTGGTTCTGTTGGACAGCAGACAAAAGGCCAAGGCTGGTGCAGTTCTTGAGCCATTCTGCAATTTCTGCGGCGTGATTCTCCCTTTGGGAGAGACCAAGACCTTGGGGGGAGGCGTGAAACAGCAACAACAAAAGTAAGTCAAGGCTTTCAACTCCTGACAGCCCTCTGCACTTCTTTAGCTCGAATCCAAGAAAGCCTATTTCAGGCTTGGGAAGTTTCAGTTACATTCCAGTGATTGATTTTTATTTTTCTACTAAAGATCAGGTTTTCTCAACAGCTTGGCACACTTGACAGCCCCGTCTTAGCGTTTGGGCGCAGTTTAGGCGCAGAGTTTTCCTCAGTGAGCTCTGTCAGTATTAAAAAGAATATTTTTATATTTTTTTGCCCCCGGGAATACCCCTGAGGATGGCCTGGAAACATCAGAAATTCCGAGGGCAGCCTAGTGAGGAGCCCTTCCTTCCATGTGCACAGCTCTTTTTGTTATTCCCAAAGCAGCTCAGGAAAGCCATGGGTGCCCAGCCCTGCCCTCCCTGGCCTCTGATAATGCCCCCGTGGTGACAGATGACACTCACGTGGGTGCAAAGCCAGTTATATTTACACTCTCCCAGCAGGCTCAGTGCAGTTGTCACAACTTGTCAGTGGTCGGCACCGAGCAGTTTGTGGTTGGTGTAAAGATATTTTTTCTGTTACAGAATTTGGCGTGTTTAAAGAGGAACTGTGTGACTGTGATTATTAAGATGTAATCAAATGCATTAAGGCGGCTGTTTCCTTTGCCATTAATAATGAGAAAGCTGGCAATATAATCTTCATTCTCTTGTTTCCCTTTTGTGGTGAGAAATAAAATGAAAGCAATCAGGAGCTTCAGGAGGCTTTTGGCACTGTGTATTTTTTTTGTCATAAAAGTCATAAAGTGAGTACTTTTGTCATGTATTTTTAGTTAAAGGAAAGATTTTCTCCTGGAAATTTTTTAATCATAGCTCCTAAGTGTTCCCATAAATAAGAATTAGGTTCTTAATTCATTAAGATACTTTAGAAAACTCTCCCTTAAACTACCCTTGCAGTAGGTATGTCTCCTTCTCAGGTAATATTCTTTTGGTTTAGTTTTCTACATGGTATATTTATTTGTTTACTAAGGCTTATATAATTAATTTTAAATCCTCCCTCAGAGTTAAGGGATTAGGAAATGAGGGGTTATAGCAATAATTTTAGATCATGTTTAATACCTTAAATACTTTCCCACTATAGCAGGTTAAATAGTCACCAGCCTTTACCTTATAAAGCCTCATTTAAACCTAATGCTTGAAGATAAATGCTGTAGAAATTACCATTTAACACTTCTGTTTGACATGGGCTTACGATGTTTTCTCAGCTGAAGAAAATGGAGTTGAAACAGTTGAATTCCATTATCTTTGATTCTGCTCTTTTTTTAAAACAGATGATCCTCTCAGTTTGTCTAATGACTCCCTTGAGTTTGTTAACCTTTGCAATTATACCATTTAATTTTTCATCTATCTCTTAAATCAATTTATATAGTAGATTCAAGACAATTTCTTCACATTCTAGAGCAAGCATTCTGTTCCCACTAGAACCTGCAGTACTGATTAGACCTCTGAGGTTGAGGTTTCCTGATATGCTTTGGCAATGCTGGTCTCAGACTTCTCTAACTGTAATAACACAGCCTGGCAATTTCTACCGGGAGATCTCGAAGGTAGTTCAGCCAAGTAGGGGGATATTTTTATTTTTACTTTCCAAAGTGGTGAAGTGAATGAAAAGGAAGGTGAAATCACTTGTGCGAGATAAGAGATAATCCCAAAGTCCTCATGACGAATGGCAAGACCCCATTCATTTTAGTGGGTTTGGAACTGGTCTTCTGAGTCAGGGTGACTGAGCCTTGGTGGGTACATCTTCAGAGCTGTTGGATGTGTGCAAAGATTTTTTTCTTTAGTTTAATCTGAGGGCTTCTCACACCTCTTATGTTCATGATGTTCAGGCAGCCGAGGTGATTGTGCACAAAAGGGAGTCCTGCCTTCTGTGTTCTGGGTAAATGAGACCTGAGTTTTACATTTACTTCTTCCTTGGTGTTTTAATTGATTAGAAACAGGGGAATCAAAAGAAACCTGGAGCTTTATGGTGTTTTGACCTCTGAAGCAGCTAATTTAATGTACAGTACCTGGAAATGAGATATAAAAATGGTTTGTCAGGAATCACAGATGCACAGGACTGGCCTCTCCATGTCACAGGGCAACTGTGAAATCCAGTTCTACAAACAACAAGTCTGAAATAAGATTTTGATCGTCGTGTGGAGCCCTGCAATCCCCAAAACAAAGATTAAGGGTGTTTTGTGCTATGCCATTAGGGATGTGGATGGCTCTGCCTGCAGATCAAGTCACTGCATGGCATTTGCTATCACAGCTGGTCGCATCTACACTGGTATTAAGGGAGCTTCACTTCCAGACAGGGAGTGTCTTCAGAAACATGAATGGAACCCAAAAGCTGTCTTAAGAGAATAAAATTTCAGCTTTCTGCGTAATTGCTCCTCAGCCCCTTTTCTGCTTTGTCTCTCGCAGCAGAAGTTGTTCCTCCTGTGCTTGCAAGCACAGGGCAAAAGAAGTTTTTATGACACCTGCTTTTTTTGCTGTTATTTTTCAATTGCCTTTGAGTAAATGTCGTAGGCACAGTAGAAAGAGCTGGAAAAGTATGGCTTATTGAAACTTGTTCTTTTAGAAACTAATGAGGAGGTCTTTGGTCTGGCTGCTGAACTCAACTTCAGGGCAGACACATGAAGTAAGTTAGGGCTACTGTAGCTGTGAGATGTTTGCCTTAATCCCATTAGGAAAACTGATGCGAAAGCTGCTTTAAGGCTGAATGAGGAAAGCCCTTATGCTGTGTCCAACACTGGTAAAGACTTCTAATGGCACCTCCACTAAAGCGAAGCCTTAAAATCCTCAGGAACGTGCTCTGTATTCTGGTGCTTCCATGGGCTCTCAATTCCTTCCTGTTCCTCTTCAATTCCTTCTCATTCTGGGGAAGTGAGAGCATAGTTTGTCCTCCAACAGGAGCATGTGTGTGGCGATGTTCTAAAGCCCTTTACTGAAGGACAAGCAAGTGTTTTTCCTGCAGCACGTTGATTTGGGTCCGAGGGTCCCCAGCGCTGCCAGTGCCTCTTTAATGAAATGCCGAGCTCGTGTCAGCCTGGGGAAGAGCCCTGACTGCTCCCACTAATCCCTCCTGAGGCAATGCCATGCTCAAAGAGAGGCCCATGGAAATAGGCCTGTTCCCAGCAGCTCCCTCACTGCTGCCTTTGCACCAGCGCCAAGTTCACAGTGACAGGGAGACCTTGCTCGTCCCCCCTGTCCCACTGTGATCTCCTGTTTTCTGTGGAGCTCTCAGGATGGCTCCTCCAAGTGATTCATCTGTGTTTCCAGAGATAAACCCTGGGATCCAACTTTGCCTTCCAGCAGCTGGTGGGTTCTGGAAACAAGCTGGCTGGTCCTTGAGATGGCCAAGTCCCTCTCCACGCAACACCCTGTGCCAGAGCCCCTGCATGGGCAGGGGTGTGTTTGCCTCCTCCTGCCCAGCTCACTTGGGTCATGTCACTGCAGAGCACTCAGTCCATAACACTTGATGCCTCAATTTGATTCCCAGGGTATAGAAGAGCTTTCTTGGAGACAAGACCATCCTGTGTTCTTATCAGCATTCCCCTGGAGGGTGGTACAGAAGTTGTGTCCTCCTTTCAATGATGGGCTGGGGGGAAAGGCTTTGCTCAGATTACTTTTTTTTTTTCAAACTGCCTGCTCTGCCTCTGATAGAGGGGCAAAGGAAAAAGCGCTTTTTATTAATTGTTGCATAGAAAATCAGCAGCAGTGCTGCGAAGATGAATTTATCTTCCAGCTCTTTGGCTTGTACTTTAGTCACACTTTGTCAACCAGACAATGCTCATCACTTATATATAAAACCCTTCCAGAGAATATACAAGTAAGAAGAATACATGTATAATGAAATAACAAGTCTTGGCATTTCCTACAGAAGCAGCCAAACATTCAGCTGTGATCAGTTTTATTAAGAAGAGAAACTGCTAGAAACATTAGTGGCCCAAATAATTGATGAGAGACGAATTTGATCTCTGGCTGGTGGCTGTAATAAATTTCTCTTGTCAGCTCAATCCTTTTACTGCAGGTAGAAGCCCTGTGCAGTGATTAAAGAAGCAAAATATTTTAGGCATAACAGAATGTAACAATTCTCCCAGTGAACTGGACAAAAATAGCTCCATGGGTAGATAAATGGAAAGGGAAGTGCTTTTATTTGAATTCCGTATTAAATTAGGGAGCAGTTATTTTTGTTCCTCGCCCCTTGCAGGTGACAGAGAAGCAAATTTGTATTTCTGGGACTGTTGCCTTGTACAGGCTGTGTCCAGCCTTTTCATTAGCACCTCAGGAGCTGGGGCAGGGACAGGAGATGCTTTCCCTTGGTGGGAAGATGCTGCTTGTAGGGCAGGAGGAGCAGGAAGGTCGGGCATTGCTGCAGAGCAGGGGAGGGAAAGCTCCTGAACACTCCTATTTTGGTTTGCTTTAATTAGGGGTGGTGTTTGTGACTTGGGTGTCCCCTCTCCCACCTTGTAGGGATGGGAAGGACCCTGCCCAGAGAGGGGCAGCTCCTGCTGGGTGCCCCCACTGCGCCCTCCCTTGTGGTTGCTCCTCTCGGGTATCTAAAGAGATATCAGCACTCTGCTCCAAGTGTGGAGTTGGGTTGTTTTGAGGACATTGTGACCTCAGCCCGCGTTACCCAGTATTTTGAAGAGGACTAGATGCACGCAGAGAAAGCCTCATGACTTTTCAGCAGGGCAATATAAGACTAGAAGGCGCTACTGGGGCCAAAGACAGCAGCAGTTATAAATAACTCATTTAATCTGTGCAAGAAAATGAGTAAATAACAACATTGTCCCACAGAACATTTATATTTAATGTTTCATTAATGTTTTGTGGATGTTGATAATTCTTTTTATATAATTTAGCATGCTGGGGTCTTTCATCCCTGGAGTTCTTTCCAGATGGGATAGCTCATCCGAGAGAGAGGAGAGTGTCAGGGCCATCAGCATGTCATTAGAGTTAATGCAGGAATTGTCATATGATGCCAGTTTGCCACTGAAAAGCTCTGTATTAGCACAAGGCTGCGAAACTGCAACATTCATCACCAGTGAGTATTATTTGAAAAGACCATTTAGTATCTGTCAAGGCTGCTGTAATATTTTTTTGGCCAAAGAATTTAAGTGGGAAGACGTGTGTGTGCGCCTCCACTCCTGATTAATTGTAATCTCACATAATGCACTCCTCAGTTTGACATTTTTAAAGTAAGGGTAGGTTGGTTGATTCCTGAAATTAATTATAATTCAGATTTTGGAATGTGAAAAATGGATAGAGAGCTTTCTGTAAACCTTTTAGGCACAGCTAGAATTTGGACTGATTTACCATGCACTTCTACTATACTCTGCTTCTCATGCAATAAAACCTTAAGAATTTATTGCAAGAAAATGGTTCGTTTTCACAAATTTAATGCAAGGAGAAGTTGGAATTGGTATTTTAATTGTTTGATAAAGGAAAACAAGACCAGTGAGGGCTGTGGCCCTCTGTACACCTGATGAATTGACTCTGGTGTTCCTAACTCAGAAAGAGCAAGAAAAGCTGATATCTGCATTAATCCCTGTGTGAAACTTTTAAAAACATAAAAACTAACATATGCTGGGATAGTTTATTTGCCTTCCCTAGCAGGAATAAATTAGAAAAGTCAAAGTGCTTCCTAATGCTTCAGCAGGAGAGCGTTTTGGTAGTTCTCCTTTAGGTGTTACACTCCCAAATGCACTTCTTTTGAAAGATTCACTGGTCTTCAAGTTCTCCTGAAACAGCAGAGGTATTAACTTCTGAATTCCGCAAATGCCCCAAATAAAGGCCTGCTCTGGAGATGATGTTTTGGAATCACAGCCCTCTGCACAAAGAGTTATTGAGAATCAGCCATGGCAGTATGAAGATGGTTGTTTAAATCTGAGTCATCTTTCATATGTAAACCTGGTTAACTTCATCGCTCTTAACAGTCTTTAACATTTATTAAGAAACTTTCCAGCTAAGGAATCTAATAACACTTGCATGTTCAGAAGTCCAGAAGATGGAGAAAAAAATACAGTGAAATTCTGTCTGAATTTTTGTTGAATAACTCGGACGTGTGATTTGGATCTAAAGGCATGATGGGTATCAGAGTATCTCCATTGGGTATCAGAGCCTGGCTGGGAGCTGCAAGCAGATTGTTACAGAGGAACAATAGGATTTTTTCATTAAGCTCTTCCCTGTTGGCGAAGACAGATAAGAAAGCCTCCTCCCCTACTTGACTCATGCAGTAGATAAGATAAAGATCTATATATAAGATAAAACTGAAGTGTAGCAGGAATTTGGAAAAACCATTTTCTAGGAGAAAAAAACCTAGCAGGCATCAGTTTTTAATAAATAGTCGCTGATCTATACTATGTTATCGAGAAATGATGACTCTGGTGGCAACAGCAAAGCCCAGTTGTTGGCTCAGTATTGTTGGAGACTGGATTGTATCCAAGGCATCATCTGCAGGTTGTAATTCTCCCCTCTGGAGCTTCTGGAGCTGGGGAAGTTCAGTTGTCTGCTCTGAGACAGCCTTCATGCCACGTTAACATGCATGGCAATCATTTGCAAAAGCTGCTGGCCTGAGCAGGCTCTGAGGCTGCACTCTGATGTGGATGAGTATTTCTTGAATTTCTATCTTGTGGTGAGGACAAAAAGACCTTTTACAGGTTTATGACTTTTTCAACCTTACCTAGTCACTGTAGTGACAGCATCCCCAGTCATTAGGGGAACTCAAAACCAAGCAAGAGGGTTTTCTTTCCTGGGAACACTCCCTTTTCAAAACAGTGACAGAGCAAGAGGGATTGACTATTTTTCTCCCTTGAAGGAACTATTTTCCATTTTTTCTTAATTATTTGCACCACCGGCTTCTGAATATGTGCTGATTTGGGCTGGGGTAGAGTTAATTTTGACCACAGTACCTGGCATGGGGCTGTGTTTTGGATTTGTGCTGTGAACAGTGTTGACAATTCAGGGGTGCTTTAGTGGTTACTGAGTAGATCTTCAGAATCAAGGGCTTTTCTGCTCCTTACCCCCACCAGCGAGAGGGCTGAGGGTGCACAAGGAGTTGGGAGGGGACACAGCCAGGACAGCTGACCCCAACTGAGCCAGGGTATATTCCAGACCATATGGGTGATGCTCCATGTATAAAGCTGGGGGAAGGAGGAAGGTGGGGGGACAAGCACATTCATAATGTGATGTTTGCCTTCCCAAGTCACCATCATGCGTGTTGGAGCTCTGCTTTTCTGGGTTCATTCACCCATGGGCAGTGGTGAATGAATTTTGTTTTGCTTTACTTGCATGTGTAGCTTTTGCTTTACCTGTTAAAGTCTTTTTCTCAACCGATGAGTTTTTTTCACTTTTGCCCCTCTGGTTCTCTCTCCATCCCACCAGAGGACAGTGAGTGAGTGGCTGCGTGGGGATGAGTTTCCACCCAGGGTTAAACCCCAACAGCACATTATCTGCCTTGCTCTTGTGAATAAATATTCCAGGGGTTGTGCTAACACTTCTCCCTCACTGTGTGCTTCCCCAGTGCTCTGTGCAGTATCCAACAGAATATATGGGTCAGATTGTATTCTGAGCTCTCATGATGAGCTCTGACTGAAGTCCCTAAGGACAAATAACCCAAATACAGGCCTGTATTCCTCTAGTAACTTGGTTGCAGTACACTGTTCATTGTGAGTGCTTGAGTACCTACCCCTTCATGATTAATGTTATGCAAAATACAATTTAGCCATTCCACTGCCTGCTATCTCAGGGACTATTTGCCTTGTAGGTGAATAAATTCTTTTGTCTCTAGCTTGAATAATGCAGTTGCAATTTTCACATTATCCAGATTCTTGGGGTTTTCTCCACCACCCTCACCTTCATATATAGTCACACTGCAGATTCTCTGGAGGGCAATTGCACCCTGACACCCAGAGCAAATTTCAGAGGAAAAGTATCTTAGCTGGATTTTAACAGAATACTGGAACACATACAAAACTCCTTATTAGGTAGATCTATGTTGAAATCTTGCTTTAAAAATGCCTAAAGAACCTTTAAGGGAAAAGAACACATGAACCAAAGGGGTCTTCTATGCAGGGCAACTGCTGTCCGAGGCAGAGGCTGGAGTGGAAAGGATTCTTTGCTGCTGGTTGGGTTGGATGTGCTGCATTCTAGAGGTGTCTGTGTGCTGGAGACCCTTTGTGCAGGAAATCTGGGCTGGCAGCCAAGGGGGCCATCTCCTCACGAGAAGTGGGACACGTGAGCCCCAGGTTTGCTGAAATCTCGTAATTAATGAGAGGGTGAAAGAACCAAACGGAGGGATGTTCGGATATGATCATCTGGTATCTTCCAAAATGGTTTGTAATAGAAAGTGGCAGAATATGCTGGCAATAAAACACAAAGTGCATTCATTTAATCAATTAAGATCGATTAGTGGAATCGAAGGCACTGTATTGGTGGCAGCTAATGCAGAGGTTAAAGCATTTTATCACTAGTAATTATGAAGTTGGCTCAATTTCCTATTTCAAATCAGTATCTCATGTTTGCAGTAAGAATTATAAATAAAACACTAGTGTTATCATTTATTTAATATTTATCACTCATCTTAGTTGCTTGAGTAAAATTGTACTGTACTTAAAATGAGGTTTTTCTTGCTAATTCTAAATAGCCAATTTCCATTACCTTTCTGTGACCTCTCTCTGAAACTGTTTCATAACAGTACCCACCCATGCTTTCTTTCAATGAAGTGAAAAATTATCAGGATTATGTACCTTTTGCTTTTAAAAATACAGTTTGGTTTTTTTCTTAAATGCTGACCCTCACTTTGCCCCTTCATGGAAGTATGATTTTTCTATGTATTTTTTTTTTGTTTGTTTGTTTAATTTTGGAGCAAAGCCTTAATGGAGACATGATTACACAGCAACAACCTCCTTTTGCTGTAATAGCTGCTCGCTCGGAGAGCCAGCCCAAGCCCTCCTGACAAATGAATTCTTTTATGGGTGTGAGCTGCATTTCCCTTAGGGGTGTGTGTAGTCGAGTTGTTCCCAACACATCCCTTCCTAATGCGAGCCAGTGGTGGCTGCAGGGACACAGGCACGGTCCTGCTGGTGAGGGACACCCACAGCAGGCAGTGGGGCTGTTGTGTGAACTCAGGATCACGGGGTGCCCTGCACTGAGCACCTCTCAAAGACCCCCTTCAAAGCATGTCCCCTTCTTTGGGCCGTATCACATTGGAAAAATTCGGCTCACAAAGATGTTTTCAAATGGCTCTTGGCTTTCAAACCTGTACTCCACCATTTTTCAGGGGTGCTGATTTAAATGCAAATGTAAAATTGTATTGAATGCATCTGAAAAAAAACAAACACGGGTGGTTTCTCAGCTAGTGCAAGACTTTTTTTCACCTGCACAAACACAGCATTCAGTGCAGACCTCTTCCTCTTGTCAGCCCCAAGGGGTGAATGTTTCTGTCCTCAGCCTTACTTGTTCCCAGCCCCTGAGGGGTCAAACAGCTGGTTTGTGCCATGTATTAACAAGGGAAGGCTGTTCCATGCCTGGATCTTGGGGGGAATCACTCGGAGATGGGTCTGTGCAACCTCCCACCTGGTGTGCCATGTGCTGAGGTGGAGTCATGGTCTCTGCTAAAAACGATTGCACCAAGACAGGAAATAATCACCATCATAATCTTTACTCGAGAAGGGAACAGCTCTGCACACCATTACAGTTTCTGAGTTCTTCATGTGCAGTTTTTATTTGTTTTATGCAGGTGTTCTCTCTTTCCATTTGCTGTTTCCTTGGATCCTGATAATCCGGGGGTAGAAATCTGCCTTCCATCTTTGACTCCTGAGTAATACAGGAGGAGTTTTACCCTTGTCCAGAAAGTACAGGAGAACCATCAGTGGAAAACAATCTCTCACCCCCAGATTACTGAGTGTCCAGAACTGCAGCACTGGGTGGTCTTTTTTGTTTTGTGTGGTGTTCAGACCTGAGCACTCACTACTCCAGCCTTCCCCCAGGAAAGTCTGTTTCAGTTCATGGCCCAAAGCAGAGGAATAAATATTCTGTCTTCCACAAAGCGGGATAGTTCCTGACACATTGCAAACCATTAGTGTAAGATTTTGAGATGTGCTATTCTCCACTTTTCTATTAAAAATCCATAAAACTGAGTTTTTCCCACCCACTCAAACTGATAAAACACAAAGCCACAAAAATTTGTAAATAAAACATGAGGCAGAGGAATTTTTAGTGCCTTTGGGGGAAGGAAGAGACAATAGCAAAATATGTAGCAGCCTACAGCAAAACCCCACATGGGCAGCAATGTGTACTTGATGCAGAGCAAGAAAACCCACCCCGAACCCCCAGGGTAGTTCATGAGTACTGTGAAACCTCATTGCACAACTGATGTAACAATTTAGATGGGCCCTTTTTTGCCAGAAGAGCTGCGAAGGTTCCCGCTCATCTCCAAAAAGTCAATTTAAACTTCATCTAATTCATGTTGCGGCAAATCTCCCATGTGAAATCCTTGTCCATGACCAGAGAACCCCACAGCTCTGGAATCCTGGGGAGAACTGCAGCTTGGTCAGCTCCAGCCTTGCGTCCCGCTCTGCTACAGAAAGATTGTGTTGGTGGAGAAAGGAAGGAGGGAAAGCAAGTGGGAGAGATGCAGTGCTTGGGCAGTGCAGGCACATCTGTGGGCAAAAAAAGACAGAGCCAAACCTGCCTGTTGGGCTGTGGGTGTTCATTGGTACCTCTGACCCCAAGGACAAACTGTTCCCAGGGGTGTTCATTGAGTGTCTTTCTGCTGGGGACTGAATTCAACCAAAATCAAACCTGTTTGTGAAATCGTGTTGTTTAGTCACTTTGTTGCTCTTGTTGTAAAGGAAACCAGAAAAGTAAAGGGGGGAAAAAAGATGAGGAAATTGCAGCAGCACAAGTATGGTCCTTGTCTACATTAGCAAAACAAGAAACTTCAATTTCCCCTTGGGGAATTTAAATTTATATTTTTCCTACTGTCATAGAAACTGTCAAAAATAAAAATAAGTAATTCCTGCAGAAACCAAATGTTTTGATAAATGCAAAGCAACTATTTCCTCAAAAATTTCTTTTGCCAGGAATTTTGAAATGTTGGTCTCCTTATCTAAAATGGAAGGGAAATTGATCTGAAAATGTCCCCCATGAAACAAGATGTGCAGTTGTTACCCAGGGCGGAAATAAAACACTCCTACTGGAAAAATTCCAGTGGTCTGAGCTCCATCGAGGATTTGGTGGATAAGGCCTTAAGTCCCTTCATTATCATAGACTTTCTTAGGTTATATTCAAGTAGTTCAGGCTTCCTGCACCTCTTATCTATGCAGAAAGGATCAAGACTCTGCAGATCACAGAGCTCTGGAAGAAAATCATGAGAGGATCTAAAGATTTCAGGTAGAGCTGAATTACCAAAGAAACATATTTCTACAAAAAGTAGGGTGAATTCTTTGCTCTGTGAAGCAAGGCTGGACATGGGATTTTGGGTGTGAGTTTGTTTTTTTCCCCCTGTGTAGTAGTCATGACTTGGCACAGATAGAAAAGACTTGATAGTGGGCTTGACATCTTTATCTTAACTATAAAAAGTGGGAAGAGGGAAAATCCAAGGCATTAAGAAAGGCCCATCTGTCCAAACCATACTCTGAGTAAAATCCTAATCTGCCTTGTTGATGAACATGTTTTCTCATTTTTCTTTCATCTGTATTGAAAAGAGATGTAAGTGTTGATGCATCCTACCCTTCAAGAAACATATACAGTAATCAGGATTATGCTGTTTTCATACAAATATGGGAATTAAACAAAGTATTCCTCTTCTTTGTCCTGTTTCTGCAAGTAAGCCAGAGCAGACTGTGCTGTAGCATCTTCCATACAATATCTGCTGTGTGCAAACATCCTTGGCGGGTTCATGAAGGCGTCTGCATAACTTGCTGGGAGTTTGCTCTATTTCTGAGCCCGGTAGTTTTGAGCATCTCAGTGCTCCTCTCAGGCAGCACTTGGAAGAGGGAAGCTGTGTCTCAGAGCTGGCTGTAGCCAAGGCAGCCACAGGTACATCCCTCCAGCTGAGGGTTGCTGGCAGAGACCCCAGGGCAGCCCAGCAGTGACTCGATTCCTTTCTTTCTCTGAAGTTTCTTCATGAAATGGGGTGTATGTGTCAAATTTGTGATTGCTTAAATTGACCACAGCAAGTAGCTGGACCCTGTAAGACAGAGAAAATATTCAACCGCATTGTTCCGGATTTGATTACGATGTGATCTATTCTGGGAGCAACGACCATCATTTTAGTGCATATTTGTGAGGATGGCGAGGTGCCCGACAGGAAGCATGACGTGAATCTCCAGAGCAGGGCAGCCCTCCAAGCTTGGTTTATAATAACTCATGTATAACACGGAGCGGGGCAGGGGCAGCAGCCAGGAGATGTGAATGGATACACGTGGGAAAGAGGTATTTTCCACTCCTGCTGCTGAGTCTGTTCTGGCTCGAGCTCAGCAGCCCTGTTAGCGCAGACCTGTCCCGGGCTGGATGTTTGAGGATGAGCAGGAGCACAGTGAGACCACGAGCGCTGGCAGAGCTGCCCGGGCATCTCTCCTGTACCAGCAGCACACGCACTGTTCTGCTGCATGACACAGGGCTGAGTCCCCACGGGGATTTGTCTGGGGCAGGCTCTGGGTGGCCCCTGCACCGTGACCTGTTCATGTGCTGTGCCCAAACATCACGAGTTTGGTGTTTTTTCTCTTAGAAATGCTGGATAGATATACAGCCACTGTTGGTCTAAAGCCTGTGGCTCTCTCAGGTCTCCTATGTGAGGTCTCATGATATCATGACTGTCCCAACATGAATTGGGCTGTTCAGGTGCAGTCTGTTGGTAGATTCCTCCTGTCCTTTCATATCATTCAAATTGCCAAGAGCTGTGATCGCTGCTGGCTGTGCAGGCAGGGACAGGTGAGGGCTCAGTTGCTTTATCTCCCCAGCAATTGCAGGAGGGGCTGTGATCCCAAAGAACACGTCGGTGCCTGCAGGGACAGTACGGGTCTGCACAGCTCCTGGAACCAGGCTCTGGGTCTGGCTTAGAGAAGCTTTGTGAGGACTGTGATTGCTAAACACAGCATTTAGAAAATCCGTGGCAAATTTAGGAAGGACGTGGAGAAGCTTGCCAGTATTTGTGAAATGTCACAGAGTTTCAGGGGCAGTTTCGGGACGCCTTTCAGTGCTTTTATCGAGTTTTATAGTAAATTCAGGATTGCAGTGTTAGTTTATAAAATAAACAGATGCATTAGTATATACTAAACACCCCCCTCCCCCCCCCGGCTTTTACTCGTGCAGATAAGCCTTGAATCTCAAATAGGAAACAATATTCATTCTCAGAGCTATAACCAAGCAAGCAATATGGGTGCAGAGTTGCACCTAGTTTTAGCAAGTACCAACACATTCTTCTAAAGGCAATCCTAAGCAAATTGTATCTGGGAATTCCCATGGATCTGAATTAAGAGGAATCAGTGTTAAGCATGGTGAAGACGTGGGAAACACCCTAAGGCCCAATTAAGGAGGAGAAACCACACACTATGGTTATAGTCTGTGCTGAAGCGTTCTGCTTTTTTTTACTACAATATCCAGATTAAAACACTTGCTTATGACCTGCAGCACTGTGCATCTGATTCTGCATTTGCTGATGGCTGTGGCAAGAATGCATTAGTAAAATCTGGCTCCTCTCCATTGCTGTGATCCTCCAAGCATTCACTTCTCTGTGAAAGGCAGGGAAAGCAGAGTAGCCTCATAGGCTCCAATGACCCTTTAGAGCACAAAACCTGATGCAATTAGTCTCCACTCGCATCTATTACAGTGGAGTTTTCCTGCCAATATTGTGCTGTGAATGCACTACGGGCAGTGGGGATGCCTGGCTGGCCCTGCTCTCTTGGAGAGGAGACAGTGTTCAGGATGTGGCTGTGCTGTGGGATGCAGTTTGCCACGTGGCCAGGGCAAACAGAAGTGGCTTTAAGGTCATGAAATGAGCTGCTGTAATCACAGGGATGGCTCAAAGTGGTTTTCAAGGTGTTCTGCCAAACAGCATGTCCAGCATGGACTTCCCTGTGGCTGGAGTCTCATAGCCCTGCTCTGTAAGGTGCAGTCCACCTGGGGCACGGCGTGGTGCTGGGCACCCTCCTCTGCTGCCACCAGGAGCACTCAGAGAAGTGCTCAGGCCATACGGGGAGGCTGGAAAGGGACAATGGTCCGTGTCAGCCACGGCCATGTTTTCCCCACATCTCTCAGATGTTTTTCTGATCCTCCCCAGATCCTTTTTTATGCTCCCAAATCCCACCGGAGCCACTGGAGGAAAACGAGTCTCGGGGAGAGGCCTCCAACAGTGACACAAATTATGCGAGGATTCAGACAAGTCCTAACCTGACATTTTTCAAAGTGAAATGCAAGACCTGCCGCTTGCTGATTGCTTTTGCCCTGTAACAGCAGCTGAAGCGCAAACAACATCATTTGCCATGGATGATGACAAGGAGAGAAAAGAGAGGAATGGGGGAGAAGTGAGGAAAAAAAAGAAGTATCGAATCAAATTATGGAGGAAAACAAGCTTCTTCATAGACAATTTTGATGAAACTATTAATTTTCTGTGTAGCGCTTAGAAATTATCATGATATATCTGCTGTCCGTGCCAGAGCTAAGGAGCTAATTACATCAGATACAGAGGGAGATGTAATTATCTCCCTTCCCTCGGCAGGGCTTGTGGCTGCCACTGGAGCAGGGCAGCCTGAGGGCTTCCTGCAGCCCAGGGCAATGGAGAAGGCTGAAAGGAGTTCCCCCAGGTTGCTCCAGGCTGGGATGCTCCGGGCTGCCTCCTGTGCAGGGGTTTGGGCAAAATGGGACCATTTTGTGCAGCACACCCTGGACATTTTTTCTGTTTTCCCTGAGCTGAGCCAACAAACCAGCCAAGAGGCTCTTCCTCGTGAGATTGGACCTGTCTATGGCTGGGGATGGTTCTCACAGCAAGGTGAGGTGAGGTGACACCACTCCAAGCGTCACCCAAACCTTGCAGAATGAACTTCTGCAGAAAACCTATAAAAGTAGGGAAAGCAGGGGAAAAAAATAATATTGCATTCCAATGGAGCCAAGGACTGTGGCCTGTTTAAATGTTATTAAGTCAATAATTAAGTGAATTTGGAGTGTGAACTGTGTATCCACTTTAAATGGATTAATGATATGAGAATTCATACCAAATTGCTGTGTTGATTTTATGTTAATGGCTGTTTGAATATAAGCTGAACTATTAACCAAGGATAAGTGGAACTAATGTGCCAGCATTACTATAGAAATATAATTGAAAGGATGGCCTGCAATTTGCAAAGGGCCTCGTTCCTCTGGAGTGGGCCGGGAGAACAAAGGCTCCCTTGGACAGATTGCAAGGATGTCAGTTGGGGCGGGAGGGCTTTACGTGCAGGGATGCTCCAAAGGAGCCTGAATGACTTAAATGGAAGCTTAAGGGAGGGATATAATTCAGCTGTCAGTAATGACACCGGAGACACCCAGCAGGGCAGGGTATCCACTTTGTTGAGATCATCAGTTTGTGCTTTAAATCTCTCAGGACATTCCCAAGATTGCTGTGTTTTATGCCATCGGCCAAGGAGCAAATATTCCCAAGATCTTGAGGATAAATCTGAGCTTAAAGCTACGTTTCACGAGTCAATCTTTCCCTTCACTCCATCCCATCCTCAGTGAAGCATGTCAGGGACGGGGAAACTGCTCCAAAAGTGCAGGTAAAATTGTGTTGGTTGGTTGAAGGAGGCACGGCGAGCAGGAATGGCAGGAAAATGAGCAGAAGGAATTCTAAGCTGGTTATAAGTCTGTTTTTCCAAACAGCAAAGTCTGGTTGATTGTGGAATCCCCATTACTTGAATCATTTAAATATGTGCTGGATAAAAGCCCTCAAGAAATACTATAGAGTGTATTCCTGCTTTGTCAGGTAGCTGAGCAGGGTGACCTAATCAGTCTTTCCAGCTCTTATTTTTTTGGGTGCTGTGGTTAAAATGTAGGATTGAAACGGCTGCTGAATGACCTTCTTTGTTCTCAGCCTTTGATTTTTTTTTTCCCCTGCCCTCTCTAAAGCAGCGCCCAAGGTGCTGAGTGGACAGCCTGGGTGCAGCCCACAAAGGCAGGAGCAATTTGGGGTACCCAGGGGTCACCAAGCCTTGAGTGTCCCCCCATTTATGGCTCTTTTAAGTGCTATTGTGGTTCCTCTTGATTTGTGTGAGTGGCGTTAAAATCAGGCTCGAGGCTTTGCGAGGGTTAGGTCAGGCTCCATAGGTCTGTACATAAAACCAGCAAAATTTCGTCAAAAAATAAATCAATGCTCAGAATTTATGGGCATTATGAAGAGAGAATTGGGTAGATGAATAAAAGTGTTGTTCATAATGCAACGCTGCTGATATTTAAAGAAAATGTAAACAAATCCTTAATCATGTTGTGCATCCTTATAAGGCTCGTGTGCCAGAGCCACAAACAAACAAACAATAACAGCATATAGGTGTTGGGAAAATAAACTGCCTGATTAGCTATTCTCATCTAACTGAGGCATAATGACAAACTGGATCACACATATTTTGTAACTTGTTACTATAGATATGACTGTTTCAAGGTCAGAATTTTTATACCTCTAACTTCATAAAAATGCATGCTTCAAAGAAATTATTTTGCATCATAGATTGCAAGAAATGCCAGTGTTGATAGCTTAGAGACATTAAAAATAAAACAGAGCTTACAGTTTTGAGTGAAATTCTTCCATTACAGGTTTGGGTCTGGCTATTAATACATCAGATCTTGGGGGTTTTTTTTCCACTTAGTGAGAAGCAAATCTCCACATACCCAAAATATGCAGTGCACTTAGAAATCTACATCTTTGTGTGCAAATTTCCATTTGCAAGTTTATAAATGCAAATTTGCATATTTAAATGTTCCGTTTGCCAAAACCCTTCTCCCATTTATTTTAATATATACATTATCAAGTTATAAGGCTTAGTGCTTCGGGTCTGTCTCCTCCTCTCCGGGCAAAGCTCAGTGCAGCTGAGCATAATTCTCCATTTGTGGTGGGGTGAAAGCTTCCTTAGTGCTGCATTTTGATACATTTACTCATCTTCCTTGAATATCACTTCATTTTGCCAGCAGTCCAATCTAGTAATGGACATACCAGTAATCTATTTTGCACTTACAGGGTAATATACCTCTTAACAGATGGAAAGATATGTGAGTAGTTATTCATAAAGGGGAGGAGGAATGACTGCACGTCAGCCCAGGAGCAGAAGCGGGAGCCTCCACCTGGATGAGGAGTGTGGCAGGGTGGGATTGCCAGTGGAAAAGGTGGGGAATAGATTTTCCACAGTACCAGAGCTGTGTATCTTTTCACTGCCAGACATATGGGCAGCCCCTAATGAGCCTTACATTATTGCTACTTAATATGCAAGTTGTTTTAAAGCAAGTGAAACTTGCAGTGGTAATGAACGCTTAAGCAAAACACATTTTTCTTCACTGGCCCATTACTGTTCAGAGATAGCTAATATCTGCTAAATGATTTTTCTCTCAAAGGTAATGCCCAGAGAAGCTGTTAATGCCTCCTCCCATGCAAAAATTATGTTAGGTCCTCTAAAAGTAGGAGACTGTCTTAACAACCACAGTATCTGAAAGCAAAATACAAAGTCTGGCAACCTTTCCACTTGCTTTTGGTGCCCACAGGGAATGTTTTTGAGGTTTGCACCAAAGTCATCCGTGTTAAACAGTTGTGTTTTGTTTTGTTTGTTCCGATCATTGAAATTATCAGTTAATTAAATGCTTCCAGTAGGTAACACTTTCAGAAAGGTGCCAAACACAAGAGGACTGACGTTGTGGCCACCAGTCAGTGACCATGCTCCGGCTCAGCAAGGGAACACACACCCCCAGAATATCTGCCATGATGCTTTTGGGCAGAGCCGCTTCCTTTATGAGCAATGATACCCATTGTCTGACCGGTGTCAAAGCAGCTCTTAGAGAGGCAAAGGCAACTCGTGCACAGCCTCCCTCTTACCCCTGAAAACACAGCGGCTCTGATGCTCATGTGCCTCCTCGGGGTCACAACGGCTGCCCCTGACAAAGCGCCCCTTTGTGACAGCTTGGCTGCTGTGTTTTGGCACCGCCAGCAGCATCGTTTGCCCACAACAGACCCCAGCAAACCCTCTCTGAATGCTCGAGGGGAGAATCGTGACCCTCCGTTTATTTGCAAGCCTGAATGTTTTGAAGGGCAGTGGCACTGCGGATGCACCCATGGTGGGCACAGCCCCTGGCACCTGGAAGGGCAAAGGGGAAGCCCAGCCTGTGAGCTGGATAACTGCAGGATTTGTATGATGTATATGTATAATTTGCCCCTCTGGGTTCAAAGCTGGTTGAATATGGACTCCTCCTTCCCCAAGAACAGCATTTCCTTGACTCTGAGCTGGCTCCAGTTGCAGTCCTGTGGAAATCAGAGGCAAAGCAGATAAGCCACAGGCTTGGGGACCTGCTGTGCAAGAGGTACCTTTGCTTCTTGGCAGCCCATCTCATCTCCTCTTGAAGGGAGTGGCCAAGAGGCTGTCCTGCCTCTGGGAGGCTCAATGGAGGGGCCATTCCTTAAGGGTAACAAACACATCTCCTCTTTCCCTTCTCTGCCTTTCCAGTTAGGACCTGTCTCCTTCTCTCCTCCTTTCCACCATCCCGATGGCCCTGTTTCTCATCCAGTACCAACAAGTCTTCTGAAAGCACCTGAAACAAATGACTCAAGTTGCTGTTCTGCCTCC
This sequence comes from Grallaria varia, assembly GCA_013396735.1. Taxonomy (NCBI): domain Eukaryota; kingdom Metazoa; phylum Chordata; class Aves; order Passeriformes; family Formicariidae; genus Grallaria; species Grallaria varia. Next base: position 639,653 of record VWZG01002480.1, on the reverse strand, counting down.
AGATACAGAGAGTTTGTATTCCCTGTTTCTTTAATAATCTAGACAGTTAAATTAGAATAGTATTAAAGGGCAGTTTAGTGAGGATGAAAAGCACACAGTGCTGCCAACTTCAATAGAAAAATATATTGAGTCAGGGTTTCATGAGTTACACAGTAATCTTAAAAATCACAGTTAAAATGACTAAATTGGTCCCTTTTTTCATTTTGAGTTCTGATTTCTGGGTCTTTAGGGTACAACCATAAAGCCTAGAAAATTACTATTAATAAAAATTAAGAGAGGAGCTAGCTGAGTTTCTCATGTCATTGCATGCTTCTGGCAGCCAAAGCTGAAGAACACTCAGAAATCATAAGACTCAAGATCAAAATCATGTGAGTTGGCAACACTGCTCCAAGACTCCCCAGAGATCCTGTACCTCCTTCGGGGAGCAGAACTGTGCTTTTAAAATTACACCATTGCAAAATTAATCAGGGGCGAGGATCAGATGGAATAAATGGAAGGGAGTTTTGCAATGACTTAGATTTGTGGCCGGAGGAGGCTGACTCATGGCTCGCTGCAGCTCTGGTGCATGTCCCTTCATGCTGCTTCGTTCAGGGCTCCAGACTCATCTGAGATGAGGGCATGGTGTATGTCTTGACTTCATCTGGAGAATCAGCAGAATTGGTGTTCCCTTGGTCAGGGAGATTAAGCAGTTTCTTATCAGGAGAATGGCATAGCAGCAGGGAGGTGAAATCTCTACATGACCACAGTGCAGGAAATTGTCGTTTTCTTCCTTCAATAAAGGAAAAGGCCAATTTTCATCTTCATCCATCCTAGGAAATATTTCTGAAGTTAGTTAAACTCATGTTTGTGAGCGCAGAGTTATACTTAGTCTGTCAAACCCTATTGATTTGCAAGTATCAACATTTTATTGCAATATTGTTAAGTATATTATAGCTGTTCAAATAGTACTTTCAAGGCTCTGTTCCCTGGTTGATCTGTGAATGATTTACAAACTCCTGCTGGTTTCCAAGCTTACCATTAGGTGTGGGGCCGTGTAGTTATTGGGAAATGTGTATAATTCAAGCAAATCATTGACAGCACATGAAGTGTTCATATGCGAAGGGAGATGTTCTAAAGCACAGAGTATACTTGACTGACAAGCACTGAATGAGTGAAGAAGCTCAGCTTCCCCATCCTCTGTGTATCATCTCTGCAGGAATTCGGTTATTTATTACTTGTGGGCCGTAATCAACCACCTTGTTTTTGACTTAGATTTGATTGTTACAACTGTCCCCCAACAGAAAAATGATGTGAAGGGAAGAGCAGATGGTGAGTCACAGCCCTACCAGCCAGGCAAGGCTTGTGTCTTGCTCCTTGGGGTCCCATGTTGAGTTTTCCCATCAGCATGACTGATGCTTTGGCTGGGAGTGTGGAAGGAGTTTCAAGTGTCACCAGCAGAACCAGGGGGCTGTGAGCTCCCCACGGAGGGAGGAGGATATTTTTCCAAGTGTTTTAAGTGTTTCTTCACATGTCTGTAGTAAAGGGGTTGGAATAGACAGCTATTTGACAAACTATCTTCTCAAAGTTGGTAGATTGGGAAAATCTGGAGAAGGTGTCCAAGGTTATGCCAAACTGAGTCCCTCTTAAGTCCTTCCTTCCATTTGGAGGAAGGTTGATATGAAGTGTGTGGCTCTGACTGTCACTCTGCTCAGTGCTTGTTTCAAATGCACCTTAAGCAAATGTATGGAGCAGGGTTTTCTTGTTTTACTTTGTGAATATAGTGAAAGATAAATAGCATAGTTGTAAATACCTGGCATGGGTTGCAGATAGATGGAAAAAAATGTGTTGGTACTTGTTAGGGAAGTCCACTTAATTTTTCTTTCATTGATATGGTACAATTTAGGAATAACTCCATGACAGCCAGTAGAATATAGAGAGGAAAACTGAGTGAAAAATACCTCCCCCCCCCCAAAAAAAGGTATTTCTTGGCAGATACATACCGGCTGTGGCCTGTAGGTTGCAGCAGTGTATGCTTTTCATTAGAAACACTTCATCCCTTGTTTTCCCAAACTGGAATTCCCCAGTGAGATAAACCAACTCGTATTTGGCCATATCACTAACAAAATAAATAAACAACCAGCCTTGATCTTGCTGGTGAGACAAAAGAATGTTGTTTCTTTAGCTTTTTGCTGCGTGGGTGTGAGCTGTGCTGAGCTTTTCGGACCAAGTGAATCAGCACCACAAGGTCCAGCAGCACAGAGCCTTCCCAGCATGGCAGGGAAATGATGGGAAGGACTGGGATATACCATAAGAAACGCTGGGGAAAACTGGTCCTGGAGGTCCCATCCCATTAGGTCCATTCAGTTTCTAGATTTTCTTTTATTTTTGGACCCCAAATTTGCACAGATCCACACGGTTGTCTGCTAAGGCAGTGTATCGTATGGCAGTGGAGTATGCAAAGAATGTCACAGCAGGCACGGGGCTGCAGTGAGAAACTGCTCCACTTTCATACGATCCCGTCATGTGCTACAGAAATTACCAACTTTAGCAGATGGCGCTGATGTAACTCTTTCTGGCTGCAGAGATAGGAATAAGCCACAACTTCATCTGCCAAGTTCATTCACTCACTGATTACCCACACAATATTAAACACAGGTAAGAAAAAAAGTTTAAACCCAAACTCTATGGGTGTTTCAATGACAAAGTGTTCTGTTTTTTCACCAAGAAATGCCGAGAGGAATCCAGCGCTTTGTAAAACCAGTCATAAACATATAAGAATATGTGAATGCCAATGGAAATTATTGACTGAGCAATCTCCTTTTTGGTGGGAAATATGTTTTATCAATATTTATGCTGCTTTGCTTGAAATACTGAAGGCAGAATGGAAAAAACAGTCAGAACTCTGAAAAATTTAGAACATGTTTTCACCTGGCTGAAAACCAGAAGTCATCATGTGATTTTTTAAAAGAAAAAGCAATCTCTCTTTCTTCAGAGATTCATTTGGTTTAAGGCCAGAAAGGGCCATTAGATCATTTACACCGACATTTTGTTTAAGAAAGGCCAGTTACCCCTATATTTAGCCTGAAAACTTATATTTGGTTAACTTTTTTTCCTACTAAATTACTTTAGACTCTTCCTTTATTCAAGTTTTCAGTAGCCTTAAAAAATGCAAGTGCTAAAACAGGACAGTTTTGCTGGTGCTGTGTGCAAGGGGAACAATCCACCCCCCAATTCTCTTCTTTTAGCATATTCAAAGGTCAAATTCGCTTATTTGTGTGGTGTTTTTTTTTCCCCTTTCCTAGAGCGAGGACTCCTATTCAGTTGCTTAACTCTTTCCCAACTCACTGCTTCACGTAGTCCCCCTTGCTGCCAGTATGGCCCACATTCCTCACTGACAGCTGGGAAACTTTGGGAGGATTAAATGCATCTTGTTTTCGGTGCCCAGACTTGCCAAATAGTGCCCCCCATTCTCCACGATCAGCCTCTTATCTTCTGATGCTGATCCTCCGTGTCAGATTTGCTGAAGCTTTGCAACCATCGGCTGTGGTTGCCCCGACACCACATCATGCTCCAAACAGCCTCACTTCTCCAGATGTTTCATAATGTTTTTCTAACCAGCATGTTGTGTTCTGCTGGGTCCTGTGACTCACCAAACTCCGTGTGTTGCATCTGTGTCATTGTCTTTATCAGGCAAACTTGTAATCTCATCAAAGAACGACATCAGATTTATACAATGAGGCCTGTTTACCATAAAACCATGACGTTAATTATATTTCTATACTTGATTATTTTAATTAATTATCTTTATTAGTTGATGATTTTATCAGATTTTCATTGCCTCGCCTGATATTTATACTGGCCAGCTGGCTCACACTTGAGCTCCACTTGACTCTTGGCGCCACACTAGCTGTCATCCAGCGTTCAGGAATTTCCTTTGTGTTAGAATATTTATTAAAAACTAATTTCACCAGACTCGACCTTTGTGGCCCAGACACTTAATGTCACTGGTATTCTCTGTGCCCTTCCTCTCGAGTGAGGACAATTGAGGTGCTGGGAGGGGGGACTCTCATCACAGCGCCATGTCACCCAGGAATTCTGGGGTGTTGGGAAGGGGAACTCTCATCACAGCACGATGTCACCCAGGAATTCCTTTACGTCATGGAAAGTTCCATGTTAAATTGGCAGATGTTATCATCTTTTCTGTCATTATTGAGCAATTGTTTTAGTTCTACTTCTCATCATATGAATAAAGCTGGATGGTAGGGACATTTCACCTAAAACTTCTGGACAGGTATATGTGATATACAAGTTTTAGCAACACCAGTCCCCAAAAGTCTTCTGTCATGTACAGGCTTCTGTGGTTCTGCCACAGAACTGTGAATCACTGGAATCTGTCCTATATCCAGCTCAAGGCTAGCATTACTCCAGAGAGCTAAAAAGCCAGGAATCTCCCAATGATCCATGCAGACTCGTATCCATTACTCCCCCAGAGCAGGCCATGGGACTGCATTCCTGGGGAGCAGTATCAGTTTTGTGTGGATTACGATGGAGACTTGCATGGTGTGATGTTTCCATGTGAGCAGCACTAAAAACAGCCTGAGGCACACACTGCAAGCCTTTCAAACAGAGCTCGTGTTTAATTTGGTGTGTTATGGAAAACTCTGGGCAAGATTTCCACTCAGAGACATTATATTTTAAGGGCACCCTGTGAAGTACAGCATTCTTTTTTTCATTATTTATTTTTAGGAAAGTAAATAGAAATCCTTAAAACAATTAAATACCAATCTGTTATTCTCGGGAAACCAGGGTACATGTCAGGAAAGTGAACTAATTTTTTTATCAGTTGTTGGATATTTAGATTCAGTGACCAAGAAGACAGTCCAGTGAAACACATATTCTAGGAGAATGACTAAAGGAGAAGGAAAATCATGATGGAAGAACCATTTGGGTCCAACTCTCAGACATGACAAAAAAGAAATTAAACGCAAAATTGTCCAGATTCACCATGGAACCATTCCTCTACAAATGATCTCTATTTCCTTCTTGGAAGTGCAGATTGACGGTGTGGTAGACTTGAAAACAGCACAGAATGGGTGATCAAAATCAACTCTGTGAATGAGAATGAAGAATTTTGCCCAAGAATCAGGTCGAAAAATCTCTGCCTCAGGAATAAATAATAGCCATGTTAGCAGTACTTCCAACCACCACAGTCCCTGCTGCTCCTTGTTCTCTGAAGGCCTTAACAGAAGAATCTTACATATAAGAAATGGATGCTCTGATTTGGACGGTATTCATAGGATAGTTTTAAATTTGGCTAGCAAATGCCAAAATCTTGGCTGAAAAGTTGTGATATAAGAAGCACTTATTAAAGCTGCCTGCAAGCATATCTCTCGTCACCCACATTTGCATACCCAGAAGTTAGCTCAGATAGCTGACAATAATGTCAAGCATATCTTATTTATGCTATAATTATTTTTACTCACATATGTCACCGAACATAATTGTTTTCTCAGTGTTTTAAGATTCCTCTTTAAGATAGTGAGATGTGGAAATGTTTTTCAAACATGAGCTTAGGAGCATCTGGAAGAAGCTGAAGCTTAAGAGGGGCTGGGACATGCACAGCTGTTTGTGTTTCCAGCTGGTTTTTGTATGTTCTCCGGGTGGAGCAGACATTGATAGCTGTTCCCTTATAAAATATGTAATGGTGCACTTTATGACCTAATATATTTTCCAGTCCTAGGGCCTGATCCAGAATCCACTTGGCTCTCTGGACAGGCTTCCAGTGGCACCAGTAGAGCTCTATCAAATTCTTAATGAACCAAGGCTGGCTAGAGGTAATTTAGGGCCATTATGTTTGTAGGGTTGCATATGGTTTGGTGATGCTCTACCATTCTCTGCCTGCAGCTTCCCTTGCTTTCTCTGGCTGTTTTTCTCCAGCCTTCAGAGATTTATATCCGACAGCTCTGGGTCTCTTACACAGGCTGAGGCCACTGAGCAGCAGTCATGGTGCTCCCTTGCCTCCTTGGCTGGCTTCCCCAGGAAAGCTCCAGGCCTAGCGGTGGTTGATAATGTCTGATGACATTTTGTGGCGCTTCTTCAGCGTTGTCAGCCCTGTCATGCTTCTCTGTCTCATGCACTGTCAACTGCAGCCTCCTAATTGCAACTTGATATGTAAGTTCATTGGCAAAGGTTGCATATGGGTCAGTGTATCTGCTTCCAAAGCTCTAGAGAGCAGAGTGAGAAGGAAAGCACTCTGGAGCTTTTTGTTGTGGGAGGGTGCTGCAGATCCTTTCACAAGAGGCTCGTTTCCACATACAGGGTGTAGCCTGAATTTGGGATACTGGCAATGTAAGTGAACACAGGAGCCAAATTGCTGACAGCACAGAGGGTAAAACCAGCCAGAGGGAAGGGCAAGGCTCTGTGCTTGCTCATGGGCTTGGGACTCAGCGTGCTGGTGGATACCCATCTCTGCCTTCTTCAGGATGCAAAAGATATGGTTTCAAACCCAGGACCCAGCCATTCTGCCAGCAAGTTTTATGTGCCTTGCTCATCACGAGCGCCGGGTCCTTGAACAAATGCTGCTTCTCCTCCTCTGCAGAAGAGGAGCCTGTGCTGGCTTTTCCCTGCCTTGGGTGTGATCCAGAGGGGCTAAAGGGATTTCAAAGCTAGTACGGATGTGCCAAGTGCATACACATCTCGCTGGTTTGATGTGGTTGTGCTGGGGGCTCCAGATATTTCTCACCTACTGAATGTTCCTGGGAAACGCTGTTTCCACCCCTGTAGTTCCTGGTTTTCGCTCTTGTTTGTGCTTGTCCCCTTAGATCAAATGAGGCCAATGACTGAGGGATAGCCACGCTTCCCAGGGATTTAAGGACTTAAATGCTTGAAAGCTATTAAGAGACGCGCTTTGCTGTGGAATACATTGAAGCCTTTTGCTGCAGGGGATCATCCTAAAGGCTGTAAGAAAACAACAGCTCTGTATTTTGACATCAGCTCGCAACTTTGTTTTAGCTAGAACAGTCTTTTTCTGATCCTAATGTAGGTCATGGCTGCAAGTTAATTTGTTCCATGTGCCATTATGATGCAGAATACATTCAGAAAAACAGGGTTTTCCCAGGGTGAGAAAAAAATTGTGTTTACTAAGCAGTTATAGTCCATTTTAATTTCTTTCCTTCCAAATTTCCCATGCTTTGCTTCATCCTCTCCCCTTCTGGTTTTCCAGCATTTCCCTTCTCCCTGTTTTGCTGCATTAGCTGCCTGATTCCACATGACTGGGGTAACCAGTTTAACCTTCTGTGCTGCCCAGACCTCTGGGTGTGCAGGTGGAGAGCAGCCTCGTCCCAGGCTCCCTTGGGCTTGTGGCTCCTCTGCAGCTCCCTCTGTGCCTGAATTTGCACACTGGGGCAGGGATTGTGCACTCACCCACTGCCAGGCACTCGGGGCAGGTGGAGCCCAGCCTATGGGGCGTTGATCCCCTGCTCCTCTGGTTCTGCTCTTCTGGATCCCTTACAAACCCACCCCGGGTCCTCTTCAGCTTTAGGGCAGGCAGGGAGAAGTGGAGGTCTCCTACAGCTTCTGGCTTTGCCTGAGCTTCACCCAAACACTGTTAGGAAAAATCCTTGTTTGCTTGGGCTACATCCAATGCCAGTGACCTCCTGTGCATCTGCTCTGCAGCTGGTGGGGTGGGGGCAGGACGGATTCTTACATACTGGGCAGGGCTTTACCATGGGGGATTGGTATAACTGTGTTCCTAAACTGTGGGGGCCCCAGCTGGTCTGGGGTCTCTGTGGAATGATTAGTCTGTGCTAGGAACTTCTGCACATCGTCCTGGTGATATACATGGAAGGAGAGACTGTAACACAGAACGGAAGTCCCGTCTCTAAAGTGATGAGTCATTGTTATTTGACGTGCGCAGTCTGTGTGTCCAATTAAGAATTCTATATGTATAGAGAGGCCAATGGTCTATGGACGTGTCCATACTGAGGTCTATATAAACCGCAGTTTCTGATATAATAAGGGCTTTCTGGTTCCTGTTCCTGAAGAAGTCGTGTTGCTTCTTGACCTATCCTGACTGCACAGCGACACTAAACCACCTGGAAAACTGTCCTGAGCAGAGCCCTTGGGCGTTAGACCACAGAGTCAGTGCCTTATCTCAATAAGCCATGTATTTGATCTGGAATTTCTAAGGCTCTGTGGCTGGTGACGACAGAGAGGGGCTTTGCATGTGGCCTCTCCAGTGCTATCGCAGTGAATTTGCTCTGGTATCACAGATTTATGCAGAAGAATGAAAAACCTAATTAATGTCACCTGAGATGAAAGCTCTGTAATCATGACTGCCATCTCAGAACAATTAATCATCCACCTACAATAAGTCACCAGAATAATTTTTTTCCATTTTGTTTCTAAATTCTTCTTCAGACCTGAAAGAACTGCTGGGGCAAGGGAGGCAATGTGGGGTTTGGGGTCCCAGCCCAGTACAGCTGGCTGGGGAATCACAGTGGGAGCACCAGCACAGAGAACAGCCACGGTGCCTTGATGGCTTCTGTCCCAATCCCCTGCGGCCCCTGCTCAAAACTTCAGCTGCCGTTTTACAGGCTCTCTGTGTGCCTGAAAAAATATTCCTGGCAACTTGGAGTAAACAAGTTCAGCCACTTTGAGGACTGCAGAGCCTGGAGAAAGAATGATTTTCATATATCTGTATCTATATTTCTATGTATCTATCTACCTACATCTATATAGAGATAGATAGATAGATAGATAGATAGACAGAAGTTTAGCTTCTGTCTATATCAGTTTTTCAGTTTTGTTTTCAAGTGTTTGTGCTAAAATTCCATGAGTGAAAAGAATCATAGTATGAGTTCTTACTATGGAAAAAAATACTGAAAATGTAGAGAAATTGGTTGATAAAAGCCTATTTCTAAGCCTATTTCTTTGAGTGTCTTTGTCAGCTGCTGAGTCAGCTGCATGAGGACTCTGGGTTACCATGATCTGGGTGTCCTGTGCATGGACAGTGCAGTAAAAAAGGCAGGGAAACATCAAGTTTTCCCTGTTTACTTTGTAAGTTCACTGTACTGCATTTCCAGGAGAACTTGATTTTTACAGCACATTAGAGAGCAGGTCTTCTGCTGTAAGAAGCTCCACCTAAGTCAATAGATCTTGAATGGGCCTTGGCACTTTGTCAGAGAAAGCAAAATGTTTAGTTTGTCTAAAGAAAAACAGCAATGTATTAACTGTTAAAATCTGAAAAATAAAAAAGAAATCCTGAATCAAGTTAATTCAATGTGCTTTTGACATCAGCAAAAGGGGAATTTTATCACTTTCACCCTATGTGTGAAAATGTTGTACAGTTTTACAAACAACAAAAGTGTGTGATAAACAGACAGAGACTGTGGGACTTATACAAAAGAAACAGCACTATGAGAAAATGTAAATATTTATAAAAGGACAAAATCGAGCTATGTGGAATTATCTTACATTTGAGACATATGGATACTGTCACCAAGGATAATATAGAGTGAGAGAAACCAAAAATCAAATTCCACTTACAGGCACTTTGGAGTAATCTGGTAAAATACATGTGGCTACACAGTACAGTTTGGTTCTACCACTTTAAATTCAGGAAAATCTCTCTCAGGATTACATTAGTGACAACATCCCATACCTGTGCCCAGCAGGACACTGCTTTTCCCCCCTCAGATCAGTCTCACATTGTTCCCAAACTTTCATTGCCTGTTAAGACAAACTTCCATCATACTCATGGGGCTAAATTCTCATTTACATGGAAATGGAAGGACTGAAGGGTGTCATTCCCAGGTTACAATGTCAGATTTTCAATCAGGTCATCAAACTTAAAAAGCACTTTGATAAACCAAGTTTTCCAGGTGAAAACACAGTATTTATGAAAGTTTTAATCTTTGTGAATTATATCTGACCCAGTTTTCACATATGTATGTCCTTGCAGCGCTGGCATATTTTCTTTCAGTCTCTTTTCAATGCCTATTTGCACTTTTTCTCTGAGACATAAAATATTATTATGTAAATGGTAGTTTTCTTAGAAAGCAAATCCGCTGGGATTTTTAATTAGAATATCTTTGTGAGCATCTGAACCAAACTATAGCACACTATGAAGTCTGGAAGTGACGCTGAGCAGCACTGCTCACATTGTTATTTCATTTGCTGTTAGAAATATTTGGCAAAGATAAGATTTCAAAATGCACAGCTCAGTCACAAAAAAGTTTTTACAACTGCAACAAAGTGAGGGAGCTGGAAATGTATACACAAACCTTCTTTGGAAGAAGGAGCAGGGCAAAATGTGCAGTGAGAAATTATATTATTAAAAATCATTAATTTACTATGAGGGCAATTTTCAGAATGCACTATCAAGGTCCTTCATGTTTATGAATATTTTCTTCACTCACCTAATAACTGAGAGTCAAGGAGAATCTATCAATTTAATTTTAGTTTTGGCTGGAGAGTTAGACTTTTTAAAGAATGCTAATGATTTTGTCCAGACATTAATAAATCTGCAGTAAGGCCCAGCATGCAAAAGGCAAATGAAGGGACATTTTTGTCCTTCATTATCTTTCTCTTGGAAGGCTGGAAATACTATTTGTCTGTGCTTCTGGGGCCGAGGACAGATTTTTGAGTGCATGGGACAAGATTGAAATGGCAGTGCAGGTTAGAGGGACAACCCTAACAAAGCTCTATGTTGCCCTTTGTCCGTAGGGAGTTGCCATTGTCCCATGAACACGGAAATTTCCAGTCTAGTGACTGGAATTTCCAGTCCCGTGACTGGAAATTTGAGAGAGCAGCATCACCTTCACGAAGCAGAAACAAAGCTCTGGGTGGCAGCTGGGAGTGTGTACCTGAGAAGGGTGGCTCTGTACAAATTGTCATTTTTAGCTACTTTTCCTGAGCATCCGACAGGCACTGCTGGATCCAGGTAGTCCAGGTATGCTCTTCTGGTGCAGTCTGGCTCTTTCCAAGAGCTTTTCCTCAATTGCACCCCAGCCACATCCATTGGCTCTCCTGCAGAATGGATAATGCAGCCCAGGGCTGTGTCCAGGCAGAAACCCATTTCACTGAAGGGAGAACCTGAGCATCTGCAGCTCCCCTTTGCCTCACTGGCAGCTGAAGACATTAATCATCTTGCACAGGACCCTGAACACCTCTCGTGATCCTAAATGAGGATAAACAAGGAAGTTGACTTTGTGTGTTGGGGTTTTTTTTTGTTTGTTTGTTTTGTTTTGTTTTTCAGAAAACTGAATGTTACTGAATGTGAAGCCCAAAACACGGTTTAGTCTCTTGTTACCACCTCTGCAGGGAAAAATGTAATTATATTGGCCTCTAAGTAACTTAGTTTGGGACAGCTTATTTAGTGTCTCTGACAGTACCAACCCATTCCGCAGAGCATTTAGAAATGAATGCTGGTGTCCAGCCTATTGCCATGGCAGCCCTGTGAGGCTTTATGTGATCCACAGCACACCAGAGCCTGCCAATAATTCATCTGTAGGTTAATAATGAAAACAGAGCTCTGCAAGGCTAGGATAATACGATATGCAGAGGTGCAGCAAAGCCTGGGCAAACATTTCAAGTGAGGCAAAGTAGTGGACAGAAGCCAATAGCCAAAAGCCCAGCTTTTCTGCATTTTCCTTTCCCCATAAATAAAAATGCTCCACATCCGTTGCTCTCTCCTGCAGTGTCACATGTTTGGATTGAATGCTGAGTGTCCATTTCTCCTACCAGTGATGGCCAAATTCCCATAAACTGCAGCACGACAGCACGTGGATTTTTCCTGGTGGCATCATTCAAGGAGCTTCTTGCAAACTTCAGTTTAAATGACTAAAGGATTAACAGAGCGAGACATAGGGAAGAAAGCAGGCCCTGGGATTTGAAAGCAGCCAAAGGAAACATCTTCTGGAAAACAGACTTGAGGATCTTTGGTACCTTTGAGTAGTTTGGGTTTTTCTAACAGTTGGAGTGCTATTTCACTTAAAATGGGTTCTGGGTGGGGTCTTTTTCTGCCCTCCAGCTTTCCGTATAATGCATTTTCTCCCCCTAGCTACAGCATATATTCTCTTTCCTGAGCACAGTGAGTGAGGACAACAGTCTCAGGGTGAAATCTCTCCAACATTATCTGACATAAAATATGCATCTGGATTGACTCCCAGGTCCATTCTCATCTCTTTTGACTTGCAAACCATGGCAAGACTCCAGGAGAGAGGAGGAACACCCTTTTAAAATGCGGAGTGTTCACTACACCCAAATACTTAAAATCTGAAGGTAATGCCTAAGGAGTTTGCTGTGCAAAAGAATTAGACTCTAGGAGGCAACAAAAAGACAAACAAATTTAAGTTGATGGACAGAGACATTTGTAAAACCAGCTCCTTTCTACCTTGGTGTATTATTGTCTCTGCTTCCCTTTCCTCTGCTGAGGTTTTGGGCTTAAATGGAGCAAAATGCTTAGACCACGTTCTTCCACAGGTAGTTATGTCAATGACAACTCCAAAATACCAGGTAAAACCTTGATTCTGCCAAGAGAGGACACACGTGTCATCTGGTGGTGTGCAGTCCCCAGGGGCTGGGGTAGCCCTGTACCCGAAATGCTGCAAGAAGAGGCTCTGCCCTCAAGGGATGCCCCAGGAGAGAACTCACACTGCTCTTTCTGCTCCTCGAAGTTAACAAGAGCCGAGTAGGAATTTTCTGTCAAAATGCTTTTTCTAAAGAAAATACAGTTTCTGAAGGTGGAGGAGTTGGTGCCTTTTCGCAGTTTTAATTGGGGAAAAAAATTTGCCTTGAGATTTACAGGCTCACGCTGCCTTGCAAAACACACATATATCCTGGCAAATGGAACAATACTGACGTGTCATCTCATTTTCTTGTGAGTAAATAGCAGATTTCTGAGTATTGGGGAGAAGAATCATATTATTCTTCTTTGGCTACTTCACACTAGTGAAAATTTCCCTACTTGAGCATCTTTAATGGGCACTTCAATACTTTCACATAGATTATTTACAGTTTAAAGGGTTTTCTAAATGCTTTGAAAAAAATACAGAGGAAAGGAGGCCTTATCTGAAACTTGTTGATATTGCAGGATTTTTTTTTCCCTGCTAGATAGGAGAGATCAGACCCAAACTGTGTGATCTGTGGGTCTTTACAGGAAAGAACCAACACTCAGTCAGCGTCCCAAAATACACATCTGCCTACCAGGTTAGCACATTTGTAGGAAAAGGCACGTTTCATTCCAGCTTCTAGTACACAGCAAATGCTTGTTGGTTTTAAACACGCACACACACCAAAACATAAAGATTTTCTATTCCAAAAACAAACTGTGGGAGGAAAGAAAAGAACAGGCAAAAAAAAAAAAAAAAGAAAAAAAAAAAGAAAAAGAAAATAAAGGAAAACCTAGGTTTATTTTTCTATGGAAACCATAATCCCACACGGTGGAAACAGTAAAATATCAAGCTCATAAGTATTTCTGATGATGGGATAACCGTAGGTTCTTTATTCTGAATATAAATTGGTACATTAAAATGTGCTCATAAGAACTGCAGCTTTAGTGTGAGTAGCCAAGAATAAGAAACTCAGCCTCATAAAATGACACCTAATGTGAAAGCTGTCCAAAAGGCATTGCTCTATATAGACTCCAAAAAAAGGCCCATTTGCTTTTGAAGGAAAAGAATGGGGAAAAAATGCAGAGTGCACCAGAAACTTTTTGTTCAGGAGTGGGTTTTATACGGGTTTTGAAGTCGGTGCTTCTCTGTTACAGGCCTTTATAAACCCAGTCAAGCCAATTCCAACGAAAATTAGCTTTTCCAGCTTTTATTTTCCTTTATGGTAAAATAGAGGTCATGAAAACCCCTCTCTAAGCTGGTGGAATCATTCTTTCTTGCTCCAGAGAAATGTCAAGGTGCAATTATTGCCCTATACATTCAACCCCACGGTTGACACCAGGCTGTTACCCGCTCGCCCTGGATATGGATATATTTGCAGGTTTGCTTGTCGTTCCTCCAGCTCACGTGCGGGCAGCAGTTCCCCCAGCTGCAGTGACAATCTCGGTGTGTGCCCCTTGCGCTGCGCAGTGAAGCCAAGACTTTGATAAGCAACATCTGAAGTGATATAGATTAAATTTCCATTAAGGGATTCTCACTTAACTTATGCAGATTTGATGTCAGGGTGGGTCCAGGGGTGTACAAACAGAATCTGAAATGATGGAAGTCTTTCAGGAGATCGGAACCGAAAGCACTGTCATTTTTTTCCAATGTAAGTAAAGCTGGTTTGAACCTAACTGTATTAGGCTTTATACCCTTTCTGCTACAGAAGCTGAGGATATGAATGTTTTAAATTAGTGAAGGCTGTTTCTTGGTGGAAATGAGCCTTGGTGGCCGCTTAGACAGACAGGTAGGGAGAATAAGCTGAACACATTTCATGAATGCAGGCAGCTGGGTAAAGAAGAGAAATCCTATTAGTGCCCAGTTAGGAGAATGGCTGTATCATGAATTCAGTGCTTATTAGAGGATCCAGAGGGACCCCGAGCATACAGATGCAAACCCATAGGAAATTAGGTCCCTGAATTCTGCTGCTCAAGGAATCACTGTTTTTGTGGATGTGTTCTCAGATATGAATGGTAAAAAATTGGTCTCATTTATCTTTCTGTAAATCAAGAATAGTGGCAGAGCAAGGAGATGGAGTCATCATTCTTAGATATTTTAACAGCTCCCGTGGCCTCAGAATCAGAGTGTTTTCTGTACCTACGTGGATCAATTATTGCCTGGGAGCTGGGGAGATGCTAATATCCTCGTTTCACAGATTGTGTCTGAGACAGAGAGAGACTGGAGCCTTGTCTCCTAACAAGATTTAAATCTATAATTTTTATTGGTTTCGCTACAAATCAAGGGACTTTAGATGCTATTTACTAGGCAGTTTGCTCCAGAAAATATGTGCTGGAGGATGGAATTGAGCTGGCATGTTTTGCATCCATGGTTACCTCTTTAATCACAGAGGCCACTTCCCTGGCTGGGGAAGACCGTGGCTCTTCCTCACTATGTAATAGCCTGCAGGAGGTAAATGGGACGGGGAAGGAGGGAGAGAAATATGTTTTTGTTTTCCCTTTATCATTTTTGGAGATGATCAGATGCTGCAGTATTCTGCAAGCCCTGGGTAAATAGCGGAATCCATCGTCTGGTGGCAGTTGCTCATTTGCAGTGTCTCGCTGAGGGCGTTGCTCCTTGCCTGTGTTGCCAGAGAAATTTCCTCCTGGGGTAATGATGAAAAACTAGTCACAAATCAACACGAAGTCAGAATATATGAGAATCATAAAATATTGCAAAATAAAGCAAACAATACAAAAGCTCAGTGCTTTCATCATGCAGGGGAAGGCCTCCAGAACACCAAGGAATTTTGGAACTGTTTCAGAGACTCAGAAATCATAAAACTTGGATATTTTTCCTCTCAAGGCCTTTCCTTCTCTCTTTCCTCTCTCCTCCCCGATGAATCACTCAGTTAAAGAATACATTACCTAGAAACACAGCAGGAGTCTTGGCCTTAGTATAAGAGAGCAGATTATAATGAGCATCATACTAAAGAAGAGGGAATAGAGAGCATCGGCAGCCAAAAAAGATAGGCAATTTGTGGGATATGATGTAACTCAGGCAAGATGTCAGTGATGGGCTGGAAATAAAACAATGTCAGTCACTGTGAATTAATTATCCTTCTATAAAAACAAATCAGTGGAGCAACATAGCCCACAGTTGAATTGAGTCATGAGGCTTGGCTGTCAGACAGGAAAGTGGTCATTTCATACTGCCCGAGGGCATGTGCACTAGGCTGGTGGGTACTCAGCATCTCATTGCAGGGCAGGCAGGTTCTCAGAGTTGAGGAAAAATTGCAATTTCCATCATAATCCTTTTATATTGAAGAGCTTATAAACCCAGCCAGAAAATTCTGCTTTAGGCTAAACTGAGCTGACAAGGTCTCAGCACAAGAGCAAGTGTATCCAGTGGGGAATACTCTTCACTGCGGAGAACGAGGTTTGATTTAATGAATGAGAGAAGGGAAGGCCGTAATTGTTCTCTTAGAGGGAGGGAAATCAAGCAAAGCACTAAAATGTACACAACACCAATTCCCGTGACCCTGTGGAAGTGCAGGTGTGTGTTCCATCAGTGATGGATACATGTGCAAGGCAGCAGAGCAGTTGCTCTGCCTCGTGGCGCTCTAAAATGTCTGAGGAAATGTCCTTCCTGCCCAGCCTGAACGTCTGTCTCCTCCTTCAAAGCAGCACTCACTCCACACTTTGGTTGCACCCTCAACTGCATAAAATCCACAACATCAATAATTTCACCTTCCTTAGATGGTGAAAGGCAGAGGCAAAAAAATCCCACCACGGGTGGTCGGAGCAAAATTTGTCATCACGTCTTGCTGTCACTGTCATCCTTTGGGGAGCTGCAGCAGAACAGCCTATAAATGGTGTTGGAGATTGAATTGCCTGAAGCCCTTGGGGGTTTGTAATGATGCTCCAGTGTTTTTTACAGATAATT
This sequence comes from Grallaria varia, assembly GCA_013396735.1. Lineage (NCBI taxonomy): Eukaryota > Metazoa > Chordata > Aves > Passeriformes > Formicariidae > Grallaria > Grallaria varia. Next base: position 623,139 of record VWZG01002480.1, on the reverse strand, counting down.
TGGAAACAAATCTATGCTCTTAATCATGTCTTTTACTCCATGCTGACAGTGCTTCCCTTCCTAACAGTTGACATTCATTAAAAAGCAACCATTAGCAGGAGAAGAGTTGAAATAGGAATAGGAGAGATACTTGGGTAGGAAGAAGGGAGGTGAAGTTTCTATCTGGATCTTTCCTAAGCTACCACATTTTTCCCTCGATGCAAAGGTTTATCCTGAAGAGGTGGGTTCAGAGAGTTGCACTTGTCAGTTCCCTTGCTGAGCATTTGGCTTGTTAGTGAACTCTTGGGGCTTCTGGGGGCTTCCCAAACTCCACAAGTCCAAAGTGAGCTAATGCAGACACAGATGTAATGCTATAGGGCAAAAAAAAAAACCACCCAAAAACCCCAACAGTGACTTCTTTTAGTGTTTCCATCTTCTGGGCTTACATTGTTAGTGCATGGGGTAGATGACAGCCAAAGAGATGGCTGGTTTGGCTGGGATTTTCAGAGAAGCTTGGAGGAGCACCATTACCACTTATCAGTGATAACAGATTTCACTGGAGCTGTAACTTCCTTACAGAACAAGGATTTTAACAAGTCACAGCAGGGAAAACCGAGTGTTGAAGTTGCAGCTCTTTGAGTATCCCTAAGAGCTGCTCCTTACCGTATACCCAGTAAATGAGCAAAGCCTCGGTTAAAAAGTGAACTTTCTTGTATGCAGGAAATGCTGTAGCAGCTAAAAACAGGCAATTACTGTAAAATAACTGAGTGCCCAGAGGTCCATGCTGAGGGTAATCCCGGAGTAACCCCTGCCCATGCCCTTTGAAGATCCCAGCCTCTGACTGCTGCACAGATACCTGGGCTCAGCAACACACCGAGCTCTCGGGGGCTGGACTCAGCACAACCACCTTCTTTCCCCAAAAGCATCCTTTGAAATTTTAAGCAGATGGTCACATCAAGGTGTGTGTTGCTGTTTTGTAACATCCAGGGATTTATTTTGTTACACTCACGTGAGACCATGGGACTCACTCGTGCCTTGCTGGGATGAGTGGTCAAACACAAGCTCAAATTCTGGAGGTGAAAACTGGTTTCACCAGTCCCCTAGTGTGCTTAGACTTGAAAGAAGAGGTTTCTACGTGTTGACTTGCCCCCATAAGGGAATCTTCTTTTGCTTGTGCACAGCCTGAGAGTTATTCCCCTAACTTCAATTTTAGTCTGCTGTTGCAGTACTGGATGGTGCCGTACAAACTAAGGATGTCTGAACTCTGCAGAACATGCATTTTCTACTATGTGTGTTTTTATGGACATTTTGGAGTCCTGTGTGAGATGTGCTTCAATATTTGCCAACTGGTAATCGAAAACCACCTTGGAACGTTTTCAAAGGATCACTTGCAAAGAAGCCTATTTTATCTATGTAGATATGTTAGCCTCTGGTTCAGAAGCTCCTACTGTTTGGACTTGATCCATCTTTATATCCTTCATTAGCTTGTCTCTCAAGGGGTCCCTAAAGGCTGCTGCCAGCCTGGATTTATCCCTCTGGAGTGTTACAGCCCAGGGTGGGATAGTCTGATCCTAATGGCACTCAAAAGTGCACCTGCAATGATAATGCACTTCCACAAAATGTGTGGGGCAGTGGGGCTGCTCACCTGAAGGGATTCACATCCCCATGGGTGACATTTGGGCCAGGCTACGTCACCTGATTGCTAAAACCATGGGGAGTAAAGGCCAGACATCTTTAATGGTGTGTGTCCCCATGAAAACACTGCCTTCAAATGGAGCATCAGTTACTCTGTCTTAGGTGAGGACAGAGGGCAAACATGCTTGTGAATGATGATTGACCTGAAGTGCTATCAAATGTTCCTTTCAGGCAAAATCCTCCTATTCGTCCCCTCCCTCCCCTCAAACACAGATATTTCAAGGTTATAAATGGGGAGAAAATCTCTGGAGAGGAACATTGCAAATAAAATCTAATCTATAAAAGTCTCTCTTTAAAGTCACAATCTAAGCTCTACATTTTATCTTGTTGACAAAGCAAAACAACTCAATTTTGAAGTTGCTCACATTGATTTTACATCAGGGAATTCCACCAATTTCTGGGAAAATATTGATCTATGTGAGATCAAAATCCATCCTTTTCTTTCTTTTCTTTCAAATTTCTTTTTAATCTATTGATTATAGTTTTGTGATGTGGCTTACTGACTCTGAGCTAATAATGACCAAGTGCTTTGGGACAAACCAAATAGCTTAATGGGCCACAACAACAGAATTGATCCCTATAATGACCCAGAAATTAATTAAACTAATCATTCCCATGTAGCCACATCCCCAGAAGTCTCTTGTATTGTCACCCACCTGACTACACTAGTTAAGCCCATGTAAGTTCCAGCTGTTGAAAATTTGAAGGGATCATCCATATCTTACATCTCACATCTCTAATTGTGGTCAGCACGACCCTGATGGCTCCAGGTCTCTATGTAGCACAGTGAGGATTAAGCCAACTGTAAGTAATAGCAATTTCTTGCCCTTGTTTGTTCCTTTTTTATTTTTTTTTTAATTTTTTTTTTTTTGCTAGGGTCAGATGGTTCACATTTATGAAAAGGCATGTTTCTTCTTGATCACTGAGAAACAGTAATCATTTCTTGCAGTGTTTACAAGTCTTGGTGTTTTTCAAATATATTTACAGCCCTTGGCTTCCTTAGTGAGCAGATCCAGATGTAGGATAAAAGCTGCAGCCCAATGAGGGTGTGTGCTGAGTAAAGTTGTAGCTTGTTCTTCCCAGTCCAAAGGGAGAAGGCTGTGGATTAATTGTGTATAATGGCATCAACCCTCGTCAAATGGCATACAGGAGCCTGCAGGGCAAACCAGAGTCCAAAATCAGACCTGGGATGTGCCAATGGCAGATGCAGCTCTGTCTTGGGGGGGCCAGTGAGGTGTTTTGGGACTGTATGACAGGTGCCACATGAAGTGAGTGTGTGGCAGCTGGTGGCACTGACGGGGGATTTTTTTGGCACCTCAACCTTTAAGCACAGAGGAACTTTCCCCAGAGTAGCCTCAAGTCCTGGTAATGGGGCTTTGCAAGGACCCTTCTGTGCTTTATCTGTCCTGCAGGGAAGTGGGCTGGTGTCAGCTGGGTGCTCACTTCTGCAAGAACAAAGCAGATTTTCAAAAGTCTCCTGGTATCATAAACTATGGACAAATCCTCAGAATTGCTGGGAGAAGGGCTTTATTTTGACTCTTCTGACCAGGTATGGTCTCTGCCTTGAAAACACTGCACAATATGAATGGTGAATGTTCTTGGGTTTTCTGTCTCTTGGAAGGAGCAATTGACTGTGTAGGGCTCATTAATTATCGATGCACACCTGTAAGGGGGGGAAATCGGGAGATTCTTTGTCTCTGGGCAGAACATCTCCACGGAAGGAAGCAGATGTTGTGTGTGTCTGTTTAATCCCACCCTGGGGCAGATGCCCAAGGAATGGGCTGAGCCTCCTGCCTGTCTGTCTGGCGCGCTGTAGGCACAGGCCAGCTGTGGATTAGCCTTGGCAATGAAATAGAAGAATAATTAGGCTTTGTATGGCCTTTTAATTCCTAGACCACCCTTGCCTACTGCTGCCTTAAACACAGGTCTGCATTTCATCTCATGCTGAAATGGAAAGATACTTTAGTGGCTGAAGAGTTCCAAAATCAGCAGCCCATCATCAAGCAAGCACTGGGGTGCTGCTTGGGAATCCTACTGCTGCAAGGGAGCAGTAAAGCAGCCCTCTGTCCCCTCGGGTTCTGTAGAGTGCTCAGGCAAAGAACAATACACTCAGTCAACCTCGGCTCCTGTAAGCCACCGAGGGCTTCTCGACAGCTAGCAAAGATGAAATTGCTGTTACATCCCTTAATTCAAGGGCAGCAGATGAGGCTGGAATCAATTGTTCAATAATGCTGCAGATAATAAAGCTGAGATTTCATAGTGTCTGCCCAGGACACCCCGACCAGCACAGAGCTGTAACTGTGCAGAGAACTCTTCCATTCACTGTGTCCTTCAGTAGGTCCTGCTGGCCCCTGAATGCTGCTCAGCCCCTGGATGTCTGTCTTCATGCAGGTACCTCTCATGTCCAAGGGGTGTAAGCAATTTTAGAGGGGATTTTGCTTCTCTGGTTAAACAGGGCAAGCGCTCAGGGTGGGTAATCCTGGACAAATTAAAAACAAAGGGTTTTTCATGTTTCTTCAAATATATCTTAACTCCCCTACTACCAACAAAGACCTGTTTTCATTTTCTTGCTCATAAACATGACTCATTTTTATAAACAAAAGGAGAAATCTTATTTCTACTCTTAAGCCTTAAACTGCAATTATCAAAGGCAATTCAAGGACTTTCCCACTTTTCACTTAGGGATAACGAACATGGGCCAATTAAATCCCTTTTTACTTTGAAAATTCTGTTCCTTAAACACAAGGAGATACTGTTTCTGCTGTCTTTTAACCCTGCTTCAAAAAAATTGAGAAAATATTCAGTTTAATTTGGCACTAATTCATTTTAAGCCAATTTTATGTAAGACATTTCCAACTTTGAAGTCTGCTTTTTGGAATAACATGATCTACCACAGCTGTTGTACTGACACGCTCCAAGATCAATTTATGTCCCATCTTTCTGTGCCTGGCAAAGGCTGCTGTGATACTGTCTGTGCATTGTGGCCGTAAACTAATGCATGTAAAACTTGTTTTACTGATGTTGCTGTTCCCTAATGTTCCTTTTCTCCAGGGGGTGTGAGTATATGTAGAATCACAGCCCTGTTATATCCTAAGAGATGGGTTTGGGTGTAACAGAAAAATGACCCAAAATTTAAGCCAAAGCCAAGAGACCAGAGCTTGTGACTCGTGGAAACCTGGCTTTGATTAAACTGCTATTGGTGCAGTGTGAGCACACAAGGCTCCTCTGCCAAGCCACTTTCTTTGTTGCCAGCTTTGCAATGCTGCTTTTACTGTATTGGTGTCACTGAGCTGTGCTTAATTAGCTGGAACTCCTACGTATATGCAAACTTCTGGTTGTACAGTGACGTTACGCGGAGAGCTGGCTCAAGCAGTCTGCTCCTGATTTATACCCTGTTTTAGATGGTGTTAGCTAGATTAAGATCACTTATCTGGGAAAGGCAAACACTCCATGTCCAAACTCTTGAGTGACTCCTTCACATGAACAGGAACAGGGTCATAGTAAGAGTGGCTCTTGGGTCTTACAAGCCGCGGTCAATAGGACAACACTCATCAGTCATATCCATGAATCTATATTCCATATATCCATAACCAAATAATATTGCAGAAAATGCTCAAGCATGTAGTTGACAGGTCCCAGGGAGAAGGAGATTCTTGTTTGACTTGATATAATGAGAAGGATAGTTATTTGTCCAGCTCAAATGGTGACAAGTCTTCCTGTCCCATCAAAATGGCCATGCTGTCCTAGGTGGTCTGGTTTGGTCAGAGACAGGAGCTTATAGCACAGCCTGTGACATGGAACTCTAATGTGTTTTCTCCTGGGATTAGCTGAGATGATTAACCTGGGGAAAGACCTGAAGGGTCTTCTGGGTCATCAGGTCCAATTCTGTGCAATTTCACTCGACTTTCTCCAATACTTTTCTTTAAAGTTGTGTTCAGCCAGAAGGAAGATTTGAGGGGAGGGCTGAGGTGGTGAGGGGGGGAAAGAAGGGGAGGGCAGGTTGGAGGAAAGACATCACTGTAGGATATAGTTTGTGTTTCCATTAAAAAAGGTTAAGACATCCATACAAAGTCCCCAAACTGCTGCCCCTTGCACGTTACACTCCCTGTTACCAGCTCTAGAGCAGAGTCAGTGGGCAGGGGCTGTTCTGGACTCCCAGGGCCGTGGTCATGTCAGCAGATCAGAGAAGGACTCAGGAACCACCCCAGGGCTGAGCTGCCTGGCTGCTGCTGCTGCACAGTGACCATGTGAGATCTGCCACAGGACGGAGGCAGCAAGGAGTTAAAATGCAGCAAAAAATGCTTCCTTTCTTTTCTCTTTCTTTCCCCTCCTCCTCCCATGTGCTTTTTTTTTTTTTTTTTTTTTAAGCTAAGTAGAAATGCTGGTTTGTTTTTTTTTTTTTTTTTGTCTTTTTCTTTACTTTGGCTGAGCTTATGTTGTTATTTGATTTTCATATGATCCTCAGGTACCTAATGAAATTGCCACATGCTCAAGGGAAAACAAGTTTCATAACAGAATGACAGTAAAACGCTGCTAAAATCCTTCAGGATAGCGGAAGGATTAGAAGAAGAAAACACAGAATAATGCAGACATTAGCTTAAAGACAACAAAGGGTGCCCAGTCCACTGACATACCAGAATCCAACAGAAGTATTCGTAATTACTAATAACAAAAGGCTGCTCTATTATGGCTATTCAGTTCAAACTAAAACACATGTAAAGCTTGTGTGCTAGCGAGTGTATTTTGATGATAGGTCTGGTTTAAACCTAATCTGCTGAAATACAGACAGGATAGGAACAATGCTTTCTCTAGGGATCAACAACTTTGTCCCTGAACAGACTGCCTTATGTAAACACCCATAATTCAGTTAAAATTCATGCAGACAGCTTGGATTAAAAAGAAACAAATATCAAGCAAATAAACAAAAGTCATGAGCAACAGGGGCTGGTAAAGTCATTGTGGGAAAAGTACTCTTTGAAGCATATGCCAGGGTATACTAAATCAGGAAAATTAATATTAAACACTGCAGGTCACAATATTGAGCATATGTTCCACTTTCTGACAAAGTAGCTAGAAATTCTCCTTTCAGCAGTGGACATCTTGTTTAGTGTGCTTTTTAATCTTAAAAAAAAACACTAAAAAACCGCCAAAAAAAAACCCAAACAAACCACCAACCCCTGAACTGATAACTTTGGTGTTCCCCACTTCTTTGGCCTTCCCCTTCCACAGCACTGTACATGGAATAACACCTCTTGCTTGGGGCTTGAAATGCTTGCAGCTGGCACTAATTGATTCAGCGGGGAATAAAGGTGATTTACCCAGAAGACTTAGACAGCTGTGCTTACGTGGGTTGTATTTTAACTCAGTAAGGAGAGGAATAAAATTTCTCAAGTGCTTGTTCCCTTCCAGTGTCTCTTAGTTCGTTAAAAGGGACAAAAGTGTTGTCTGTTGGAGCTGACAGAGCAACCCGGGGAAATCCTGGACTTTGTTTTAGTTGGTGCCAGAGGAGGGAAATTTCTTCTCCAGAAAGTTTTCCTTGTTTTGGGGCTTTTTTTGCTGTTGTTTTGTTTGTTTGTTTGGGGGTTTTTTTGGGTTTGGGGGTGTTGTTGTTGTTGTTGTTTGCTTTTTTTTTTGTTTGTTGCTTGGTTTGGTTTCTTGGCGTTTTGTTATTTTGTTTGGGGGCTTTGTTTGTTTGTTTGTTTTGCTTGTTTTTTAGTTTTGTTTTTCTCCTTTCTCCTCTTTTCCTTGCAGACTCACCCTTAAACAGATGATGGGGAGCTATGGAGAGCTCAATGCTTCACATGGTCCCAGTTAATGTGGAACCGTTGAATGTTCCTTCAAATTTCTGCCACGTGCTGGGTTTTGGTCCTTGTTTAAGGTGCTGGGAAAGGTTGTTTGTGTGTGAGACATCCCTGAGACTTGACAGGACTGACTTCAGCCATCTGTTTTTAGGGCAGCCTTTGAGGCTGTGGACACCCAACTTGGGCAGTGTCTGCTGCATGACGGGGCACTTTTAATGTGGATATTTCCAGAACTATTCCCTGCCTTTAGAGGTAGGGACAGGGGAGAAATCTGTTTGACTCTTTCCAAGCTGGTGGAAGAATATGGGAAAAGAGAAGTGTGGCTCTGAAATCCAGCATATGGCCAGGGACCTTGGGCTGAAGAACGTGCTGGGGGCAGGCTCTGGGAATCCTAAGCCAAAAAGCTGTTTGTTTTCCTTGCTGAGTTCAAAGAAACCAAACTCTGCGTGTTTGCAAATAAACGAGGTTATACCAGGGGCACCTGACAGGTTTCAGTAACAGAAAAGAAAAATAAAACCTTACAAGGCCTGACTAATTGCAGCAGTTCAGATAATGCACTTCAAAGGACGAAAGTTTAATAACTATTTAAGCAACTTCCTATTTAAATGAAAAGTTCTGCTCAGTGGATTTTCATGGAGTTTCCCACTTGGAACCACTGCAATGAGCACAGCCAAGCCCCTAAACCAGCAGCCTTCCTCTGGAGGCTGTGCTAACATCTCTTAGTTCGTGACCTTATCTCCAGTGCCTATTAATGACCTTTGGAAAAGACTCTGCTGTGACTCAAACCCCAATTCACATCTTGTATGAGAGCTCTCTGAAATTAGACTCAGAAGAAAATTCATCTATCCTTGAATTCAAAAAGCATTCTCTGAGGGCTTGCTATTTAGCTCAGTATTCAGTTTCAGCACTGCTTACTTGTGTTGGAAAAGTTATTTTTGGTTGCTTTCTGTGCTTCATTATAATTCTGAAAATGACTAATTTGATGTGACATTTACTAATGTAGTATGATCAGACATAATTTGATCTTATTAACTTAGATCGTACCGTATTAGCAAACATCGGATTCTATTTGAGAAATTTGCACATGCTGCAAATATGCATACACCTTGAAATCATACTGTTTTAGTCTAATTCGTCACCTTAATGTTGTATTTGGTAAAGAATATCAGGATATATTGCAATTTATAGCTACCTACTCACAGATCTGCAAGGACTCAGATTGGCTGCGCTGCTGTCATACAGTTTTATCACTTAAAAAAAACCCCACCTTTCTCAATTATACAAGACCACAGCAGCTTGAATAACTTGATGTCTTCCCGTTCTTTGGACGTGTTTTCATTGCCTTGCATTTTGGTGTCTGAAATTTAGGTTTAGTAGAATAAAGAGCTTATCTGCCCACCCCATCCACGTGGGATGGAGACCAGTGTGGCCTGAGAAGTTTGCATGGCCTGGGCAGCAACAGATAATGCAGTGGGGCAGCTGCATCAGCTCTAAAGCATCACATTAACCTGTGTGCTGCTGCTTTTCTTTGCCCTGCTGGGCACCAACCGAGTTTTTAAAGAGGCAAAGTATTTGTTGATATTATTTATGAAGGAATGGAAAGGCCAGTTGCCTTTTACAACCTTGTGTAGTTGAAATAATAAATCTCATGTTCACTTCTCCTGTTCTGCTCAAGAGCTGTGATTTCTCTTTGCCAGCTCAGGCTGTAACTAGACGCTTATCTCCTGCCTTCCGACGAGACACCCTGTATCCTTCTCTTGTCTTTTTTCCTGTTGGTTTTTTTTATTTTCATTTTTGGGGTGTTTTTTAGGGAGAGGAGGGTTTTTTTCCGAGTCTTGGGGACTTCTGGAAGAATTTGTGCATTCCCATCTGAGCATTCTGGCTGTCACTGGTAAGGAGACTTCAGGGTAATTACGCAGTGGGCTGAGCATCCCTACAAAAGGAAGTGCTTCCACTTAAAAAGGGAAAGAGGGCACGAGCAATGTCTAAACAGACCTGGAGATCAACCTTTCCAGATGGTTTTACCCCAGTCTAGACACGTTATGGTGTCGTTACAAAAGAAAAGAGGTTTTGTAGGTGCAGAGAGCACATGGTGTGACCCTTGGGGATGGCCCTGTGCAGGGCTAAGGGTTGGACTGGATGATCTCTGTTGGTCCCTTCCAACTCACCATATCCTGTGAAGACTGTGAACACCCGAGTTTCACTGCCCAGCACCCCCAGTGAGAGCTGGGATTGGGTATTGGATGGGACAGGAGGGACTGGGCTATGGGCTTAGCACCAAAGCAGCTGGTCGTCCAGGATGTCTGTGCAAATCATTTCCCATCTGCACTGGAAAGAATGAAAAGGAAAAGTTAAAAACAGAATTAAAAGGAACAGTTGAAAACTTGCTGTAAGAACTCCAGTTCTGACTGCCCTGCTGTGCTGGGACGAGCCAGGATGTGCCAGGCACTCCTTGAGCCCCAAAGCTCCAGCTGGGCCCTGCTGAATTCAAAGGGAGCTGCTTGTACACACCTGGCTCTGTGAGCAGGGCAGGGGGAGGGCTGCAGCTTAAGCCTCGAACTTCAGACTGCAGGGCATGAGTGACATGTGGAGGGTTAATTTTTTTAATTTTTTTATTTTTTCCTCTCCAAACAGATGCTGTCGAAAAAGCTTTTATTTTTCCATATTCCAAAATCTTTTTGGTTTGGATGTCAGGTTACCCCTTTGATGTAACTTTTTGCAAAAACCCTCAGTAAGGTTATCTGAAAATCTTCACTAAACTGGTACAATTTTACTGAACAAAAAGCTGAGCAGAGCACCTGCACCAAAAAGGGTGTTTGAGCTCTTTTCACTGACAACAAGTTTGAAACAATATGTTCAGTTTTAACTATACAATGATTTTGATCCAAAACTGATAATGTTGCATCTTTCCCAATGGATTATTCTCTTTTGTGTTATTTTTTTTCATGCTCTATTTGGAAAATAACAATCAAAAGCAATTCCAGGCTTTAAATTCCTATTGTTGCCACCGCATTGTTCCAAACATTGAGCAAATCCAGCTCATTGTCAGCCTGAGTTTCTGTTACTCTGATGTTTTACATCTCTAAAGACAACACTGCCTCCTGCTCTGATCTTCAGATATTTTAAGAATGTGATGCTGAAGCTTTATTTTGATAGATGGAAATACGTGAGGCTTCTGTCAGGTGACTCCTATGTCACCAAGTATGCCCAAAAAGTAAGAAATCTTTAATCTAAGCTGCCTTCACTGTATGGTTCAGTGATGTAGACATGGTTAGAAGTTGCTGGTACAGAAGACCTTTCTCATTTCATCACACAGTCACACACAGAATATCTCAGACATTTTTGTCCATCATGAATTCCACAAATGAACAGAAATTGGCAAGAACTTGCCTCTGAGTTACACATGTTATCCCAATTTTAATTTCAGAAGAACCTTGGCTTTATTCTTTCTGCTTTTACCTTCTATATCACTATCTACAGTCTTTACATGCATTGTGTTTGCATGATACTTCAATCTTTTTGTGTGTTTTACGTGGATTGGCTATTTTGATTTAGATCAAAATGCACTATTTTCATTAGGAACCTCACTGAGGTTAAGTTTTATCCACTTCTTGCACTGTTTTCTAAGATAACAGTGCTGGTGTATGTGTAAATATGGACAAACATTCAGTGTGTCAGCCACAGAGCAGGTAACAATAACTAACAGGGACAGAAGTTCAGAGGAAATGTCACCACGCTTTTGTTTAGATGCTCTTCCTCTAGTGTTGTGGATTATAATTTCATAGTTTGTGTACACCCAAATGCAGTAAACATTTGCAAATATAATGCAGATTTTTCACTATGAATTTATAATTTTGTTGAGGGCATGTTTGTTTCGAGTCAGTTGGATTCAATGTTTCTCGGAGTACCCAAGGAGTGAACGCTGCAACATGTGTTGAAGTCTTAAGGTTGGGCTGATCCTTTAAGCTTCAGCTCCTGCTAGGACAGGACACCCCACAGCATGATTTCTTCATAGGAATCACAGAATCATAGAATTGATTGGGTTGGAAAAGACCTCCGAGATCATCAAGTCCAACCCTTGGTCCAACTCCAGTTTGTTTACTAGATCATGGCACTCAGTGCCACGTCCAATCTCAGTTTGAAAACCTCCAGGGACGGTGAATCCTCCACCTCTCTGGTCAGGCCATTCCAGTGCCTGATCACTCTCTCTGTAAAGAATTTTTTTCTAATATCCAACTTAAATTTCCCCTGGCAGAGCTGAAGCCCGTGCCCCCTTGTCCTATTGCTGAGTGCCTGGGAGAAGAGACCAAGCCCCACCTGGCTATAACCTCCCTTCAGGTGGTTATAGAGAGTGAGGAGGTCACCTCTGAGCCTCCTCTTCTCCAGACTAAACACCCCCAGCTCCCTCAGCCTCTCCCCATAGCACTTGTGCTCCAGTCCTTTCATCAGCCTTGTTGCTCTTCTCTGGACCCACTCCAGCACCTCAGTAAAGGAAGATATGGGAAGGAGAAGGCATGGCTTGTATTTAGGAGTTTTTTCCTAATGAAATAAATTCTTTGGTCAGGTGTAAGAGCAACAGCGTGCTTTGAGACGTGTGAGCTGTCTGAGCTCACATTAATCTCCAGACCTGCTTTGGCTATGCCTGGCTGTGCTGTAGGAATCTGTTCTTTTCCCAGACCCAGTGGTATGGAGTGATATGATGCTGCTGGTGTCTCCATCACACGGTGTTTGGGGCTTTTCCTGGCTGCATCCATACCTACAGGCTCACATCAATCTCTAGCTTGGACCGTGGGGCTTCTCACCACTGGCCTGCCCTGCACACATCTGATGGACTTCCCACTGGCCAAGGCAGGGTCATTCAAGAGGGCCTTGTGTCTGGTCTTCTTGCCTTTATCTCAACATTGCACACAGGGAGCACTCACTGTGGAGGGTTAGTGCAGCCAAGGCTAAATCATCCTCCTGCCTTTGAGTCAATGATTGACCAATTAACCAGAAACCAAAGTGGGTTTAGCCATTCTTTAATTTGCTCTGTGTCAGCTCTGCAAGTTTATAAGGCACTTTCTATGAGATCCATAAAACTCTGTTGGAAACTTGTTTTTGGGAAAATTCGCTATTAAGGGAAATGTTAAAAAGGTTTTTTTGGGGTTGAGTAGTATCAGATCAAGTCAAGACACATAGTAATTCTGCAGTGTTAATGAAATACAAAAGAAAGCAACTTTTGAACATAAAGAAAAGGCTTTTTTTTCCCCCCCCAAAAATAATGAACAGTGCCCCAAAGTTTCATGATGGGATTAATAGTTCATCTCTTAGTAGGTCAGTGGTGGGAGAATATTCATACAGTTTTGCCAGGGGAAGTTGTGTCCAGCTGAAGTTGTGGAGCCTCTCTCCTTGGAAGTAGTTCATGTTGGATCACAGATGACGTGTGATTGATGCTGTATCTGTAAGACCTCCGTGACCTCTCCAAGTTCCTTATGGTCCTATAATTCTGTTTTCTAGCAGTGAAGCAGAAAGGTGGATGAAATCCCAGCCTTAGAGCAGCACAGACATTGACCTTACCTCTAAGGTCCTGGGCAATGAACTGTAGAGCACTGCACCAAAAGTGACCCCCTCCCTCAATGTGTCTGGTCCACTTCTGTTGAAACACTGGGTTATTTAATCCCTTTTGTGATCTTTATAGAGTTGATCTCTCAATATAGTTAGTGCCTACGATGGATACATTTAAGACAGATGATTGGTGAGGTGGTAGAAATGTGTGTAATGTCTATTCACTGGTCACTATGCTGATGATAGCAGAATTACTGCCATAAGTGTAAGTGTTCCTCTGCAGAACTTTTCACATGCAAATGTCTAATTCTTCGCTTTATCACAGGAGCTTTAAAATACAGTGAACCAGTCAATGTATTCTGCTTTTAGAAAAGTACATGATGATAAATGCTATCTCCTGAAATTATTTTTTTAGACATCACTGCAGTTGGAAAGAATGAAATTTGATTCCACCTAATCGCAGATGTTTAATATTATGCAATTGGGGCTTTTCATCAGTGCAGGCTTTTATGGGGCACTTTCATTGAAATATATCTAATATAGATATTGAAAACATATTTTTCATATGTAGATTTTTCTAACATGAAGATATTAGAAGATAAAGTAACTTTGGACTTATTGGAGCAAAGTGAAATGCATTGCTACCTATGTCACACCATAGTGCTGGAGAGAAACATATTTGGGATTTTTGGATGCTTTGATTTTGGTGAAGTCTTTTCAGCTAGAGCATCCTTGTTTGTAGGAAGTTGGGCGAAGGAAGGAAGACTGTAGGAAGCTTATTCTACCAAGGACAAGGTAATCATTGTGGCACTCTGCATGGATTAATCCATTAGTCTCTATTCTTCCTGTTTCCAGGATATGAATACTACTACCCATTTTAATGAGAATTGTGTTTCAAGTACTATCTATCTAACACAAATTTTTGGCATGGCAAGAGTTCACGTGTCTGTTATGGGCAGCACGATCTCTTCCATTTTAGCAGTAACTACATTCAGAAACTGTGGCCTGGTTTAATTTGAATTCAAAGCTGAGAGGTAAGTACTGATCAAAATTAAATTGCTTTTCTAAATGAATGACAGTTGTAACCATTATTTAGGCCTGAAATTGGCTGGTTCATTCAGGGAAATTAAGGCCTAAAAGAGGCATCTGTAGAATCACTCCAGGAAACTGAACATCCTCCCTCTGGGGAAAAAAAAGTGACAGCATTAATAGCAAGATAATTAAATAAATATAAAAACACATTTCTGATTTGAAATTAGATTTGATTGGTTTTGATCTAGAAAGCTTGTTTGTCTTTTCTACATGAACACTGTCTTGAGCTATTTTTCAGCTCACATAGACCATCACAATAATATACGAACAATCCAAACGTTTTTCATTTAGTCTTAATTATATATTTTGAAAATTAGCTTCTTTCTCATTTGTTGCAAACTGAGTCATAGAGAATTAAAATGTCCTGGTCACAGATGTATTAGGCCTGTACAAGAGCTGAGAATCAAGTGCAGATCTCCCAAAGGCTGGTGTGTGAGTCTTGATACGGGAAAAATAGAATGTAATTCAAAGCCAAGTGGGTTGCTGAAAGAAAACTGGATGCTAATCTCTGTCCTGACTCTTTCCACTCACTGTTCCTAATCCTTATTTCCACTCTCTGCTCCTAATCCAAGAGTCAGAACACAGGAAGGGTTAAAGTTTTTGTTGAGGTGCTTTGAGCGCTGTAAATAATTCAGAACTTTTTGTTGCTCATGCACAGTCATCACTTGGGAACCACTAAAAATAATAGAGAGGGTGATGATTAGCTTCTGGGATGACTACAAGAATCATGATGAGGCTTGACTGGGTTCTGGATGCCAGCAAAGGTTTACAAATGTAGCCCTTTGACTGTGTTTTCTCCATGTGGCTTTCCTCTGGTGCATCCTGAACTCCTGCCCACAGACTGGTTGTATTGTCTTTAAAGGACAGAATTCCGCCCTGCTGTGTCATGGCTGCAGTGAGACAAGCACAGGACTGGCCCCCACCCTGCTGCTTCTGTCTTATTGTTGTTACGTTGGTTCAGAAAAATTAGGGTTTTTTTAACAGACAATCCTGTGAGATATGTCTGTGCTTGCATGAAACATCCATCTGAATACATCGGTGGTTAAGGACTGATGAGAGATGTCCTCGTTCATGGCTGTCCACAGCCCACTTTGAAGCATGCACTTTTTCAGGATAAACTGAACTCTGCCTTGCAGCGCTCGAGAGCAAGGGCAGAACCATTGCTGGTGTCCAATAATTAGTGTTGATTCACTTGGCACAATGAGCTGGTGTGGTGTGGCTGCCCAAGGATGGGGTAACAAAGCCTCCAGGAATGACCCACGAGCCCTTTTTGCCTCGATGAAAAAGGTGCTTTTGCATCTCGGACCATGGGAAACATTCTCAGCAGAGTTTTAGTGCAAGAGAAAAGGCCTTTGGGGGCCAAGGCAAGCGTGTGAGCCCTGTGAAACTCGCACGGGTTTGGTAACTAACTCAACACCCAGTGTGAGCGAGGCTTGTGGAAGGAAATTGGGAAACGCCTTGCAGATGGTTTGCTTTGGCCAAGCCAGTTCCCCGGAACCAGGCTGCTGCAGAACGACAGCTCTCAAGGTCATGCCAAAAACATGTGGAATTGCATGGAAACAAACCCAAACTGTAGTCTGACAGGTCGTGTAGAAAGCTCCAGTTGTGTAAGAAACCTGAGATAATACGATACTTGCCATAAAGAGGAAAACCCTTGTTAGTGCAAGCAAAGCTTCTGAACTCGTCCCTTCCTCTCTGCTGTTCTTCTCCTTTCTGCTCTCATTTCAACAGCCAGTAGATGATGTTTCCCACCAGCTCCAAACTACTGCAGGCACCCTGTGATGAAGGGCAGACATTCCCACAGCAATTCTGGAGGTTTTAACAGAGCTCGTTCACTCAGACGCTTTTCTTCAAGGCTCTTCTCTCCTTCCCTGTGGCATGTCCTTTGCCTGGTGCTCTTGCACAGACAGTCTGCTCTGAGTGTGTTCACTGATTTCCAGCTTTTCCACTGGCAACTCATATTCAACCAGAATTTCATATTAGTTCTGCAACCCACAGCAAAAGTAAAGGCCAATGTTCTCGGAATATGATAATATCCCTGTGCACAGGCTTGCAAAGTTTGCTGTAGCAGCTTGCACAGCTCTAAAATCTCTGAGCTTTCATGCATTGCCTACCAAGAAGGCCAAAAAAATGCCTTCATCCTCAGAGCTTTTAAAGGCTAGATTGGAGAAACATCTGCTAGGAATAGATTTGATGTTGACTTGAGGTTGAGGACATGTGTTAGGTGACTTCTCCAGCACTGCTATTGCAGGATTTCGTGTTTCTTCAGAGGGGCACAAAGGGAGGACGGTGGTGTTGGTGGTGTAAATAGGTTTTTCTCAGTTACCTCCATGTAGAACTGTGGCTGTCTCCAAGCACCGTGCAAAGGGAAGGAGACCTTTCCTCATGTCCTGCTGAACATCAGCCCCAGCTTTTCTCCCATGCCCTGACTGAAAGTGTAAATAAAGCCCAGCAATCTCCTGATTCCTAAAACCAGCCTTTCAGCGAGGGAGGGCAGCGTCATGTTGCCTGCAGGCTGGTGCTCCTTTGTGTCTGGTGGCACTTTCTCAATCTCCACGATCCACTGGTTGTGTTTGTGCAGACCTGCTCCCCTCGTCCTCAGCACGGGGCCTCACCCTGCCAAGCCAAGGAGGAGGCTGGGCAGTGGCCCTCCTTCATTCCTCACCTCCTCCAGGAGGGAACAGCTGCGGGCTAGGATGGAGATGATGCTCAGCATGGCATGCAAATATGAAATCAGCCTGAGGAGCCTGCTCCAGGGTGCCTCCAGAGGGGTGGGCACACGTCTGTGGCACCGTGGGGCAGGAAGATGTCCTCTGTAATGCCTGCGAGAGTGCTGCTCCTTGGAAGAAACAGGTTCTTGGGCAGGCAAGTGAGTGGGAGCAGAGGAATTAGGAATATCCTTTCATGGGTATGAGGAAATTAAAGGCAGAAGTGTCTTAGCCGAAATAAACTTGAGAAGAGGACAAGCAGAAGTGTCTTAGCCGGAATAAACTTGAGAAGAGGACAAGCAGAAGTGTCTTAGCCGGAATAAACTTGAGAAGAGGACAAGCAGAGCCGAGCAGGATGCCCAGAGGCACAGGAACCCCACGCAGTTGCCATCCTGCTGAAAGCAGCAGCGGGTACGGCTCCCTCTGGGTGTGTGCAGGGTTGGGGCAGGGGGATGGCAAAGCCCATGGCATGGCTGTGTGACACTACATGGAGGGCAGGGAAAATTGGCCCTGCTGGTGTTTGTGCTCTGGTGACTGTCCATCCTGGGCACAGCCGGGATGTCAGGCTGAGCTGGGGAAGGGAAGCCTGTGAGTGTTGGCAGAAAAGCTCTTCTGTGCTTGCCCTGGTGCCCTGAGTCATCTTGATGTTCGTGTTGCTGTTTGAGCTCAGTGCTATGTGAAGGCAGCACAGTTTATCCCAGGAGGAAAAATGCATTATTGTTAGCCTAGTATTGATTTTGTTAATTAAAGTAATTGATCTAGTATTAACTTTGCACTGGAGCTGTAACTTGTGAGTTAGCAGCTAGAGACAATGCTGACTCAAAGATGCAACCATGTGAAACACTAACTGGATGGAGTTTTTATTTCTTAATAGATCACCAGTGATTTGAATGGCGGTGACAAGTAACTGGTTCACCTGACTGTGTTTGTGGAATTGCTGAAAAACTAAAGCTATTCTATAAAGTAAAGGGATTTTCCCTTAATGAATATTCTAGCGATTCATGTGTAATTATTTGAACTTTCTAAACTGTAAATTATGCTGCTACAAATTCATGCTTTCTAGTTACACAGGAGCTTCATGATATTTTAGAGTGCATTAACTCCCTTGAAAATCCCTCATTCCTGTGCAATTTATTCTCCTGTTCTCTGTAATGAGTTAATCTATTCTGAATGAAGTTGAGTTGCTTGCTGTATGACTGCACTGTAAAAGCTGCTTCCAGCTCCCATATCAGCTGGCTGGCACGGCCCCACAACCATTTCCACGGCATTATTGCTGCTTCATGCTCAGGTCTGCCCAGGAATATGTGTGTAGGTTTTTTACCTCACTGGGATTGTTAAGAACAAAGAAATATAGCCCTGACAGCTGGTCTTCAGAGCTTTGCCAGCTTGGGGAATACGTGTGTGTACAACTGCCTTTACCATCCCTGCTGGGGTTATTCAGCATTTGCCACTGCCCAGCCACAGGGCAGGCTCCCATCACACTCCCTGCCCCCTGGACCCAGAAGTTCTGCTCTGTGCATTCGACAGGATTCAAGTCCAAGGAAATCTTTCCTTTTCCCATTTAGGGGGGAGAGAGGGGACTTCTTCAAAGGTCACTATCTAAAGCAAATCTAGACTTGTAAGCTGGTGATGTATGTGCTGCATCCTTGATGTTCTTGTTATTGGAAAATGATGAGAAACTAAGGTAAACGACACAGACCCAGGCGTCCTACCTGCAAGGCATGGGGGGTGCTTGGAATATTTAAGCATTTCTGCTAATGATAAGCTATCATTCTAAATGCTGCAAACAGCTGCAGGTGCTTTATTATTCAAGACAAATCATTGCCTTCATTTGTTTCCATCAGAAACCGACTTAGAGAGCACATCTCTGAGGAAGGGAAATGAAATAAGTGACTCTTTTGACAAGAATTACATATTACTGTAGCTTTGGCATTATCAAGATCTGGTTTATCAGTGTAACAAGATTATGTGGTTCTAACATCAGATGGAGATATATTTAGTTTGGAGGGAGTACTTTTTGAGAAACATGAAGGGGGAAAAGATAGTGATACAGGGGAAAAAATTGGAAAACTTTCTAGCAGCACTTTATTTAAGAAAAAGGTTCTTGGTTTTTAAACCAGAAAATCAAATAATGGGCACATGTTTTACTATGGGATGCTTAAACTAGCGCTTGGTCTGAGACATCTGCTGGAATATATAAAACGTAACTCCAGGTCAACAATTTGCAGAAGGTTTGTGTTCAGCTCAGTCTTCATTCGTGTTCTGAAGTGTTTTGCTCAGCCCTGGCCTGCAGTTTGATTTCTAGCTCCCATCTTTACCAGGTACCAAGTGCCTTGAATGCCCCGGTGAATAGCAATTAATGACACTCAACTACTTCAAATGCTGGGATAAATTGCAGCATCTCCCAAAAGTGGCTATTAGAGCTAATCAGAAAATGCTGTACTTCCTGCAGAAAATGTCAACTTCTTGTTTTTGTAAACCAAAAGCAATCAGGAGAAGTTCTCTCTCCAAGGAAAGCTCCTTTAAAAGAAAACTACATACTTCTCATAAATATTTGCCCTGGTCAAACCCCCAGATATCTGTCGGAAGGTTTTTGGCTGGGTTTAATGGTTATTGCTAATACTGCCAAATACTGTGATCTATTTGCAAGGAATTTTAATAGAGGCTCATATTAAGGACTGCATCGCTGAGAACTGACTCTGCAGTTAAGAATATTATGGCTTGTGAGATTCTGGGAAAAGTATTGCAAAGCAGAATATCAGTGTTTAAACAGGATGACACCATAAAAACCTCCCGAGGCTTAAAATTTATGACCATCCACACCACAGGAGAGTTGAGTCAAAGGCAATATTTCAGTGCAAACAAATCAAATGTGATTATTTCCCTGAACCTGAACCAGATTTAGATGTTTTTAGGTCTTGCATGAGTTCAGCCCTTATTTTGTTAAAATTGTGAAGTTAAATGAATTTAAAGATTTCCTGCCTGTGAATTTGGTACACAGAAGTGAAGTGCATAATGCTGCTGTTGAGCACTTGAAAAGTGCTGCAGCTTTTATTTTTATACTGAAGAAGTTAAAAGGAGTGTTATTATTGTGTCAACAAACCTCTCTAGCTAGTTCTGAAATCCTTCTATGGTGTATTTTTGTTGCTTCAGACTGGACATTGAGAGTATCATTAATATTTTTAATTACTTCTGGGACAAGAGTTAATTGCTAGAGAGTTTTTCCTCTCAGGGACATTTCTAGAACAAGTTAGCTTAAATTTGCAAAAGGTGTAGTTGCTCGTAATTTAGCACCCTGGGAATGCTATTTTACAACATTAAACAATATTACAGTGCACGTGATTGCAGAAATAAAATTATACACTTGAAAAACTAATCTGAATAAGCCAAGTATTCATGCTGTTTTTCTGGAAGCTGCAGTTATAAGGGAGATGTTTATTTGGCCATTTTATCTGGCTGTTTCTAGGGACAAACCAAACATCTACATGTTCCTTTCAGCTTGTGAGCCAATTCAGAGGTCTCAGACCTCCCCTCCGGATTCAACTATAAGAGGAGTAGTGCTACTGTAAGCGGGGAATAAAGTTTCACCAGCAATTTGTTGAACTATTTGATATGTGGTGCTGTTTGACCCATTCGCCGGGCAGTGCAATCTTGAGAGGTCGATTTTTTTCCAAAATAAATATCTGCAAACCGGCGGCACTGCATTCACACACGGATCGGCTTGGCAGGAGGGCAGCAGCTTCAGTCCAAGCTTTTTAATGAATAGGATAGAAATTCACCCAAGGCAGCAGCAATGGAAAGCAGTCACCAGTGGGGAACGGCACCACGAAGTGCCCAAAGGGAGGAGGGTGTCGGTGTGGGGGTCCCACTGACGGCTCCGGGCACCTTGGAGAGGGTTTCTGTGGGATTCCTCTGCTTTTGAATGGGGCGATTCTGGGGCATTTTGGGCACAGATGGACAGGGCAGCCCAGTGTGGTTCTTTGCTGCCAGGGTTGGCCATGCCAGCGCTGGGCTGTGGGGCAGAACGGGGCAGCCCAATGCAGTTCTTTGCTGCCAGGGTTGGCCATGCCAGCGCTGGGCTGTGGGGCAGAACGGGGCAGCCCAATGCAGTTCTTTGCTGCCAGGGTTGGCCATGCCAGCGCTGGGCTGTGGGGCAGAACGGGGCAGCCCAATGCAGTTCTTTGCTGCCAGGGTTGGCCCTGCCGATGCTGGGTTCTGGTGGGGACGGGGCAGCCCAATGCAGTTCTTTGCTGCCAGGGTTGGCCAAGCCGGCGCTGGGCTGTGGTGGGGGACAGGGCAGCCCAGTGTGGTTCTTTGCTGCCAGGGTTGGCCCTGCCGATGCTGGGTTCTGGTGGGGATGGGGAAGCCCAATGCAGGTCTTTGCTCCCAGGGCTGGCCATGCCAGCGCTGGGCTGTGGGGCAGAACGGGGCAGCGCAATGCGGTTCTTTGCTGCCAGGGTTGGCCCTGCCGATGCTGGGTTCTGGTGGGGATGGGGAAGCCCAATGCAGGTCTTTGCTCCCAGGGCTGGCCATGCCAGCGCTGGGCTGTGGGGCAGAACGGGGCAGCGCAATGCGGTTCTTTGCTGCCAGGGTTGGCCATGCCAGCGCTGGCAGGCAAGGAATGGTGCTGGGCTCTGGTGGGGGACAGGGCAGCCGCTCTGGGGGCAGCCCAGGATGTTGGGTTTGTACCACAGGGTGGTTTGTTTGAGGGTTGTGGTTCTTCCTGTTGTCTGCCTGCTTCCACATGTCAAAGTGGCAGCTGTGCTCTGTGTGCTCTTTAGCAACGTTCTGGGGAAAAAGGAATTTTTGCAAGGAGTGGTAGGGGTTTTTAAAGCTCAGATTCTCCCCATTCAAAGGCTGCCAATTTCCTGCAGGGCCATAAAATAATCCTAAACAAATGGACTCATTGCCAGCTCTACTTCTGTCCAGCTAGTTTCTGGCTAAACCATGCAATGAAAATTAATTCACTCCCAATTCCTTCTTAATTTTCTGTCCCTCTGATATGTGAGTTGACCCTGATTGCAGCAGAAGGATTATTTATTCCTAGGTGTTCACTGCATGGGTCTTTTAAATAAAGCTTGTAAGTTGTCTGCTTTTTTTAACAAAGAGTAGGCTGATGTTCTGAATTCAGCAAATAAAGAAGCGTTTCGATGTGAAGAATGTAGAGCTATTGAAAGTTCCATATGTGAATGGAAAGGAATCTTTGAGCT
Source organism: Grallaria varia (assembly GCA_013396735.1). Lineage (NCBI taxonomy): Eukaryota > Metazoa > Chordata > Aves > Passeriformes > Formicariidae > Grallaria > Grallaria varia. The sequence continues at coordinate 601,110 of VWZG01002480.1, read as the reverse complement.
CCCTTCCGAAGGTAACATTTATTCCTTCTTCCTTGGGAAGCTACCACAGCTGGAGGAAACCTGATCTCACTGAAATCAGTGGAAGTTTTGCCATTGGGTTTGCCAGCAACATCTTCCTCTTCTTTATTTTACATCTAGGATACAGTAGAGAGAAAACTTTGGGGTATGATACCCTGAGTTTTTTCATTTTTTTAGGGAGATTTTTGCATTTACTTATGCCACAGATTAAAAATGTCATGGCAAAGCAGAGTCTCAATCAACAGTTTTAATGATATGTGATTATTCATAGCTTTTTGAAAATGTCATAAGTAGTTCCACTTCACATGCTCACATATGCTTTTTTAAACCAATGCTGATGAATTATCTTGATTCTCAACTTCTTACAGCAGAGTTACAGGTTCCTGAGCAATGAGAAAACAATATTTAAGATAGGAAGAAGAGTACAAGTGTAAAGAAATTAATCATTAAATAAATGCAGATATCTATGTCTTCAAAGCTATTGTCCCAGGATTTTATCAGTTCTGCTTTAACTACTCTGATCTGAAAAATGTCTGTTTTGCTTTTCGGTATGAAATACTTATAGGTTTTAAGTGTAAGAGATCTCCCTCCTTAAATGTTACAACAAACTGAGCACTGGCAAAAAATGCTGTATTAATGCATCTAAAGTAAATGTAGAGTCTAAAGGGAAGGTGTGGTTGTTGCTGGCATTGGCATGAGTTACCTCGAGCTCTGTGCCAGGGATGCCAAGTAATACTGCTTAAAGCCTGCTCAGATTTTTATAAAACAAACTGTCATCTCTGAACTAAAGATCACTCCTGTCATCTGCTATATATAATAAAGGAGGGTGACAGCAGTCAGGCTGTTACAGAATGATGAGCTGGGAGGGAGAAATACTGCTGAAAATCACCTGTGTGGCACCGACACTTGAACCCTCTCTGTTTGAAAGACAGTCCATCCGAGATGGAGACAAGTAGGTGGGAGGGACGTGGGGCTGTGCGGTCACTTCTGAAGAGCTCCGTAATTCCACCTCCTGGGAGCTGAGGATGACGAATTAAATGTCACCAATTCCATGAAATACGCATTCAGGAGTGCCAAAAAGAGCTGCTGAACGATCTAATCACTCCCAGGGGCCAAGGGAGCCTCAGCATTGACCTGCACCCTGGAGGGGACCAAGCGGAGATCACTTCTTGCTAAATGTGTAGGAGAGAGAATTTAATCTCTTAGTTGGTCAAATATTTTGCTGCACACTTCAGGGTGCATCAGCATTTCTAAGTTGCCTAGTTTGGACCAGGATTTTTTTCTGGTTGCTGTACTTAGAGTCATCTCCACGTGCTTGACTTCCACAGTAACTTCTTCCTTGTGGGATTGAAACTTGCTGTGTTTAGCGATGATGAAGTTGAAATGCTTTTTTGTGTAACACAAGCAACAAATATAGAACCAGCCTCAACAGCCTTTAGGGCAGTTGTGCTGTATCACAGTTATATTGTTTATATTAAAATCTCAGTGCTTACTGCAGGGATAGCATCCCAAAACAGCCCCGTGGAAAATACCTCTCCTCGTCTGTCTTGTCACGGTAAATTGTAGTGAGAGAAGGTGTTTCTATTTGAGGAGAAAAATATCTTGCAAGCCTCAGGAAGGGGTAAAAATACACCACTTGCAATCATATAGCCTTCAACTAGATTTCCCAGGGAAAAAGTACAGGTGACAGTGCACTGGCATTTGGAGAGCTGGATTTTGCATATGCCAACTCGTTATTCAGTGCTGTTATAAAGCACGGACGGACAGTTGCTGCTGGAAAGCCACAGGGATTAAAACATCACTGATATTCAGGATGTTTATAAACAGTATAACTACCCACAGTAGGTGCTTCAGAGAACTACTCTGTGTGTTTCAGCCTAATTAAATGCAAGGGTGCCTTTTTTGTATTTCCAGCACAGGTTCTGCTACGGAGTCTTCTGACAACTACTGTGGTGTCAGGGTTAGATGTCTAGATGGTGGGAAAATAGAAACGTAAGCCCCAGTTACATAAGCCTTTGGAAAGGTTACATTTCATTGCTTTTCACATTTCATCTAGTTCTTACTGTGGAAATGCTGTACTATAGAAAAGTCATTATGCAGATCAAGAAACATGAGCGTGTTGCTATCACAGGAGGAAAAATATAAATAATTAAATCTTGTGCTACCTCTTTCACAGCCCTAATCTCATTAATATAAAGCAATTTTAGAGATGGAGAAGAGCCGATAACAGCATTGGACTCGTGAGATATTTCTGTTTTCCATCCATCAGGCAGGTAATTGGGGGAGTTATGACTTTGTTAGGCAGAAATGTACAGCTCTAAAGAACCGATAACTGAGCATCTCTGCTCAGCAGACAATGGAGCAGCATCCAGTAATTGAATACATCAATAAGCTTTCACATCTCGTATAACTTCAGTGCCCTGGACAGGATGGCATTAGACATAATCATATTTTGATCAGGAGAAAATAGAAGTTGGATGAAATAATATCAATTTTATTTACAGGGCAAAGAAGAAGCCATCCAGTCTGTGACAGAAAAATGATTTTTTTTTATCTGGCTTTGATCTGGCTCTGGGCTTTGATTTGGTGGCAAATGGGTCTATAACTCTTTTACACCAGCTGCCAGGCTTTTTCAAAGCACAGAACATTAAGCAGAATCCTGCTTCAAGGAATAAATACACAATCAACATAATAAATGGTGACAAAACAGCCCCAGCTCATTCTTTACAGTTTCAAGTTGCTACAGCCTAAATGAAACACTACAGATACTCAGCTCAAACAGTGCTTATTGATTTGTGAAACTCTCGGGCCAAACAGCCTCCTTTTGTGTAAAATGTTAGAAGGAGAGTTTAAGGGGGCTGGCGGGGCTTGGGGGCATCTTTGTGTGAGTTTTATTTGCAACAACACTTGCAGTGTGTGTGGTAGGAGAGGAAGGATTGTTGGGGAAAGGCAGGAGGGAGGGCAGAAGAAGGGCTGTTTGTGCAGGGCTGGAAGAGGCTGCTGGTGACAGCAGGGCTGGCAGAGGAGACAGGCAGTGCAGGGGGCACGGCGGGTACCCCCAGCACCTGTGCTCCAGTGGCATTGGAGCTGGCGTGGAGCGAGAGAGATGCTCTCTGCTTGCAGAAAGCCTCAGGGTTTCCTTCCTTGCATGAGGAAGGGCAGCAAAACAGCCCAGCCTTGACAAAGCTTTGGGGAGCTGGACTTGCTTCCTGCTGGCCCGGGGTGCAATGATTGCAGAAGGCTTTGAACCCCTCAGTCTGTGCAGAGTTGTGGGTCTTTGAGCTGCATCTTGTATGGAAAACTGGTTTTTGAGCCCAGGCTACCCTTTAGGCCCCATTGGTGTGGATTCTTCTCCACGTCCCCCCTGCCCAAAGAGGTGTGTGCTCTCTGCAAGTCCACTTCATACACAACGATGCACTGAACTGAGGGCTGTATCGTGTAATTCTGTGTGGATAAACCACTTTCCTAAAGCTCAATAATATGGTTCGAGGTAACCGGTATATAATCACTTTTCCCAATTTTAATAATATATTCCAAGGAAACTGATATACCATCACTTTTCCCAATTTCAGTAATATGTAACCGGTATGCATCACTGTCAGCACGGCTGCTGCACAGCTTAAAATAAGGATCACTATGAATGAAAGGCACTCGTGCTACAAAGGCATCTATATCACACCTAGAAAAGCTGGGAAAGAACGGAAAATTGTATATATCACTTGTGCAATTACTCGAACTGGTTTTCAGAGGAGGCCGAGGTGGGGTTTGAGTTCCCTCAAACCTGTCAATGGTTGATAAAACCCAGAAAATTATAAAACTTAGTGAAAAAATCATGTTTACCTTAAAGTGACCCAAAGTACCAAAACACAAAAGTGTATTTATGTAAATAACTGTCCCTTGGCTGTTTTCCCAGACCTGTTCCAGAACAATAGGTGATGTTTACACTCCTCACACGGGACACCAAAAATTCACAGGGTCTGACAACTGCTCCTGGTCTGCTGGGGAATAAATGCCTGGTGTTCAGGTGCTGAGAGCATCAAAGGCTGGAGTGGTGCTGGGTCACAGGCACTGAGTGAGGGCTTTTCCTGAGCTGGTCGGGGATGTGCTTTCTATACACAAGGGTTCATAAATTAAAGATGTTTTCCCATTTGTGCATTTTATTACGGGCTGAACCTAAGCAGTGGGGGTTGCAGGAGGCAATGGCTGAAAGATGGGATCAGGAAAATGCCAGGAAATAAGCACACTTTTAATTTGGGTTGGAATATCCCTGACAACAAGCCCTCAAGTGAAACAACAGAATTCTGTAGTTTCCAGTCAAGACAGAGCCAAAAAGGTTTTATCCTAGCACAGATTGTGCCTTTAAATCAGAGCCCTCCTTTAGGCTCATAAATAAGAATGCAAAGTGAAGCTGATGGCCCACGTTATACAGGTCTCACAAGGGGATCCTCTTAAAACATGGTTGTCTACATGGGAGCATATTTAATAATGTAAACATAATATCGTGGTTATTTGTTCCTCTGCTTTAGAGCTGCAATAATTGGACTGTATCCATTTTCTCTCTTTTTGCTCTCGTCTCAGTTTAATTCCAGTCTGAGATGTGGATCATTATCCTATGGTACAGACTATTTTCCTTGGCAGATACGAGGGAGAAAATAGTTCAGTTTTGTGAGCTGTTTTGGATAGGCAGTATAAGTTCCTGTGAAATCTTTTGCTCAGTTCTTGATTTTTTTTTCAGTAAGGAACTTGCTTTGAAATAGTTGGCAAGAGAAAAATCAGGATTTAAATTTGTGAAAAATAAAGGAGATGCTTCTGCACCAAATCAAAGTATTATTCAAGGGATGAATTTTCCTAACATGCCTAGTCCTTTTATTTTTATGAACTGGAAATCTGGTGGGTGACAAGCTTTGGAGGTGGAGTTTGCTGTCCCTATAGCCGACTTGACCACTTCAGAGAAAACACTCATCCAGCACATAAAAGGCCTGCAAATGGAATGTAAGGCTCCTCTGAGCTGCTGAGTGCTTGGAGAATTACTTTTCCAATTGAGGTTTCTTGTCCCTTTTTGGCTAGATTGTGGCCTTCTCTTATATATGAGGTGGAAAATGAAGTTTTTGCTCCCCCATTTAAAAGAAAATCACTCCAACTTGTTTTCCTGAAGCCCCAAAGCAATTACAAAACAAAGAAAACACTGAACTTCAGTGAGCACCAGCACAGTTTGGGAGAGCGTCTGGAGCACCTCTGTAAAAACTCCCATTCAAACAGATAAAATGCGTCAGGTCCATTGGGATCGATGTGCCTGAGATGCAGTTCCTGCTGCCGGTGGGTGTTGCAATGTGGCAATCATTGATTACAGCCCTGATCTGACGCGTTCCTGCTTCAATCAGAATCCATCGGTCACCACAAAGGCCTGAGGTCCCACCAACAGAGGTGGCTCCACGAAACGATGAGTCAGATCTTTGCAAGCGCAGTGTGAGTGGGTGATCAAAACTTGCCTTTTGAGAGCCTTGTTAGCAGGAGGGCATTTTAGCCGTGCAGGCTCCAAAGCAAAGTGCTGTCACACCAGGGGTTCTGGGTTCAGGCATTATTCATCTAAAAATTTGCTTTTATCCGTAACATTTCTCTCAACGTTGCTCACTTCTTGCGCCTAAAATACGAAGACGCAGCAAAATCATTGTTTCAGGTTTTCTACTTGCCCAGGATGTCCCTCCATCTCATTAATCTGTGCAACAGGTTAATTGGCTTCGGAATGTCCTGGGGAAGAACAAGAAATGTCAGCTGTGTTTTGGTGTGCTGGGTAAGGGAGAGGTGGCTGGTGAGAGAGGGACCACAGTGATCTCAGTAGAGCCTGGTGCTCTCATAGTGCCCCTGGTGCTGCGGCGCCCTGCTCTGAGCTCCCACTGACGGGGAACACGTGGGCATGAACCCTGGGTCTTACCTGGAGTAAAACGTTTGTCTTTATTTTATGGATTTTTAAAAATATTTGTCTTTATTTTACGGATTTTTATAAATATTTGCCTTTATTTTACAGATTGTCAAAAGTATTTGCCTTTATTTTACAGATTGTCAAAAGTATTTGTCTTTATTTTACAGATTTTTAAAAATATTTGTCTTTATTTTACAGATTTTTAAAAATATTTGCCTTTATTTTACGGATTTTTATAAATTTTTGTCTTTATTTTACGGATTTTTAAAAATATTTGTCTTTATTTTACGGACTTTTAAAAGTACTTGTCTTTATTTTATGGATTTTTAAAAATATTTGTCTTTTTTAAAAAAATATTTGTCTTTATTTTCCGGATTTTTTTTAAAAATATTTGTCTTTATTTTATGGATTTTTAAACACATTTGTCTTTATTTTCCGGATTTTTAAAAATAGTTGTCTTTTTTTAAAAAAAAAATTGTCTTTATTTTATGGATTTTTTTTTTAAATATTTCTCTTTATTTTATGGATTTTTAAAAACAATCTGTAGCCCCATGCAGCTGAGTTTGGAAAAAGATGCTTTGGGTGCTGTGAACCAGCAGAGACAAAGTGCCCTGTGCGTGGGATCGGCTGCTGTGGGCAGGAGGAGTTGGTCATTCCCAAATGTCCCATCGGGCAGGGGTTTCTCCTCACAGCCAGAGAGGGGCTCCACAAGATGGAAATTCCCTTGGGATGTTGGGTTAAATTGTGAATTTGCAACGGAGGGAAGAGGTCCTGCAGGAATTAATTACCAGGGTGTCACTTTAGTCGGGGTCCAAGGGTAAATAACACTGCTGGAGATGGAGGCTCGAACAGGGGAGGGTGTCCGTGAGAGTCTGACAAGGACCTCAGACAGAGGATGGGATGATGTCCTGCGAAGGGTCAGGAATTGCATTTCCAGGATCCTCGTGGGTCCCTTCCAATTCAGGATATTCTGAGTCTGCTGTTCCTTGGGTCACCAGCCAAGTCCAACTCAGTGACCAGTGGCTGGGACACTCAGAGACGTGTATGTCCAACCCACGAGTCATCTACAGAGAATACCTTAGGGCTTGTAATAGTCAAGATTTAATAACATCAACTTTCTTGAGGCAAATAATCCCTGCAAAAGAACACCCCAACAAAAACAAACCTTTAAATAAACTGGAGGCTTTTCCTTTTTTTTTTTTTTTATCTCATTTCCATGTTTTTCATAAATAATGGAAAAACAGGGATGTGCAGTAGAAAAGCTGGATTGTAGCTCAGAAAATGACAATTTCTGACCATTCCTATCATTTAATGAACATGCTTTCTGAACTGACAGTTTATATGCGGAGTTTAAAATGGCTTGAAATTAAAATTTAAAATAGGACATTAAGCTAGGAAATAAATCTGAACAATGGTAATAGTCCTACTGTATTGAAACTTGTTAAGAAATCACACAGCTGTGGACATAATTAATAGTTCTAATAGCTGCATTAATAGATGTCTCATGCTATACATTACCCTGATGTTTGTTTTTTCAGTTCTCTAGCTATGTGTTTTATTAAGGCACTAGCATTTATTCTAGTTTTAGTTTGTTCAATATGTAAATCAGCACAACTTCTAAAATTCATTTTGGTTGGAATTATCATAATATGGCAGTTCAATGATCAGCTTGCTTAGGCATTTATTCTCTTAGATTAGTTTCATGTTATGGATTTCTCTGTAGTGGCTACAAATTTTTCCCAATGAAGTGAATAAGCTTGAACGAAGTGGGTGGGTTTTTAGTTTGACGGGGATTTTAATCTCATTTCTGTCTGCACTAGATGACACAAGTGCACTTAAAATACTGGTTCAATTTAGTCTACAAGTGCTTTAGACTGGAGGATATTCTGTAATTAACTGAGTAGTTTACTAACTTTCTACTTAATCATTAGTTTAAAGGGCTCATTTTAGTAAACCAAAGAATGAAGGATCCTTGTAAATAAAAATCCACTTGTAATGTTCTTCTCGAGCTACCCTTATTCCTCATTCCCACAATGGCTCTGTTTGAGGCTTTTTTCTTTTCATTTCAACATCTCGCAAGGTCATGATGGTCTTTACCCTTGCTGACTGCAGGAAATAAAAAAAATCACAAAAATCCAGACTCTTTTAGGAGAAAATAGACCAAAAGGCTCTTTGAAAGAATAGACCTTGCAGCTTTATAAACCTCCTACAATTTGGAATTTTGAAAGTTATTTAGACATATTTATTTATTTATTTACTTGTTTAAGTATCAAGCAAAGAGAGCAGGGGGGGTGTAACTGCAGACAGGGAATGTTGTCTGTTCTCTGTAAGCAAAGGGCACTACGAAGTTGGTAAATCAGGGTAGGATTTTCAAAGGAAATTTTACTCAGGATTTTAAAAGCCATAGAAATCTTGAGGAGGCTTCAGAACAAGAAAAAAAAGATGCTGGTCTGGGCTTACCTGTTAAGTTGGGTTTGTAAACGTTCCTATTGCTCTGCAACTGGGCAAATAAACACCAGCCATGTAAATGCAGAAGTTACAAGAGGGGAAGGTTTTGCTGACCATACCTGGGAAATGAGGGTTATCTCTCTGTAAGGCAGGTCAGTCCCCCCAAGCTGCTAAAAGATACTAATGAAGTTCTATATATTATAGGATCATTAAGGTAGGAAAAGACCTCCAAGGTCATTAAGTCCAACCTTTGACCCAGTACCACCATGACCACTGAACCGAATCGTGGAGTGCTGTGTCTACTCGTTTGTTTGGGTTTTTTAACACTTCCAGGGCTGGTGTGTGCTGTCCTGTGCCCCTTCGTAGAGAAAAGTGCTTTTTGGCTCCAGGGCAGTGCCTGTTGAGGCACCAACACTGAAACTGCTTCCAGTTGACCTGCTGTTTATGCACAGCTGGCCATGCACACGGTTAAAAAATAAAGCAAGCACCTCTCTATTATTTTTAATTACCTTTTTCCAAACCTGGAAGAGAAAAAATAAAATATCCAGCCATTTAGACCCTGATGTTAACTGTTTTGAATTAAAAAAATATACCACCTGTCATCGGCAGCAGCAAACACATGCTCAGTACAATAGTGTGCAAACCGAGTGCTACGCAGCTCCTCTTCAAAACTTACTCCCATATGATTTATCTTCCTCTAATGAACATATAGCAAACTATGGTTGGGGTTTCCAGACGAACATATTTGCTATCTGGTGTGAAAAATGCATTTTCCATACGTAAGCAGTCCTCAAATTATTTCTGTGCCTGTGGGTTGGGAAATGAAAAGTTGTCTTGTTTTTGTGGTGAAAAGGCTGTTTACTGGGAATTAAAATTCCGTCTCTTTCCATAAACGGGAATAATTGGCAAGGATGCCTGTGAAGCCATGCTTTCAGTCCTCTCCAAAATCCTTCTAAAGTGGTTCTCTTTATTTACCCCTTTACCCAGAGGCTGGGAGTAAAACACCTTTATTGCACATGTGTGAGTAGGTAACATCTCGATAACATCTGGCGCGTGTGCCTGGTGGGTCACCTGGCCCTGGGACGAAACAACAGGGTTCAGTTCCCACACGCACAGCAAGAGCATTTTGGCCAGAGGTAAATAACTTCAGACATGCCCTTCTCCTTCACCAGCAAGGGTGAAACCTCACAGAGAAATTGACTGTCCTGAAGTGCATTAAATACACTCTAAAGAATGTAACTCTCACAGTATAAAGACATTTTTTTTTTGGTCTTTATTGTCGCAGTTTGTGAGGCTGAGTAGAGAAAGGGCAAACAGGAAAAGGCAGTGATGGAAGAAGTGAAATAGCAAACAAAGTACATCACAAAAGAAGAGCCTGGATTGTCTGGTCTTAAAGACTGCGCTAATTTATGTGCTTGTATAGCCGTGAGTGCTTTGGGATTTAGGTATTGATTTAAGGGATCTCTTGATTCCTGAGTGGTCTGATGATAACATGGTATTTAAATCTTCTTTTTCTCATGTCATCATCAATAACAGACATGTCCTTTGTAGTAATGCTCTGAGAGAGTATGTGTGTGTTTGCAGAGGCAATCAGCCCCAGCAGACATCGCTGAGGCTGGGAAAAGGGACTTTTCTGCTCTGTAAAATGTGGGGTTGTGTGCATGTTGGAGCTGCTTAGTGGGGTGAAGCTGCAGGGGCAGCCTCTGGCTCTTGGTGAGCCGTGGCCCTGACGGTTGGAACCTGAATGGCCTCTTGCAGCAAGGTAAGAAGGGTGCGTGTGACAGGAATCAACTGAGCTGCACTCCTGAAAATTGTTTTTCAACAACACCGAGTGAGTTTTTCATTGCTGGTAAACAACAGCTCTACTGCCTGTCAAGCCCTGAAAAGTGTTGTTTTGATTAGGGAATGAAACCAAGAGTTTGTCTGGCAGATAGACTTGAGTTCTGAACACTGGTGCAACACACATGGCCAAATTCATGTAGTTTGATTAGTGAAGAAGTTTTTGAGTAGCACTTGTTGATGGACATCACAGCATGCGCAGGAATAGTGTTGCATTGGGAAAGACATCTTCCTTTGGCATTGATCAAGGCACATCTTGTGCAGCAGAGACTGAAACATGAGGTGTTATTCAAGCTTCAAAGCAAACACCAGCCAAGTTTGTGCTTTATTCAGCTTCATAAGTAACATTTTTCAAAGTCCTGATCATGTTTCTTATGGTTTTCCTTCCACTGAAGTGGTGGAAGAACCTGACTCCAGGTACACAGAGCTGCCACCTCTGCTCAGTTCCAATGCACTGATCTGCGTCCTGGTAATGGCATGATCTGAAGGGATTTCACACTGCTGTATTTTACAGCCCAGTTGAAGTGCCCACTGAGAAATTCATAAAACATACTGTCCACAATTACTATCAGGGTAATGGAAATCTCTCTGTAATGCAGCAGAAACCCTCTGTGTTATCCTTTACTTAGTGTGTTCCCTGCAGGGATGTTCTCTAGGTGTTAATGTGTGTGAGTTCAGGGGAGATCAATTCAGTTTCTGTAGACACCAACTAATTTCCTCTTATTCCCTCTTCTTTTTTTTCATTTTTCCTTTTTTTCTTTTTGCTCCTCATAAGTTTTTCCAAGAGAAAAATACTGAATTTGCAATGCCCTTTGCTCCTCGCTGTCCCAGTCCATCTACCTTTAGAGGGCTGGATGCACACAGTTTATATTCATTAATGAGTTTGCAAAGAGCAGCTCCTAAAGGCTTGGATTAGTCAACCTATGCCTTCATTCCAAACCAGAAAGATCCCAGTCCTAGGCAGGTGAATATTGGTGGGCACAAGTGTGTGATCTGTTTGACTGTGATGTTATTTGAGGCCAAGCAGCTCCCCCTTCAACGATTTAACCCCAGAAAATGCCTCATGAGACTGAGACAAGTTATTGATGTTCTGCTTATGGCACAGACATAAAGGATGCATGACTTCAGTTGTCCTTGTTTGCCACTCGGGCTTTAGAAACCTGCCTGTACCACATGCTGGAAACCTGGGAGAAGGAGCTGTAATCGCTTAATCCTGGATTAAACATCCTCTGTATCTCTAGGATGACATCCCATGTTAGCGTTGCAGTTGTGAACTCTGTGATCTTACCCCTGGGGGACAACTTGGCACCGTCTGTTCCTGCAACTGTCCAGAACTACATTTAAATGTCTCCTTTCTGAACCAGCCCTGTGTGTTCTGGCAGACTCAAGGAACCCCCTGACATCTGTGGCTTGCACAGCTTTCTGCATTTCCAGTGTATTTTGTGGAATTTACCTTCGTCCCCTCGGTCCCGAATGTGAGCATCTGTAATTGTATCTAATTAATATACATATGGCGATGAAGGATTACCTGGTACAACAGACAATGCTGTGCTGAAAGGTGCTGTCCCATTGTCCCTGTTCACCCCATGGTGTGCCCAAATGCCTTGGAGATGATGCAAAAGGCTGAGAAGTCAAGTGTAGTTCAGGAGTGGATCTGGAGGGAAGTCACCTCTCGGGGCAGGAATCCCACAGTTGCCACAAGCCAGGAATAGTCAAAGAGGGGACAATACACAGATGAGGGGGAAAAAAAGGAGAAGGTTTTTATATTTCTCCTTAAAAGCAACATAATGGAACAGTGGTTTGTCCAGCTAACAATTAAAAAAATAAAGATCCTAATAATCCTTATTTTTGAAAGACAACTGTGAAAAGCTTTTAAGAATCGGCTTTTGTGTGTTTAAGTTCTCCTGCTCCTCATGCCTCACACAGAGGTGTTTTCTGGTGCCTGAATCGATATTTCTTTCAGTGATCAAGTGCTTCTGCTATGAAAAGGATTTTAGCACTGCTACGAAGCAGTCAATAAGCAGGACTGACCTTTCCAAACTCGCAGCCCTTTACTTCAGCCACTTTGAAAGAGTGAATCTATATAATCTACTTGTGTTTCTTCATAAGTGAGCCTTTAAAAGGGTATGTAAACAGCAGCAGAGAGCTGGCCTTTGGCAGAGTCCTTGGTGTCAATGGATAGGCTTCATTGGAGAGCAGTGTGGCCGTCCCGTGCAGAAGCTGACCTGCACTAGCAAAGGTGATGAAAGAACGGCCAAGCCCTGCTCCTCTTGCTCCTAGACCCGTGTTTCCTGGCCCAGACAACACTTTTTTTTCTGAATACCAGATTAGCTAAGCAGTTTTGAAAAGAAAAAAAACCTCTCGTAATTTCTGAATATTCTGCTTTGATTGTACCTGAAGGCTTCTTAAAGGAGATTGGGGGATTTAAGTATTACCTTTTATCCAGGCAGTTGTTGGTGCCTCACAGCGGCTGTAGGGAGGGGAATAAATGCCATGGCTGACCTTTGCCAGGTTACATGGTCCCAGTGACATCCCTGTCTGGATGCTCTTCCAATCCCCAAAAACAGAGGGGAGGAGGTGTTGGAAAGGCAGGGCAGAGCTCGGGACCTGTGGAAGAAAGGAAGGAAAGGAGATATTGCCTCTGGAAGTGGGACAGATCTGCAGAGGGGGTCAGTCTTTTTTGCCTCTGGGCCACTGGAGATCAAACAAGACGTAGCGAAACAAATTCTTCCAAAAGGACAGCTCCTTCCAGGCCACTGGCTCCTAATTAGCATTTTGGCTCCAGTTGGGAACACAAGCTTTATAGGACTGAATTTTGTTTCTGCTGGGCAAACGGGCAGCAAGCACAAAGGATTGTCACTGCCCAGGGGAAAAAATATCTGCAGCATTTCTGATCATGCTTCCAAATTCCCCCAGTAGCTCTTGGACCAGCATTTCCACTGCCCCTGTTCTCATAAAAAGGCTTTCGGTTTGTGCTCTACCTGTCTGCAGCCTTGGCTTTGCCATTGGTTCACAGCCTCATCACCTGAACATTTTCCATTTATTAAGTGGTTTCCATGCAAATGTGTGCTAAGAGAAGAGCTGGGAGGGAGCACTATCCATAGGCTGCTGGGGAACTGAAACCTTTCTTTAGAGCAGCAGGAACATCTTGCAGCCTCCCAAGCAGAAAGAGCAGAGTTATAAGGAGGTCCCTGCCTTAACAAAGCTCTGAAGGCTCCTCTTCATATCCTTCACCCTCCATGCTTCTGCCTTGCTTTGAGATATGAATAATTCTTTATCATGGACAACAGCTGTGTTTTCTGAGAAAAACATTTTATGATGTCTGCCTCTTCCAGAAGCAGCATATTTCTGCAAGGGGTCTTGCATAAATAAGAATGTTTTTTCCTTGCCAGTGAAACGCCGATTTACTGATGCTGAAAGCATCATGCTTGAAAACAGCTTATTTCAGTAATATTTCACAGTGGCAGGTACACAAGTAAAAGGGAATCATCGCATTAGACATTAGCAGTAGGTATTTTATTGCTTATGCCTCCTGTAAAATCAGACTCATGTTTTGCTCAGCACAGAAGAGGCATCTCCTTGCAGAGAGCCTATTGATTAATGATCTGCTAGGCTGCCATTTACAAGTGGTAACTTCACTGCTGCTATATTGGCTGGATTTGCTTTTGGGATATAATTAAAGAGAAAATAAAATATTACTCAAGACATTACTGAAGCAATGGCATTTCCCACACTATCCTTTCGAAGCTGTGATAATTAATGGATGCTTCATTATCAGATTATTATGAAAGATGGACTGGAGTACGAATTGCAACTAAACCTACAGCATTGCCAACTAACACACTAGATCAATGGTTCATAAACCAGCTGTTTAATTATCTTAACATGACAGATAATAAATATATGAGTCTGGCTCATCCTATCAAAGGTAATAACACAAATATGGGGTTTTTTTTTTTGGAAGAGAGGAATATTTTTTGGCTAGTTTTTCTAAAAACATTATCTCTTCTGCTTGCTTCTGTGCAAGTTGCTGGTTATAATGCTATGAACTTAAATGGGACATATGTTTCCAAAGAATATTCAGAAATAAGTTATTTGCATTCAAATTCAATACACTTATTTTTCTGCCACTATTTTGTAAGTTCACGTCAAAACTTTGTATCTGATTTGCCTGTATAAATCTCTGAAAAGCAGAATTACAAGAGTCAGGAAAGGCATCTTTAAAGGGCTTCCTATGGTGACTGTTGCTAAGGAAACCTTCATATTGCACCAGGTTCTGAAATGCCGGTAGCATCTGAAATACACAGCTGAATCTCATCTATTCAGATCCAAATTAAGGGTGACAGGTAAGGGGGTACAAGTCACAGTGTGTCCCAGTTATGGAGAAATAACAGATAGGAGCTGGATGCAAAAAATACCCGGGGATTCATGATTTGCAATACTGGATGCTCTGTGCTCCTGAGATTTTCAGTTCCTGAGCAAAGGCAAGCTGCCCGAGTGTACCAGATGATGTATTGACCTAGACAGGAGCAACTAGCTAGGGGTCATATCAACATCTGGGTACAAAGGGAGTCTAAGTGCAGATTAGTGCATGTTATTAATTAATGTTGTAGCAGAATTATGCAAGAGAACTGCAGAAAGTTCCCAAAGTGGGACAACTTGCACAGATGCTACTAGTGATGTGTTTTGGCCAAGGGCAGGCCATTTGATACCTGAGTTGGTCTGTCTTTCCCTCTCCTCCCATTTATCTGCTTACCTTGGATGCACATATTGTATGGGAGAGGGGGCTAAAGTGTTACCCTGGTTTTGCACACAGCTGAAAAACCAAGGGGCACAACTCCTGGTGGCTGCTCCTCCTTCCCCTCCAGGCTGCACTTTTTCCCATGGGATTTTCACAGCTCTCAGATGTGCCTGGTCCAGGGCTGTGGTGTCACTGGCACCCACCCCAATGCAGAGCGTCCTGTCTCAGCCGCTCCAAAGACAGAAGAACTTTGATACGGGGAACTGGAGTTAAAATGCTATTTCTGTTGGCCTCCTGCATCCTTCCCCTGCAGATCCTGAGCGCAAGCAAGTCAGAACAGGGCCAGAAGGACACAGGGCTTTGGCAGCTGTTTAAATAAGGCTGTTTAATTCTGTAGAGCACTCATGCATGTCTGAGAGAACACTCGGCCTTGCATTTACAAGAAATCTCTTTAGAACTATCTTTAGTAGCTTAACAAGGAATAAAACATCTACTGAGTATCCTTTCCATGTGCACCCTCAGCACAAGTCTTTGCTGAGCGAGGAAATTAACCTTCTGCTGGTTGGAGAGGTAACAGTTGCGTCTGATTGGAAAGTGGCTGTCAGAGAGGAATTCTTCTTTAAAAATTAGTTTCAAGTGTATTTCCATGTAATCCATGCAAGTGGTACCAGTGCTGTTTCCAGAGCGCCTGTAGACTTGGTTTGCTGGCCACTGGGAAGTTTCACTATGATGGAGATAGAAATAACACCTCTTCAGCTAGAGATGACCATTCAGGTTCTTCAGAAAATGCGTTTTGGTCATTGCTTATCCCTGAAATACATTCCTTAGAGACAGTGTTATGTTGGTGAGCAAAAAGCAGAGCTAGAGCCTGTGTGACTCTTGAGTTCCTGAGCAGGAGTTGCTGCTCACAAGGATGAATGGTAATAAAAGCTATCTTACAACATCATAATTAATTGCACACGTTTTTGCCTTCTTTGTTTCACTTTTTTTATAATGTCACTTTACATAAACAAGTTCAAAAATAAAATCCGTGACAGCTGAGAAGTGTGGCAAATTCTCAAATATGTTTACACTACACAAGCACTGAAACGCATGTAATAGGAATATAAATTTCAGGGACTTGCTAAATAAAAGATTATAGCTGCTTTGTAGGATGTAGCAACAGATTTTCGGCTCTGTGCACGGAAGGCATGTTTATCTCTTAGGTGTATAACTAGACATTTATATGTGTAAGTAGTTGACTTAGTGTTTATGCAAATCACCTACAAATTCAGAGCGTTTTCCAGGCATAACCTGACATCTAACTTTAAAAGCTTTGGCTTTTGGCTGTTTTGCAGAAGCCTAAGTTGTGTTTCCTTTCATACCAGTGTAATCAAACTAATATTTTTACTACTTCTAGAAAGAGTGCATTTGTTTGTTTGTTGCCAGCACTCCTCTGTAATGGTATTTCTCTCCCTGAGAAAAGCTAAAAATAATAAGTTGCGAGACTGATATGCTGACTCTGGAAAAACTGTTGCCCAGGCAATGTGATCTTTTTCATAACTTTGTGTCTCCGGCCATCTGAGGGTTCCAACAGGTAAAACTGTGAAATCTTCAACATTTCCATTCTGCAAGATCTCTCCTCATTGTGGACAAGTTTTCATTCAGAATTATGACGAAAATGAACCTGTTTTTCCTCTGAGGGAAAAATGATCAAATTTGGGGAGTTAACAAAGCGTTGGTGGTGGATTCCAACACAAAATGGAAATGATCTTCCTCGGGATGAGGTTCAGAGTTTTCTTCTGTGCTTGGGGGAGCCCCAAAGAGTTGGAGCCACACAGCTGGACTGTGCAAGCGCTGCCTCCACCTCGGGGCAGCCGGAGCAGATTGCACCCATGGGTGCTGATTTTGGGAGCAGACTGGGAGTCACTCGCCAGGCTGTCTCTTACGGAAGCCTCCCTCTGTTTCCCCTAAAACTTCCTTGCAATAACACTTCTCAGAAAACTCCGGTTAGAACTCCTCCTGTTCCCAAAAAGTTGGGCAGGAAGCAAGCTTAAGAAATGTCGATTAAATTGTAATTCCCAAAGCACTGTGGATTTATGCCATGAGAATCAGCCGCAGGCTCTCAGATGTCACCATCAATGAGAAAATGCCCATTGACTTAATAAATGGGCCAAAATCCACCAGTTTCAGCCGGTGCACAGAACTCCACTCCCAGTAAGGGAAAGTACTGGCAGTTGTAGCATCAAGAATTCTGCCCCTGTTTTTTCCTGGAAGTAGATTAAAGAAACAAGATCAATACAGCATGTAACATGTCCTGAGAACTTACTTGCTAGTTATCCACCTTATTAAGAGCAAGAATGAAATAAAGCTCAATTTAATTCTGCATAGTTTATTCAAAGTGAATAAATGAGCAGGCAAAGATTGCTGTGTTTATACATATTTCATAGAGGCGTTTGATAAAAAGCAGAACTAACCATTTAAGTTTAATTGCATCCAAATAAAGAACTATTTCCCACGGCTACTGAATAATACAACATTGTTTTTGTTCTACTGTGTTCAAAAACAAAGGCGTTCCGTAGTAGCTTGGGAGGTAAGATGTAAAAGCCTTTCTTTATATATACTGGGGAGTGGGGCGGAAGGAAAGTAATTACAATATGACAGACAAGACTTGCTAAACCTCGGATACTGGGAGATAAACGTGGTTGAAATGGGAACATCAGATAAAGGGGTTTTAAAGAGTTAACATTCCTGCCTGTACACTGACTGCAGTAAGATCTGTTCAACCAGAGGCAGTTATGATTTTTTGTATTGATATCTTGTACTGTGAAGTATGAAATTCCCCAAAGATTCACTCTATATAGAGTTAGTACGCGAGAATACACCGTTTGGTCCTCCCGGGAACAGCGATTGTTTCTAACAAGGCATCAAGAAGTGAAACACTGAAAACTGGATTGCACACATACTTTCCATATTACCAGAAAAACAAACAGGATGTTAGAAATTTGTACAATTTCTAAGAGCCTCAGCATATCTCAGGACAGAACAGTGTGCTCCCTTTCTTTTGTTGCTTGCTTATGCACTTCTATACTCAGGGATCTAAATGCTGAGTCTGTTTTACAGGGTCTCTTGGTAATGAGATAATTTTTTAAGCAGAAGGGAGAGAAAGAATGTGAGAGAAAACTCCTGCCAATAAGTTTGCTTATGCAGACGGTCTGATCTGTTGGCAAAAGAAAGTTTTCCTATTTTAAGGTGAACTGTTGAAGCCCCAGAGCCAAGTCTGTCAGCACGAGCGGTGTTTGCTTTATGGTTGCACTCTGATGGTAGGAAATGCAGTGGGTGACACAGCTGTGGGACGGAGATCTCAGTCTGAAAACAACTGGGGATGCAAGGAAAAGGCTGACGGCTCTGACTTGTACTCCCCCTTTCCTTTGACACCTGGACACTGGGTGACCCCGTTCCAGCTGCAGGGGTGGCTGAGAGAGCCACATGTCCCCCACCAGGCACTTCTGTCCAGCCCCTCCTGTAGAATTAAAATATCGCTGCATTCAGCTGGTGCTGGCAGTGGGAGTCCTGGGCCTGAAAAGCAGATACGCTGCCAGTTTTCCTGTAAGGAAAACAGTTGTCTTTGGAGCCAATGCCCCATCCAGCCACCCCTGCTGCCTCTGGGAGGGCTGGGAGCCAGCTCTCAGATGTTTCAGTGATGGGAGTCACAGCCCAACTGCTGCAGAAGGGCAAGCAAAGACAGGGCTAAACCTGCTGGGACCTGGGGCTGCCTGGGTTTGCCTGACACAAAGCAGGTCTGACCCAGGAGCCTGTAATGGGGTTATCTTGGTACAGTTGTAATGGCTGAGCCTTGCTGAGAGCCTGTGATTCACAGCCCAAGCTGAGCAAGGTGTCAGTGGATCTGCATGGAACTGGCTGGTGCCCTGCCTCCAGGGCGTGTACACCAACCAATTTTCCTTACAATTAGAGTTTGCACACAGCCCTGTTCATCGGTATCTTAGCCTATTGTGCCTATTTCTCTTCCTTCAGTTTCCTTTTTAAAACCACACTGGAGAATATAATTGCTAGCCCCCATTTTGCAAATGTTTTTCTGATCATTCACTTGAGCAAATCAAAGCCCAAAGAAATCACAATTATTAACCATCAGTTTGATTGTTCTGTTCGATGCCAACATTGTGCATTGGCCTGGGGACTGAAACTAAGAACTGAAACAAAAAAAACAACCCAAAGGGCTTTTATTCCTCACAGAAAACATCTGGTGCTTTGGGCTGATCTATTGAGATAGAAGGAGGCTCTATTCACATAGTCTGTTGCCTCAACTGGAGATAAATTAGACTCTGGAAGAAAGACGTTTAATTAAAAGGTGATGGAAAATTTTACTTGCAAAGTCCAAAGTGAGTCCTATAGCCCAATAAAGCATACTCACTACTGACACTTAACAGGCTGTCTGTAACATTTAAATCTGTGCTTAAAAATACACTAGCAGTACAACTGTTTAATCAAAAGTATTTTTTAACACCATGTTAACTTCTGGAAATATTGATTAGTGCATCGGTTCCTACAAAGGGGCAGAACAGAAATGTAGAGATAAACAGTGCTAACGTTTCATCTGTTATTTTTACTGCAGTATGCAAAGCATGAGCTTGGCAGTCAGCAGGCTGGTGTGAACACTCACATTACTCACAGCCAGAGAAGCTGAGCCCCACTGAAGCCAGTGCTTTGAATTATAGGAGGTGACTCCATTTCAGTAACTTCTGTGGCAGTGCTGTTTTTCTTTCCCTGGCAGTGTGTTTAAAGACACTTAAGGCTAAGTATGCTGTTACTCTGATCCTGAATATGGAGAGGAAATATTTTAGATGTGCTCAGATTTACTAGAAAAGCAGTGCTTCACACATCTACAGAAGGCTCACTCACACTGCAGAGTACTTCTGACCAGAAACAATTGGTTATGTTGGTTACCCAACTGAAAAAATGTTGGTCAAAAAAGATTTTTCTTATCTGAGAAAAAAGCATTGGTTATTTTACAATAATGTGCAAACAATGTAGGAGGACTGTGCTTGGGAGAGAACAATGGGCAAACATGTAGGAGTTTGAACAATAATATGCAAACATTGGAGGATTGTGCTTGGGAGAGCTTTCCCCAACATACGTAAATTCCATTTCAGTCAGAATAGTAGGGTAAGTGTAGGGTTTGTTGAGATTCAATGAGAAATACAGATGCACTCAGCAAAACCGTAGAACATCATCATTTCCCAGATGAAAGTCTTCTTCATTTCATGTGTTCCTTTAGTCCAGCTAACACCAGTCCGAGCAGCTTTCGGAGGTATCAGAGGAACAGTTCAGAGTGGCTGGATCTGAAATATTTGCCAGGAGTATTCTTCAGGTGCTATGGTCCTTATCCTGACAAATCAGCATTGGATTAACTCCATGTACTTGCATAACAAAAAAAAAATACTCTCTCCATAAACTATGGCAGGTACTTTTAAGCACTGTGTGTGTTCTCCTGACGACCTGCTCCTGTGTCTCCATTTTGGACTGCACCGTTCTTGTTTGAATTCTTTCATCTCCTCCTTCACTGAAAACTGGAGCACTTCGTGCCGTTCTCTTTCGTGTGCCAGCTGTGAGCTTTGGCCCAGGGCGCTGTGGCTGACAGGAGCTGGTGCTCAGAGGAGCTGTGTAACCCCACGGAACTAAAGATATAGCACGAAAATTCCTCCCACTTCAGCTGGAACACTTTGGTAAGAAACAGCACTGCATGCCTGAGAGCGCAGCCTGGTTAGAGCTACCGAGCCCCTTTCGGGCTCTTCTGGACAGACGTGCTGCTCTTTGCAGCTGTACTTGCTGCAGAAGCCCAAAAGGCTGCTGAAGGCACCACTAACAGCTAACGGGAGCTGAGAGTGCTGCATGTGCTCTCTCAGGGTTTATGAACACACCAAGAACATTCAGTTATATTTTCAGTGAACAGTCAGGATGTTCTTTGACTTTGGAGTATGAATCCCATTAGGTTTCCTTAGGAAAGAAATGGGTTCTCCCAGGCAACATAAAACCTTTTCAGTGTGTGTTTAGTATGGAGACTCCAACCAGCTCCCGACTGTTTTGTAAGTGGACCCTCTTGAATATATCAGTCATTCACTGTTCCTTCAGATGCTGGTCCTTAAAGCACTCCCTGTAGCAACTGCACCAAGGTTTCTCAGGGAGTGCTGCAGAGGATTTAAGCTTTTTGTGGCATCCCTGCAAGAGTGTGGCCAGCAGGACGAGGGCAGTGACCAACCCCCTGCACTGGTGAGGCCACACCACAAATCCTGGGTTCAATTTTTGCCTTCACTGAACTTAACAGAACAACCTCAAGTTAAAATGGTGTCGATTTCTGCCAGTGAGAAGGGACGATGGTTACGGGCCAGCAAAGTAAAGGTCTTTACTTGACTTCAGTGGGGCTACTCAATTTGAAGTTAAATACGGGAATTACCAAATCCCAGAGTATAAAGCACGTGGTTTGAGCTTGCTCAGCTGTCAGAGGAGCTCTGTGGGCTTTTTTTGGTGCCTGCCTAAAAGTCTGGTGTCAGCTGGAACCCCCTTCTGCCCTTGCAGTGCTGCCCTACCCTGCAGCAGCCACACGGATCTCTCCCAAATTGCGGGTCTCTGCAATTTTGTCTTTTTTTCCCATGTACAAATTCAAAACAAGATGAAACCAGGAAAGCCATTTTCATGTGTGACCTAATGCAGTTTGCACAGAGGCACTAATGCTCTTTCCTCCCTCACACCATATGAGTTCCTAATGAGACATTAATGAGACATTAATTGCTTATGCAAATTTAGAGCAGTAGACAATGAGACTTGTTGTACCAAGAGTTTAAGGGCCATATAACTACTCTGGATGTTCACATAATTCCCATTAACATTAATTGGAGTTGCGTGCAGATTAGAGCCTGGTATCTTCAAAAGTTATAAAATAAACCACTGAATACTAATAGGGCGACTTGTAGCCATGTATCTTTCTTACAAGCACTTTGGATTTTAGATTGGCTGCTAGCAAGTTATCTAGTGCTAAAATGCTCCAGATGGCATTGGAAGTAGTTCAAAATACAAAAGAATTCTTTTCACTTAATATGTTAAGAATGTGAAACTTTACCCCGTATGGTTAGAAATAGAATACCGGGGCCATATATTTTAACCTCTTGGAAACTTCTGTGGGGTGTTTTAAACTTTGCTGGTGAAGTAGAGACAAGAAAAGGTACCAAAGTTGCATTTCTAAAAGTAACTCATGGAGATGTTGAAAGGAATTAATTCTGTGACTCTTGTCAGGGTCTGCTGATGAGGAACTGTGAGAACAGTGACTAAAACTCTTTGACCAACCAGCTATTTGACACATATGCTGGTAGCTCCGAGGCTGGCTCTGCTGTCTTCCTTAATAACATCTCTGCTCTCCGTTCTGTCTCTGCCCGCTCTTGCTGCTCCCGTGTCGTTTCATTGCACACATTTCTCGCAGCCCCCTTCCCAGGCAGCTCCGTGCATCCTCGTCCAGAAGAGCAATAACGCCTCTGCTTGGAGCTCGTTTTTGCCATGACAGATTGACAGACAGCCCGTGGTCATTCCCTGCTGAGAAGCCTCATTTGGCCTGTTGAATGCCAGCTCTTTTTAGGGTGAGCTCTGGGAGTCCTTGGCCCCGCTCTGCTGAGTCCTAACTCAGTGTACATTTCCCCGTGCCTGGAACCGCCGGGGTCGATGAATTCAGCGGGCAAGGCACAAGCTCTCGTGTATTTAGGAATGCCTGTGTGTTTTATAAGCCTCTGGCCACCTGGGAGATCCTGCAGTTGTCACAGGGTCATTACAGGGGCGGAAAGGCGACGCTGGGGTTGTGATGGCGCGTTGTTGCCCCGCCGCTTGTTGTGGCGGGTGTGATTGTCACCGCGGCTCCCTCACCCGCGCGGGGCACCTGCGAACCTGCCCGCGCTGCTCTGCCTGTTACAGCCAGGCCAGGCCACTTCAGACTGGGCCATCTGAATTCCAGCCTCGACTCAGCCCCTGGGACGCTGTAATTTCGGGAACAGATGTGTCACTGGGCACCTGAGATGTTCATGAGGTCAAGTGAAAGGACCTGCAACGCTCAGGGAGTTAAATGAAATGCTTAGCAAGTACATAAAATAATTAGCTATAATTGTCTGCGAATAATACATAACATCATTTTAGATATTCTTTATTATCCGTTAAGTTACTTGAGTGGCTTAAATTTTGATTGAAGGAGTGTGCTTGGCAGCGCAATCCAAACATCTCACCTATAGAGGTGTTTTCATCTGGAGCAGCAAAATAGTGGATTTGCCTCATGTTTCAATGCAGTTGGGAGTTCTTAGAGCAGGAAGATATGGCCATTAACTGCTATTTTCTTAATAAAAGCACCCCATTGTTAAGCAAAACGCTTACCCCAGCTGCATTCAAAGCACTAGAAATCCAAAGTTAAGGCAGCATAAAACGGGTTCTCATTGCATTCAGATGGTAATGTGTGGCAGTTCTTCTTGCACTCCTAGCATGCACTTAGGATGTTAAATGAGGTGAAATAGAAAAGGGGAAAGAAAAAAAGGTATCTGAGGAAATAACTGTGCCCTCCAGGGTACGCTGGGCAGTGTCAAACAAAGAGGGGTGAGAAGCTGTGACGTGCTGAATGAGTCTGTGGTATTAAGGCAGAGAAAAGTACTCTATGGACAAATGTACACGTAATGTTAAATTAATAATAATAGTAGTAATTTTAGAGATTTTTTTTTTCAGTATAGAAAATTTTGCAAACAGTAGCTGAAGAAGCTGTAAAGGTTTGGGCTCCCGTGCAGGGGGGATGACTTGCTCTGAGACCTTCAGACAGTCTACACTTATTTGTTTTCCTAGTTTTAAGTGAGGAAAGCTGGGAGAACAAGGAAACCTTTCTATTCCTAAGCACAGCAAAGCAATCCTTTCTTTTCGTAAACAGCTGAGGCATCTTTCCTATCTAAAGCAGTTACACAGAACGATGGGAAAAAAGTAAATTGAAATTTAGCATTTACTCAAAGGAGAACATTACAGCGACTCGGGTAATGACAAAGCAGCCAAACAAGGTGCCAGCTCCAGAGGAGCCGCACTGGGGAGTTCGATTCAAGGGAAAGAAAAATGAGGAGTTTGTCCTGGAGCCATGAAAACTCATTCATCAGGGAGAGGATTAAGCCGAGCGATCCCAAACATCACGCAGGTCCTTGGGACAGGCTGTAAGTGCTGACAGTCAGTCATTTCACAGAGTTCACCTCTTCAGTCCCGGGGTTGCCTCCCCGCTGCTTCATCACCAACATTTTCCATCAGAAACGACACCTGCGGTCAGGGAGGAGGTAAGAAATGAGATTTGTTTAAAAGAAGAGGCTCAGGGTGTCTGAACTTCCCTCCTGCTCTGCTGCTCTGGGTTGCTCTGCTGGCACCCAACCTCTGAACCCTGGGAGCAGGTGGGATAGAAACACCCAAGGAACTGAGTGCCAGGTCCTGCATTTCTCCATCCCGTTCCCAGCCCAAACAGTGTCTTTCATTCTCTCAAGAATTTGTAATGGCTTTGCAATGTGGCTTTCCAGGTTCCACAGGGGCACTTTGATTTTTCTGTAGTGAATGTTTATGGTCTCCTCTCCCCTCTTGCAGATTTCAACCTGGGGGAAAATCACCCCACATGCACAGATTTTCCCTAACTCAGTGGGGCTTAGAGGGCTCTGTGCTGACTTCTTATACGTCTCACGTGCCTCTTCCTATCTCCTAAAATATTTTACCTGTGACAGCAGGTTTCACTGGGATAGTTCCCTTTAACTTCCCATGGTTTTAATATTTTAACAATGAGGGGGAAATAAATTTTAGATTTTTAATAGAATAAGGGTAGAAAATGGGTAAAATGTGATCAATATTGAGAGCAGTTATTAAAACACTGAAGATACATTAATATGCTTTGATTGACACTAGTCACAGCTTTAAAGGTCAGATTGCAGCAAATATATGAGCATTAGAATAAACGACACTTTTAATGGCACTAGTGAGACATTACTACTGTTCTTATTACGAGTTCTCTGTAAAAGAATAGTATAAGCAGTTACTCTCAGCAAAAAAAAAAAAAAAAAAGAAAAGAAAAGAAAAAAAAAAAGAGGGAGAGAGGGAAATACAATAATTTTCCACTTTTCTCATCCCGTGCTCTACTTTTTTCCCCCCGTTTCCCTCCGAATCTGCAGGAGGCACTGCAGTGTGTGATGAGAATCCCACGTGATGCTTCGTAAACAGATTGCAAAGATCCCCCGTGTTGGAGGAGCAGAGGGAGGTGTTGCACCTCATGAGATTTTACAGATGGTGATGGGGTTTGAGGGAGAGCACAGGCTGAGTGAAAAAGCTCCAGACGTCTCCAGAAAACTTATCCTGCTGTAGACATGTAGACATGTGCTCTTCCCATCCTGGCAAGACGAGCCTCTTCCCCTCTTCTTTTGCCCTTCCAAAGCGTGCCCTGTGTGTGTCTCCCTGCAACACCTCTTTGCTCTCATTATACATCAGCCTCCCCAAAATCCAGACATGTTCCCAGCTGGCACCAACCCTGTCCAAGGCACATCCCTCCTCCCAGTGGAACACATCCCTGCTCCCAGTGGAACACATCCCCTGTCCAAGTGGAAGACATCCCTCCTCCCAGTGGAACACATCCCTGCTCCCAGTGGAACACATCCCTGCTCCCAGTGGAACACATCCCTGCTCCCAGTGGAACACATCCCTGCTCCCAGTGGAACACATCCCTGCTCCCAGTGGAACACATCCCTGCTCCCAGTGGAACACATCCCTGCTCCCAGTGGAACACATCCCTGCTCCCAGTGGAACACATCCCTGCTCCCAGTGGAACACATCCCTGCTCCCAGTGGAACACATCCCTGCTCCCAGTGGAACACATCCCTGCTCCCAGTGGAACACATCCCTGCTCCCAGTGGAACACATCCCTGCTCCCAGTGGAACACATCCCTGCTCCCAGTGGAACACATCCCTGCTCCCAGTGGAACACATCCCTGCTCCCAGTGGAACACATCCCTGCTCCCAGTGGAACACATCCCTGCTCCCAGTGGAACACATCCCTGCTCCCAGTGGAACACATCCCTGCTCCCAGTGGAACACATCCCTGCTCCCAGTGGAACACATCCCTGCTCCCAGTGGAACACATCCCTGCTCCCAGTGGAACACATCCCTGCTCCCAGTGGAACACATCCCTGCTCCCAGTGGAACACATCCCTGCTCCCAGTGGAACACATCCCTGCTCCCAGTGGAACACATCCCTGCTCCCAGTGGAACACATCCCTGCTCCCAGTGGAACACATCCCTGCTCCCAGTGGAACACATCCCTGCTCCCAGTGGAACACATCCCTGCTCCCAGTGGAACACATCCCTGCTCCCAGTGGAACACATCCCTGCTCCCAGTGGAACACATCCCTGCTCCCAGTGGAACACATCCCTGCTCCCAGTGGAACACATCCCTGCTCCCAGTGGAACACATCCCTGCTCCCAGTGGAACACATCCCTGCTCCCAGTGGAACACATCCCTGCTCCCAGTGGAACACATCCCTGCTCCCAGTGGAACACATCCCTGCTCCCAGTGGAACACATCCCTGCTCCCAGTGGAACACATCCCTGCTCCCAGTGGAACACATCCCTGCTCCCAGTGGAACACATCCCTGCTCCCAGTGGAACACATCCCTGCTCCCAGTGGAACACATCCCTGCTCCCAGTGGAACACATCCCTGCTCCCAGTGGAACACATCCCTGCTCCCAGTGGAACACATCCCTGCTCCCAGTGGAACACATCCCTGCTCCCAGTGGAACACATCCCTGCTCCCAGTGGAACACATCCCTGCTCCCAGTGGAACACATCCCTGCTCCCAGTGGAACACATCCCTGCTCCCAGTGGAACACATCCCTGCTCCCAGTGGAACACATCCCTGCTCCCAGTGGAACACATCCCTGCTCCCAGTGGAACACATCCCTGCTCCCAGTGGAACACATCCCGCCTCCCAGTGGAACACATCCCCTGTCCCAGTGGAAGACATCCCTCCTCCCAGTGGAACACATCTCCTGTCCCAGTGGAACAGCCCCCTGCACACAGGCAGGGCTGTCTGGGTGCCATGCTCTACGTTACAGGATCCCAGAGAGCCACCTGCAAGTGAACTGCAATTCCTTCATCCTGCAGCCTCCTGTCTCAGCTTTATAGCTCTTACAAGGCTCAGAGAATTGATTTAATTTAGGTTTTGGGCAGATAAGTATTCCATTAGTGCTTACTCTGACCTTTGCACATGCAAGGTGTTTGCTTTTCCTAATTCTCATTAGCCGTGCATGAGTTTTGAAATCTTCTTACACCTAAAAGCAGTAATGGTTATCTGCTATACTTGCTTAATGAGTCATAAAATGAAATGGCAGATTATTTGTTCTGCATACAATTAATCCAATTCTTAAGTAATGGCCAAGACTGCTGAAAAAGAGCAATAAATCCAGTAACGTAGACAACATCCCAAATTATTGGCTTTACTGATCGCAATCAATTAGATTTTTTCCACCCTAACTTAAAGTAAAAAGGGAAAAAGTTTTAGGGTTTTTTTGTTTCCTTTGTGAAGCTTCAATAGCAATTAGGCTTGTCTGTGTCATTCTGAGGGATGCTGGCTGTGTTGATCTTTGTTTTAATCATGTTAAAAGGGTTAAGGCAGATACTCCAAGAGAATATAGTGGAGCACTGAATGCAGCAGAGTGCTTTTATCTCTCTAATGAAAAGAAATTGTTGAACAAGATTAGGGACAAGGAGGCACTGGAGCCTGTTTGCATGGTTTGTGTGGACCAGGAACTCCTACAAGCAGTAAAGACCAATCAAAGTGAGAAAAGCTGAATTAATCAGTTTGGCAAACTATTACTAGTCATAAGTAGCAGCATTCCTAATATTGATCCCGAATCTTCATGAGCTTTCCTCATGGGACAGAATCCATCCTTTAAGGCATTGTACAGCCATTGAACCGAATGGGTTCTTACCTGGCAGGTAGGACACAACTTCTGCATCCTGAGCACGTACCCAAACTTCACAGTAGCCTTTTCGGTAGTGAATACTGTAGTACCTCATGTTCCTGGCTGAGAAGAAAACTTGTGTCCTCCCCACCCCAACCCCACAAGCTGCCTCTCCAAAATTGTCATTAAAATGTGCATACTTGCAAGGCTGGTGCAAATTTATTAAGCAGATGAATACATAAATAAACAAACAGCTGGATGCAGACAAAAATGGGTTCCTCTTGTCTGGTGATACTTTATTGCTTCTTTTATTTTAACTGATTGAATTTACCAAATGTTTTGTTGTATACCACAGATAAATGACAATTTGACTGAGACTCTAATTGTGTAAGTCTCACTAGCTGTGTAAATATTTTAAGGTTTAAAAATTACATTTTTCATAACTATGTCAGAAGAATTAAATTCAAGCATTGCTCAATATTGCAACAATGCAGGATATAAAAAGGAAAACTAATAGACCACATTTGTTCTCTGGAGAAGAGCAGTTGCTGTGAAGGCAGATAGTTATTTCTGAGAGAGGAATTTTAATAAATAAAGCGTAGAAAATATTGCTATGTGTTTCAACATTACTGCTCCTTCGTGTTGTATGTAATCTGACTATCATAAAATTTCTACGTGTTCTCTCAGTCTCTAAATCTGCATTCTGGTTTTTTTAAAGGTCTCTGTCATATTTGTCTCTTCCTTCAGCCTATGTGACCCTGCCCTCTCAGCACTTTTAAATCTTATTCCCAAACCACTTGCAAAGCTCTAAACAAAATCCTGGACATTCCCAAGGTGTTGAACTCTCTCTCAGCAACCAATTGTGTGTGTGACCTTGCATGTGTGACCTTGGCCAAACCACTTAATCTGTTTCAATAATGAATGTTTCTATTTGCACAATGTGCTTTAGTATCTGTTTCAGCCTCAATGCCACATAAAGAATTGGTTTTGACCATGTGTATTTTCGATCATCGCAGACATCATTGAACCCTCTATGGCCCTACTGTAATTTTTGAGGATTTCAGCAGCAGTGCAGGCTCAGGAACTGTTGTACAGTATATCCCAAACATGTTCCAGGAACGTACCCAAAGACTGGGGGGAAAGGCAGAAGGAAGTCATCATGACTGGGAACTCTGAGGCAGAGAGATCACCATAGTTTGACACTTAGTTGATGTAATTTACTAAAAAGATCTTTGATTCCTAGAAACAAGTATCAGAATAACACTGCAGTATTTTTTTCCCCAGAAGCAGTTAACAAAAATAATTCCTTATATGGTTTTCATCAATTCCATTAATATTTTTTTCTCTATTTCTTTTGAATTAATCCAAATTTTGCAAGTTAGAAATTTTTACTGCAGTAAATGCTGTATTTATAAGGTAGGGGATGCTCAACCTTGAGAATAACTTTCTAAAACCATCCAAGATGGGAACAAAGAATCTGCAACTGTGAAGGCTGTAAATATATGTCTTCATCTGGGTAATGGCTTGAGTGTGGCCTGTTTTCACAGAGAGACATTGAAGCTGCATTTAAAACAGTAAGTGGAATTGCAATATCCTTCTTATTTCATTTGTTCTTTTTGTGCTTGTGTGGCAATTTAAAGATGCAGTAGTTTTCAGTGTTGTCTGAGGTGGAGTTGCTCCTGTGCACTCTTCTCTACTGTCAGCTGCAAAAGCCTTAAAAGTTAATGTCCACTGAAATTGTTCTCATTTTACTACCACCTAAATGTAATTAGTTCTTGATTTACACCCCTGTAAAAAAGGTCAAGACTGATGAAAAACAAGACCAATATATTAAGTTCATGTAGAACATGTGTGGACATAAACATTCAAGATCTCCCATTCTGGTGCATCTGATCACCAGGCAGAAGCTGTTGATGTAAAATTGACACAAATCTTCATACTAAACATAAATAAAACTGGATATGTTTTGAGGGCAGAGCCAGCAAGAGGTGCTGAGTTTTGAATGCAGGTTACTCTGTGCATTTTTATTTTAAGGGAAGACTTCTTCACAGCTGTCAATTTTTGAATCTCATTTATGCCTGGTTGTAGCAGGGCTCATTCTGTAGACAGCAGCCCCTGAAACTCTTGGACACTTGAATGGAGGTGTCTCTGAATCTTTCATCTTTCACACTTCAGACACCGTTTCAAGCCACCAACACTTTACATTTTCCTTTACCTATTGAGTATTTAAAAATACATCTTCTCCAGAGTCCTATGAATGTATTTCAGT
Organism: Grallaria varia; assembly: GCA_013396735.1. Classification (NCBI taxonomy): domain Eukaryota; kingdom Metazoa; phylum Chordata; class Aves; order Passeriformes; family Formicariidae; genus Grallaria; species Grallaria varia. The sequence continues at coordinate 570,891 of VWZG01002480.1, read as the reverse complement.
TAGGATCTGGATAACTAACTCTTCTTCTAACTCTGACCTTTTGAACTTGTCTTTTGTCCCACTTCCTTCTTTTCCACTGGCTCATGGTTAGATAATAAATTTCACCAGTAGCCTGTATGGTGGATTTTAAGATTCCTACTTTCCTTGGATTTTTTTCTATTTGAGCAACTGTTTGGAGGAAATTTTATATTGAGACATTGTCAGAGGCAAGGCTGGCAGGAGCAGAAAGCTGATGATTGCTCTTAGGAGGACATGGATCACTGAACTCTGAATAATATTTGCAGTAGGGCTTGTTTTCACATCTTCAGGGTATGAAGAGCTCAATTCATCTTGCAAAGCCATGAGGCTCACGTAGAGTCTGGTACAAACCTGGGATGTGATATCAGCTTGTTTCATCCTGGGGTTGGGGTGAGAGGCTGGAAGTGCAGAGGAGCTGGTGGGAATAAGGAGATCCAGTAGAGGCCTGGAGTTGACTCCTTTACTTCCCCAACAGGTTGCTGGGCTGTGCTCAGTGTGAGGTTGGTGCTTCCACCAGCTGCACATGGAATGTGGGACACGGTGTGGGACGCAGTAATGGCTGCAGGATGAGGGGAAGGCTGTCCATGGCAGGGGAAAACAGCACTGACTTCTTGGTTTTTTGAAGACATGGATTGCTGTGGTGTAATTAATGTTCTCCCACTCTAATGGACGCGGAGGAGTTGCCAAAGGAAGCTCCAGGAGCCACTGGCTCCGGTTCAGTGAGCCATTAAAATTTTTGTTGTTCTTTATGCTAACCTTCTGCATTTTCCACTCCTCCCACATCCTGCCTCCAACTGAAATATTTCCAGCAGAGGCTCCAGCCCTGCTCCCACGGGTGTCGGCTCTGCCCTGAGCAGTGTCCCCACCCTGGGGCACAGGTGGCCCCATGTTTGCCACGTGCAGGTGGCAAAAAAGAAGAGAGAACCTGCAGACCTGCGTGCTGCTGCTCAACAGCCTACGAGATGCAATCAAACATACCCAAGATTTTGTGTCTGGGCTGAATTTTGCGTCCTCAGGTCAAACCCCACCTCTCCCCGCTAAGGAATTCATAACTTAACTGCGTAAATAAGTGTTCAAATCTTCTGCTTATGTCTTTAATTACCTCATGGATTAGGCTGACTCTGTCCTTATTGGCCTGGTCTGTTGGCTTTAAACGCTTCTTAACTTGCTTTGCTGGATTTATTCAGGCAATTCCTGGAGAAACTATTTTGCAATCCGAATTTGCATAACGGATGTGAAGCATTGCGTGTCCTGAAACAGAAAGATCAGGAATTTGTCACAAGCCCAGCTATTGCACATTTTAAAAGGTTCTGAAGCTGCTAGGTATGTGATAAATGTCAGTAGAAACACTGGCTTCACTGCAGCATGAGTGAAATTCTTCCCTGGAGGAATTCTTGCAGGGTTCCCAAAGCTATGCAGTGACTTTCCAGCAAATATTATTGTGAAACAATCGTTCTGGGACCAAGTTGTGTTTTTTCAGCTGGGAATTTGTCTTGTAATGTTGAACTGCAACCAGAAGTCAACACTGACCCTTGACACAGCTACTTTAGGTGCCTGTCACGAGACATAACCAACCCATATGCTTTCCTTTGTTTCTCTTTAAGGGTCATTTTCTTTGCTTTTCCTCCAGCAGACTGTCCTTCAAACCACTGAAAAAATCTGGGATAGGGAGCTCTAAATTGCTTGGATGGGTCCTGGTTGGAGGCTTCTTTCCAGGACCTGAGGGAGGTCTTTGCAGTGAGTAGGGACCTCACCAAACTTGGAGAGCAGAAGCAGAGACCACTGTGGTGTCTTTAAAAACACTCTGCTGAGAGACAGACAAGGACAAAAAGTGTTTTTTTATGACTCTGAGTTCCCTGGTGAGCGTTTCTGGAGCTGGATCCAGCCTGACCTAGCCTGTAGACACAAAAAAGGGAACTTGAGCCTAGTGAAGTGTGGCAGAGCTCTGACTTGAACACTGGTCCGAAGGAGGCTGAGCACCAGGGAGGATGAATGTCCATCCAGATGGAGTGAATAACAGAGGGGCCTTCCTTTTGGTGATTCTTTCAGTGAGAAAGCCAAGAAAGACAGCATGCTGGCAGCCACTGTCGAAAAGCAACCAAAACCAGCGGTGAGAAGGTTATTTTCTTCACAGCTCAGATGGCAGTAGAGCCTCAGGTAAGTCAGGCTGAGACATTGAAGGGAGAGCAGAGCACTCTCAGACCCCAACTCGTGAGGTTCGGGGACCTGCAATACAGGTGGGTCTCAGTTACAAGGTGATCCTGTTGCAAGACAACCATAGAAAGACATGATGTCAGGGTTCACTTCAACTTTACTGCTGGAGGGCCTTGCTCGAGCAAGTGTGAGAAGTTGCAGGGCTGCAAAAAACACTCACTGTAGACGTTAAGTCTATTTAAATAAAGATTTATTATCTGCAGCCAACTGCAGGCCCTGCGTTGGATTGTTTCTGTGCCTGCTTTAGCTGTATTCTTTAAATTGTGCCATTTTCAGCTTCTTACCTGCAGAGCAGTGGGACAGCGTGGGACAGAGTTCATGCTGTATGTTGACAGCAGCAGACAAGTCAAATTGTAGCTTTCACTGTTCGTGCTCCTGACAGTGTCTGTCCTCTTTGAGAACAGCAGCAGCGACTGTGTCAAACACATCTCTCTAAATGAGGTGCTGGGAAGGCGTTGAAAATTCACCTTTGCCTTCTTCCAAGGCCCCCTGTTTAAAGAGCTATGCAATATAATTTTCTTTGCTGTCTGCTCCATCCCGGCATTTTCAGTTAAGAAACTTGAATATTCATAGATTTGGATGAGCAGAAAAGGAGCTTGTTTCTTTCCGTGTGAAAATGAAAGGGGAAATTAAAACATACTTCCCATGCTGCTAGTACACATTTCAGTGAAACATCAATGGTATGTATGCCTGATTACTTTCCTGTGGAATAATTTTCATGAAATCGTTGATATTAAAATGCAATATACTGTTTTGACTAAGCCTCACTGGGGATAGCACAATCTCTCATTATTTCCTTTTCAGCATAGACATAGCTCATAGTATGGATATGCAGATTTTTTATGCAGCAGAGGAATTGCAAAAGGGAGTTATTTTTCAGTTATCACGGTATTTAGCTGGCCTGGTGAATTGTGTCTTATAGCCACTTTATTTTCTCACTATTTTTGAAAGGCCTGTCCTGTGCCAAATCCTGTCTTTTATGTCAAATATGAGACATAAGGAAGCATTCCTGTGGGAAAAAAAAAAAATGTGCCCGCCAGCCTGAAACTTTTCTTTACAAATTTATTCTTTAAAGCCACAACAGGTGTGGGGAGAACACTCTGCACTGACTGCACTGCCTGGCAGCCCAGAGGGCAGAAATAGGGAATAACATCCCTTCACCTCCCTGTAGCCCCTCCAGTGGCCAGCTCGGAGCCACCTGCACAGGGCAGAGCAGCCCCTGGGCCACCCGGCCCCGCGCCAGGGGGTGTGCAGGAGTGACATCTCCCTGACAGGGTTGTTGCTTTGTGCCCCAACTGCCTCCTTCCATGGGCTTGTAATGTCATTTGGGAAGGACCTAAAGCGAGATCTGCTCAGCTGTGCCCATCTCCTGGTGGGGAGAGGGCCAGAGGTACCGTACCCTGTCTGCATGGCCCATCCCCAGCCTAAGGGACGCATTTTGGGCTGTTTCTGAGAGCTAAGGGGTGCTGGCTGGAGAGAGAACACTGGTCTGCATCCCCCCAGGCTGCTGCTGGTGTGCAGGGAACTGGGCAGGCATTAAGATCACCTCTGCTCAGGGACTGTTGCAGTTCTGTCACCTCAAAAGGCTCCGTATAGACCGGTCAGCACAAAATCTCAGCAAGATTAATTCTCTTTTAGTGTCCTGTCTCGTGGCTGATGGATTCGAGGCCCCTCCATCCTCCAGACTGACTTCCAGCTCCCCAGCACCTCAGAAGCTGGGCTGGCAGCTGGGAATTGGGATTTCAGTTCATGTCCCAGACTTTCCTGTCGGGAGATCTCAGAGCACAGCTATGCACAGCCACTGCTGCATCCCTCTGGAGTGTCCTGGGACGGGGAGCAGCACCTCTGCACTGCTGGGAGGGCGCAGCGCAGGGAAAGCAATGCATGGAGCATCCAGCCCAGCCCTGTGGCCAAGGATGGAAACCCCTGCAGAAGAAGACAGGCAGCAGGGCTGGACTTCCCAGTGCAAGGATTTGGCATGTCAGAGTAAATACCCGGCAATTCATAAAAACTCCTTTTAGATGCTTTTCTTTCCAGGTCAAATGTTGCATAATATGGCACCACGTATTTGACGTATCTGCTTCCAAAAGGTTATATTTTGATAACTAATAGTTTAAATACATGGTAAAAAAACCCTGATTAATTTGTTGCATAGAAATTGTAGAGATTTTGCAAAGGTTTGGGAAAATAAAACCTTTCCTAATACAACACAAAGTAACATTACAGCAGCAGATCTCACGGATGATTACCATGGCTTTTAGTGACAAGGGTTAACCAATTTAGTAATCTGGGTCTGACAGAGCTTTGCAGAGTAAGACTCTCAGTGCTTTAGGACTAAATGCTTCACTTAGATTTTGGGAAGCCAGAAGATTGATTTTCTTTGCCTTTTGATTAAGAGAACAGGATTTGGACATGAAAATCCAATTAGATGAATGCTGGGGGTGGGAGGGAGACAGGGAGAGAAGGAGATGGATGGCATACAAATCTGCTGCAAACAGACCTTATTCTGAAATCTGGACTACATCTCCTCTGGCTTTCAATTAATTGTACAACAGCTGGTCTTCTCTCCCTGTGCACTGAGACAAAAGATCACAAAGTTTTAGCATTGCCAGGTGATAATACTGGAAACTCAAAAAAACCCCAAAAACAAACAAACAAACCACACCAGTAACAGGAGTCTTAAAAAGTGAGAGAAGGCAATATTTTGTTATCTCCAGTATTTCTTGCAGTTAAGTATCTTGAATGATCTTAGGTGCTTTACTAACAATAAACCTTGCAGCAAACTCCATCTGTCTGTCATTCATAAAATGAGATGTTACCATTTCGCAGAACCATAAACCACAATTGGGAGTTTATCCAAAAAGCAGACGATAAAAGTCAAAGTGTAAGGATCCAAACACTTTCTAAGTGAAAGACTCTTTGAAGCAGCTGTTCTCCTTCATTATTAGAGATAATTATACTGTCAAAACAGCAGAGTATTAACTTCTCACATGTCTGGCTCACCTGTTTATAGGGTGCTACCCAACTGCAGACGTGCCAGATGCGCCCTGCCAAGAGTGATGGGGAGCAATGAGGCTCTCTATGAACCTGGAGATTGCTCTCTTTGTGCAGAGCTATCAGCCATCTAATCCATCTGGGAGAAATGCCTTAAAGGAGGAAAAGCCTTGCAATGGATCCTTACCACTCTGTCCTTGCTTGGCAATTTCCTCCTACGTTCCAACCAGTCTCGGTGTGAAGGATGTTGGCTCTTCTTCTCAAAAAAAATAATTTATTTTGTGCTTATCTCTGCAAATTACTGTTCAGCAAACAAAAGAGTAATTTGTCTGGATGTTGTTCTTCAGTCTAATGAGGGTTTGTGGCAATAAGTTCCAGACTCGTTCATGTCTTCATGGGGTAACTTGTAACAGCACTACAGTAATTGCTGGGTTTATAGCCATAACCCAGATTTGGGAGCAAATGGGCAAGGCACTTCCATTGCTGACTTCTTTGTGGCTGCGTGGAAAAATGACCTACTGCTGGAATTTCAGGGACTGCTTTACAGCAATAAGCAGCTGGAAAAGATGATTAAAACCCAGCAGATTTAGTAGACAAAAGACAAATGTGTATTTGACAGAAACACTTCAACTTTGCATCTATCTGGTTAGGATATAAACCCATGAATTTTTCACAAGTGATACCTGAGCATTGCTGTGCGTTGCTCAATTAAAATCTGCAGAGTTTTACACTAATTTCCTTTTCAACCATGTTTTAGGAAAATAGCTATATTCCTCTTTAAGTGTGTCTTCACAACTTTCTGTTGTTATTGAACTTGCAACATTATCTCTTATCTGGGGAATGCTAACCATGATAAACAACAAAATAATCAGGGCCAAATGTGAGTTTTGGCAGTTGTTTTGGATTTTCAACATTTGGTACATTAGGGACGTGCACAGATCAAAATCCTGGAGGCTCTGTAAACATTGCAGCCCAGAAGCTCGTATGCATTCCAAAGCTTTTATTTTCCTTTGTGAACACAACCTGGTTGGCAGTGATTAGTGGTTGTTATGATTTCATCTAGAAACCACTAACTGCAGTTAAAAAAAAAAAAAAGGAAAAAAGTAATAAATTCACAAAGAGCAGAGTATGTTAACAGAACCAATAATTGTTTAAAGTTAACACTTCTCTTTTGCAGCTCTAACTGAAATTGTCCTCTCTATACCCATATAAATGCAGGTGAGTGCAAGCGTAGAAATAATGGTGTGGAATCCTCAGCTGGTTGGGACACCTGGAATTGGGGCATCCGAGGCCTCTTACTGTGACAGAGGGACCCTGTCAGGACACTCTGTGACAACAGAGAGGGTCAACTGCATGAATAGTTAATTCACTGACATCAGTGGCTTTGTTTTATCCCTATTTTCAAAAAGGCTGAAGGCATCTGGGCCCGACTAGAAAGAACAGGCCGGACAAAAACTACTTTTAACACAAGAGAAAAATTGCACAGCTCTTGTCTCAAGTGTATTAATTTATCTGGTGTGACCTTAAAAGGTCTCTGAAAATTTTCTCTGTATTGCCTTAAAAATGAGGATCGAAAGTTGCACTGTGTTAACAAAGGGCTTCTTCTCTGACCCATCCGATACCTGTGGTGACACCTAAAATACTGTTTCAGGTAAACTGAGGCCACTTATGGCTGAGATAAAAGATTTGTTTTCTTGGACTATGTATTTCTGGAATGATGAATATATGAATGGACACACAAAAAGTAAATGCTCTAAAAAAAAAAAAAGAACAACCCTCCCCCCAAAAAAACCACACACCAACCCCCAAAAGAGCCCAAACCCAAACTGTTTTCAAAACAAGGAATTTAAAGTTGTTAGGGAGGTATTGTTACCCTGAGAGAAGCCAGGCTACGCCCTTTGTTTTCCCACGTTTCTGAGCAGAGGTAAGAGCCAGTTTATCTCAGAATTTTCAGGAGAACACAAGAATAACAGACCACCAGGGTTCGGTGCCCTCCGCAGCACCAAGTGATTGTTGTGTGTGTGCTGCTGTTGGGACATCCCGGCAGCAGCTGGATTCCACTAGAAACTTGTCTCCTTTTTGACTTATGCGGAAGGCCATGTTATAAAGAGGGGGAAAATCACATGTAGAAGAGTTGCATTTACACAAAGGCAGCACTGGAATTGGCTTTTTTATTATTATTATTATTGTCATTTGAATGCCATGAGGAGCCTGATCTACAAGAAGTCAGCATTATTTTACTAAATCAGCTCTTAACTGATTGTGTCTTGCAGCATTAGGTTCATTCTTCTCTTTTTCCCTTGCCATCTCTTATGCAAGTCAATAATCTGCCCTGTGATTGTTAAAAGGCTGCAAATCACTACATTTCTGTTATTTACCACTCTTCTGGAACTCCCGCCCACTGCTTATTCTCTTCTGTGTATTTAACTCACAGCTACCCAGCATATATGTCAAAATAGTTTTTCACGTTTTCTTTAAACAGCAGCAATTAATTGCTGTGATTCTGCACATTCCAAAAAAGCCCAGAAGGTACAAACTCAGACTTGCTCACATTTGCTATGTGTGTGTAGCAGATTGTACTGACATCTCAGCAACACAATTAATTGGATCTATTTCTTAAGTGCTTTTCGCTGTAGAAGGAATATCCGAATTAGAGGGATGCCTTCTGGTTAATACACATGCTTCGTATTCTCTGTGTTCGGTACTGCTGTAATTGAAAAAACAATATTTAAGGTAACGTGATACTGATCTGAGTGAGAGGGACGCCCTCCTCGTGCTGGAATATCAGTGTAACTGAGGCTTTTGGAAAAAAATTACCAAACCTGTTGATCTCAGATCAATATTCCCCTGTGTGGCTTTTACCAGTCAAGTTTTCCAGGCTATTCAAATGCATTAATTTATTAGATAAACTAACAGTGCAGGATGGGGAAATACTCCTGTACATTTACTGTCATTGAGACTTCTAACAGCACACGGTTTGTGTACGAGCTAAACGGGCCAGCCCGGCAGCACACACATCAGAATCCTGGAAACTGTGGGATTTCCAGGGTCGGGGAAGATTTTGTAGCCACTTGCTTTGATTTCCAGAAACACTGCCTGGCTCACTGAGAGCACAAACTGCAGCTGCTGCAACCACTGCCCAGCTTCAGCTTTTTTCTGTCTTTAATCACTGGAACTCTGTACATGGGAAAGACATTTAGATGATGAAAGGGTCCTGCCTTTTCAATTGGCAGTATATTTAAACAGAAAGAAAGCAGAAAATTAGTTTTTCTCTGGTCTGTTTGTTGTGTAATTTCTAAGAGACAGTGACATTAAAGGAGCATTTGCCTGAAGGCCTCAGATGAGATCAGGGCTCCATTGTGTTCATCTCTGCAGGTTCTCACACAAGAGAAATGTNTTTTCCTCCCAAAGATAAACAGTCATACCAAAAGGGCAGGAAGAACGAAGAACATATATACAGAGAAGGAAAAAACATGCTGTGGAGACGGTGTCAGGATCAGGAATGGAGATTATGGGATGGACGGTCTTGGCCATCACTACATGCTTGGTTTGCATCTTTGCAATCATCTGGAGCTCTGATCTTGGCCGGTCCTGGTACGAGATTCAGGCTTTCACATTTTCACATGCAGAGAACTCCCTTCCTTTGGCACAATTCAGTAGCTGAGACCTGTCTTTGCGGGCTCCCAGAAGGAAGGTGGTCTCTCCGAGGGTTGTGGGTTCAGTGAGGGTGTGCAGATGTTTGGTGAGGTCTCACAAGGAATGCCACGGGGCCGGGAACTGACCAGGAACGCTCCTCCTCACCTGAGCTGGTGGCTGGGTGGCACAGCCATCAGTCCTGGCAGCCCTTCAGGCCCAGGAGCCCTGGAGGCAGCAGGTAGGGGGGTTATGTGGGAGGACATTTCTCATAAAGATTGGTCATTACCAACATGCAGCTGGAAAAAAAAGACATTTTTATGGCCAACTGGCATTTTCTCGCAGTAAACTGTTCACTGTAAAGGTCCTGATGCACTCTGTTTGTGGGATTTAGCTTTCTTAATCAGAATGTCTTGCTCTTCTGTGTGATTCTGCAAATTGCTAAACTACTGTTGCATTCTGTTTTTATAATTCCACTGTAAACATTTCCAAAAAGCCTAAACAACAAAAAGCCAACAAAGCAAAACAGCCCTATGCTGCTTTCATTTAAATATTTCTTAACCAAGCAGATTTCCAGTAAGTAGAATTCAGAATTATTTTGTTTTAGGAAAGCAAAACAAATCCATGAACTAAATAATCTCTCATTTTCTCTTCAATTTATTGTTTTTTTAAGTGACTGGGAGAAGTCTCAAGCCTTGCATTTTCCCTACAATGGATGGGAGTTCAACCATTTGGAGGAAATGTGTTAAGCTGATGGCAATGAATTGTACTAACATTTGCATAAAGTAATTTATGTACATGCATTTCAGGGTAAAAGTGGAGCCAAAACTTTAGAAAAATCCAAAGTGCATATTAGATGTTTCTGAGACAGAGATATCTTTGAATACCCAGGCCATTTGTCAGTGAGTTTAGTTTGTGTATTTTATTTCTATTGAGCCAGACTAAAAGAATTTTGTTTTAGCAGGGAATATGTTTCTTAATGAAAGAATTCCAATCCTGTCACCCTACTGACCATCAGATATTAATGTCATGTTTACTCCACATTCAGTATCAGTGAGGGAATATCAAAAAAATTAAAAAATAAAAGACAGAAGGAAGACAAAAGGAATCTTCTGGCCTTTTTCACCATGTGAACTCTGCCTTCCACTCTGATATTCAAATAAAGTAACAGCGGATGTTTAAACAGAGACTGCAATCCCGAACACTCCTTGCCTGTTTGTTTAATTACATTTCTGGAAGGGCTCAGCTCTCCAGCAAATCTGGACTCTGTTTTTTAAAGGCCTCTTGAATTCTCTGGTGACTTTGACCCTGCAGCTTCGATCCTGCTCAGTTATTCCACACAGAGCAAACCCAGCCCCCCCCACTGAAGCAAGTGCCAGCTTTGCTCCTCAGTCCACCGGGGACAGAGCGGTACAACAAGGTTGTCCTCCTTACTGTCACACTCTGGACTCTGTGGCACAGCCCACAGCAGTCTCTGCACACACAGCCTGGTGTCTGGAAGGTGATTCTCGTCACTCAGTGCTGTGCAACACGGAGCAAGCACCTCCTGCCTTCACCTGCTCTCGAGCAGTGAGGTGGCAGGACATGGGCACAATGCCCACCAGCATCTGATCAGTCCCTTGGTATTGAATAATTCAGAGGGTTCATCTGCAGAAACAGCCAGACGTAACATTAAAAGAAAAAAAAAAAAAAAGTTAAACTCAGCGATCTTCTCATTTAGATTTGGGTTTAGAGCATGAAATATAGTTGCTCTCACATTATATGCACATACTTCATGCCCAAAACTCTATCTGTATTTCACCATAATTAGGTTCACTAGCCTTCTATATATTTCCCCTCTTTCTTCATTTGCATGGGGCTTATCACTTTATCCTCACTCTCGTGTGAAGGTTCTTACAGTTCCATGGGAAGGGAGACCTTTTTATGTAAAAAACACATATCTAGATCTTTGTAAATGGTGTATATGTTTCCTGCTGAGGTCTGAGTAAGCTTTCTCAAACAGAGCCTATTAGCATTTTAATAGCATATTCACGCTAGGAAGTCTTTTTGTTTCACTAGGCAAATACGAAAATATTCTGTATTTGCAAGACACCAATTCGATGCCAGTTACCCATCAGATGTGATCCACATGCCATGGAAAGTCAGGCCATCATAAACATCGTAACATTACATAAACATTAACAAGAAACAAACAGCTATCAAATGATATATAAACCTCTACTTACAGACCCATACACTGGCACCTCTAAACAGTTTCTCAGTTTTGCACTCTGTGCTTATATTTGAATTGCAAACATTGGTAGATGTTGACGTCTCAATAGTTATAATGCAATTTAACACCTCACTGTAGGAGTATACTCACATTTTCAAAGGTAGCTGATTTTATTTTTTTATTTTTTTTAAATCTCCTGGGCAAATATTCTCCCCCAGATTGTCTTACAATCAAGTGTTTTATACCCACGAGATCATTCTGCCCACATGGGGAAAGACTGTGTTCAGTGAAAGATCACCCAGGGAATTTCTTCTATCCAAATCCTTCTGGAAATGGATATGAAAAGGGAAATCCTTCCGTTCTGCAGATACTCTTACCCCATTTATCAGTATCAGGGCAGACTTTTGTTTTGCCCAGACTGCTATAGCCCTTCTCTGCAGCACAGAGAGCCGATGAAGGGAGTGACATTTTGTGTCTGAAAACAAACCAGGAAACATCAGTGGCTTTGTTGCTGCAGCCTTTGGCAGAAACCATGAAGGTTGCGTTGGTTTCTTGGGGGTTCTTTGTTCCAGACCTATCCAATGAACAAACTTGTTTGTTTGTAGTCTGAGCAAAACAAGAAAATGTGGAAGAGGCAGAAATACCTTTTACTTCCCTGTGATCTGATGGCACAGAACCTTGTGCTTTATATATATTCAGAAGATGAATCAAAACTCTGTTTTCCTGTGTCTCTAATTTGTATGAAAAGAGATATTTTCTATAGAAAAATGCAAGTCTTGCTCTTGCACTCTGATTCCCCAAGCTCAGATCTGCTGTAGGCTACACTCAACCTTGAATCGATAGCTGAAATGGAAAGGTCCTAAAAACCATCAAAGTAACAAGTTATATTTTGCAAAAATGACAAATAACTTTGTCCTCGCAGAACATGGAAACAACTTTACAAGTAGAGCAATAAAAAAATGCATTGTTATTGCTTGAGTATATTATAACCCTCATTTGCAAAGAGTCTCAGTCTGGTTTGAAATCACTCTGTGCATATGTTACAGAAAATCTAGAAACATTTTGTTCTTTATTAATGAAGCATGAAGAAAATGATACTGAAGATATTTTGTTAGAAGTTTCAGCTTCCTTATGCATGCTATATGTTAAGTCTTTCCTAATTAGATTTTTTGTAAGTTTAAAAGCTCAAGGAGGACAAGCACACATGACTATTTCTATAATCACATTGGTTTTGCCCCCCCAAAATATTTTCTTTTGTTTGGCACACTTCATCCTAAGATAATTCTTCTGGCAGCTGAATGGAGACAGGAGAAGAACTATTGATCTTCTCTTTGCTTGCAATTATGGAAAAAAATAATTTAATCATGAGTGTTCTGAGGCTAAAGAACGTGGCTTCTTGCTTAGCATTATTCATAAAAGTGTGATTCGAAGAGGAGTGTGCTCAGAGAGTGCAAATTTGGGCAGCGATGTGCACCAGTGAAGATGTTTGAGGAGCTCTGCTCCACCCTCCTTTTCTTTTTCCCACACTATCGGTTCTTCAGGATCATCTCTGTGCTCCCTGGTGGGGCTGGTAACGCCCTGCTGAGCCCCTTGGGACCTCTCCTTGGCTGAAAGTGCCCACAAGCCAAATACTGAGCATTTGACCTGAGCAGAGAAACCTAACTCAAGGGAAAGCTGGTGGCTTTGCCTCTGAAGAAGACAGCACGTTTCTCCTGTTACTCTTGATGTTTTTGGTGGTGTGATATTAAAATAATGAGCTCTGGGACGTGGTGCAGGTCAGGCTTGCTATTAGAGCCAGCAGCTGCAGTCTGGCAAAAAGAAAACTCTGCAGTGTGGTTGTTTCAGACCCAGTTTCAAGCCTTTAGAAACATTTGCAGAGTGAAAAGCTCCAGTTTCATCCGCTCAAGAAGGAGAAACTTTGCTGCTGCACAAGGACCAGGACTGTGAAGGGGGTGCAGTGACAGAAACCAGAGCATTGCACAGGCACAATTCCAGTTTTCGGGGTTTGAGAGTGGATAAATATTGGAAAGCTCACACAGGCAGGGCTGGGAGAGGAATGGCAGCACAGTGTCACCTGGAAGGAGACAGTGTCACCTGGAAGGAAACAGTGTCCCTTGTTATCCAGCTCAAGGAACCACAAATGAAGGATGCTCAGAGCCCAAGGGGCAGGAGGACCAGCAGCCGTGTTGGTGTCACCAGCCAAGCCCTGCTGTCCCCTCTCACTGGGCACGGACACTTTGGAATTGCCACCTATGGTTTGTGCGCCTTCCTGCTTAACATGTAATCCCCAGAAACTTGTGGCTGTGTTTATAATTCAAAGTGTAATGAAAAAGGAAATTGAAGATTTTCTAATTTATCAAAAGAGTGAAAATTGCATTGAGAAAGAAGGGAGGAAAAAGAGTTTTCGCTCTTTTGGGATTTGAGAAAATTAGTCCTGCAGGGTTTTTTTTGCTGAAGAAAAGAAATATTAGATATATTAACTTAATTCTTTTGTCCTTTCCTCTCCAATGTTCTAAATTCTTTGTATTTAGGAAAAAAAAACGCTGCTATCCAACTCTTTATCTTTATTTCTCATTTTAATACGTATTTTAATGCATATTCTCTGTTCTGCAGAATATGTTCCAAATAAGCAAAGCAGGTTTCTTATAGATAAAATTAACTGTTCTATAAAAAGCAACAGAACGAGCACACAAGTGACCTGTGTGAAAAACCTTCTCCTGTGTGACAGGCAGAGGTGTGCATGTGTGTATATTTCTGCGTATGAGCCACGTTTTAGCACTCTAATTAAGCTGCTACTTAGTATTGGTACCTGCAAACTTTTTTCAAATTTGTTGGCTGATAAAAATTGAAAATTATTCCCTAAACGAGGTGAAGGTTCAGATCATTGAGTTAAATAGACAAGAGAATTTTAGGCCTGGGAGTTTAAAAATTCTTTATTCCCCTGCCCTATATGTTTTCCAGCTCTTCCATTCAGGCAGCTTTTGCTGTTTATTATACAGGGAATATGGGAAGACAACATTTGGCTTTGAAAGACTGGGATGCTCTTGCTCCTGAAGCCTCTGAGCTGCTGCCAGCCCTGGCTCAGGCACCTCTGTGTGCAATGGCCCTGGGGGGTTAAACCTGCCTTTGCAAGGGAAGGGGAAAAGCAACTGTTCTCCCCACTCAGCTGTCAACAAACAGAGACACTGATAAATTAAAGGACTGGCCCAAAAGAAATTTGTATTGGAAAAATGAAGGTGCGAGCTGTTTTTCCTGAAGCCAGAATTGATGTCTCTGCCACAGGGATGGTCAGCAGCCACCAGGAGCAGCGTGACGTGTAAATAATTCTTGTATTCACTTCCTCGGTGAACTGGACCTGGAGAAACCTTTCTCCTCAGGTACCCTAATCTGCTTTATTTTGTTGTGCAGAGGTGTTTGGAAGGTGAGGAGAAGTGAGGAAGGGCAGTTAAGCAGCTTTATCAGACATTGTAGAGGTGTTATGGGGGCCAGGAGAATTAATGGCCTTAATAAAGTACCAGAAAACCTCTTCAGGCAGAGCACAAAGACGGGGACGTGTCCTATAAGAACTTCTGGTGAATGACTTCAGCATTATGGCTGCTGAAGGAAGTGACTGTGGGTACCTCCAGCGACAGAGGGGACATTGCTGAAGGAGAACGGGGCACAAAATAAAAAGGGCATGACCTGATAGGGAAGAACTTGGCTATTTGACATCACAGTGGGGTGGCCCAAGGCAGGACAGAGTCAGGGCTTTGGGCTGGGTGTTGCTGCAGGTCCTGACACCAAAAAGGTATTGAGCCAAATCAGCACGTCTTGGAGATAACACACCAGCCTTGACTGGGCCGCTGTTTTTATGAGGTAGTTTTCAGGAAACAGGTCCCAGTTATAGGAAAGAGATGAAGAGTATCATAGAAATTTAGTGCATACAATCAAGCCCTTTATTTCCTCATTTTGGAGCTCTGGATTTATGACCAGAGCTGCCAGGAGGAGGACACGAGCCCCGCACACGGAGTGACCTTCGCAAACCTGGCTTCGAAAGTTTGCCTTTGGAGGGCATGGAAGAAATTCCCCTTTCACCACTCGTTGGAAGGAAGGAGGATGTTCTCTGGCCAGTATTACTTTGTTAAGAGGCACAGACTGTGGAAATACTTGCATAAATGCCCGGGGAGGAAGCACAGGGCAGGTGGCAGTGGGTGGCTGGGCGTAGGATGGCAGCTGAGCCCTGAGAGCCTGGGACTTGGTGGGAGATGCCCGTGGAGATGGGAGTGTGTGCGCTGAGGGAGAGCACACCTGCAGGAATAAAACCATCTGAACAGAGCTGTCAACTCACAAACAAATGGAATACTGAACGAACCGAAAAGTGACATAATAAAGCAGCAGTCAGGGACCACAGTTGCATTCAAGTTGCTATTTTTAGCTTGGGTTTACTAATTGCATAGGAGTAAGAAAAGTAGGTGTAATTACAAAGACAAACATCCTTGGTAAGTGGAATAAGCTTTTTTCTGCCCGGTGTCTCCTTCAGAGGAACTCATACATTTATTTCTAGTGTTTTTCTAAGAGCAAAAGAGCACGCTTACTAAATAGGTAGTAATTGGTATGAAAGGGGCAGCCAGTTAAAACTGAAAGCACTTGTACCCACTTCCCTCTTCATTATATTTTTTGTGTCATGTAGATGGCAGAAGTGCAGTAGCCTGACAATTTAGTTGATTAAAAGTGACATTGTAAATATAGTCAAAGGCAATTTGTATTAGAAACTGGTTTTGATAAGAAGGTTGTCCTCTATCATGTTATTGGCCTTTATGAGATGAAAGACAATGAAGCTCTAATTTGCATATAATTCTGCTTAGTATTTTTTAATAAGGTTCTGTGTATTATCCAACCATGGGTTTTGATTTGCACAGATGGAACGAAGGGCTGGAACCTTTTCAAAAAACCTAAATGGAAGGTTTGTGTTTCGGGCTGGTTTCACTTTTCATTTCAGCAGCAGTCATGCAGGCAGGGAGAAGCAAAGAGGAGGTCAAAAAAATATCCATGGGCTATATAATGCCCACGGACCATGCTCAGGTCTCCCACTGATTTCATTGCGTGTCTCCTGGCACAGGAGTTACTGACCCAAGACATAGAATTTATATTTGTCCCCAAGGCTGTGCTCTTATCAGTCATTTTTTCGGTGTTTTTTTTGTTTTGTTTTGGGGTTTGGTTTGTTTTCTTTTGTTTTTGGGGGGTTTTGGTTTTTGTTTTGGTTTTTTTTTTGTTGTTGTTCGGTTCTTTTTTTTCTTTAGGGGAAAAAAGCAAACCAGAGTACTCCTCATCCCCCCCAAAAAACCAGAACTAGTCAAACAAATGCAAATTCACGCACATGTTTCAGAGGCTCAGCTATTCCAGGCAGTTCAGGTTCCCAGGGTCGTCCTGAAGAACTAAATATTAATCATGTAATATTATAGAGACTGAAACAAGCAATACCATTGTCTCTGGAAATGGTATTTGTGAGGCCGTGCAGCAAATGGTTTTCTGATGCTCTCTTTTTGAATTTGCTGTTTATTAGTCCAAGGACAGTTTTCCCCAACTGCCGGCACTTCCAATCAAATTGGGAAATTTTAAAATCAAGATAATGGACCTGACTTGGGTACTCATGGTTGAGAGAGGCACTGCAAAATCCCCCTCTTTCTCTTTCTGCTGTGTTGACTTGGCAGAGGTAAAAGGCATAAAACCTTCATCCCGCCAAGAATATCAGATAATTCTGTTCCAGTTTTAAACTCTGGAAGTGCACAGCATATGTATATATACTCAAGACTTTCAGCAAAGAAAGAACAAATCCAATTTTCCATGGCATAGCAGGTTACTTCGTCCATAACAGTGCATTGAATTGACTCATGTTGTTTCTCCGCTCCCTACAAAACTGCTCAGGGAAATTAATTCTGTACAAATCTACAATCAAAATATAAGAAAAAACAACCCAAGAAAAAGAGATCCATTTCTATGTTTGAATAGATAAGCAAACATAAAAAAGATGCTCAAGGAGCAGGGCTACCTAACAAGCAAGGGCCACTGTTACACCTCTCCTGGTTTAATTACGCTTCCCAGGAGGCTCTTGCTATTCCCTTTGCTCTTTTCCTAAGGGAATGCCTGCCTCTCGTGACTGGCAAAAGTTAGGTATGGGGTTGGTAGGTCACAGGGGAATGGCACATCCAGCAAGGCAGAATTAAACAACAAAAACTGAGCAAATGCAGATGGCAGACTGCAAGGGGAGCAATGCCTCCTGCCGACTGTGCACTCACATGAGCGGGGGAAATGTCAGTGTTACTGAACAGCTCCTGCTGGACGACAAACACAACGTCCTGTGAGAGCAGCAACGCACCTCTCTGGAGCACGATTCCAACATCACCACCTGCTCCGGTCAGGGAGGTTGGAGTAAAACCTCAACAGGAGGGAAAATGGGAAAACGGAGGTACCAAGGAAGGATAATATCCAGGGTATCAGAGACATGGGAACAGCACAGTCAGACAACCAATGGAAAAGGAGTATTTGGGAGTACAACCAGTAATGGGCAGAATAACAGAATAAGGAAAAATGCTAAATGCTTGAATTGGCATAAAAATGTGGAATGTAGAAAATGGAGGATGAAGCTTGGAAGATATAGTAGTTTTTTATCAAAAGAAGATGCTCCTATTTAATAGAGTGATTTGGATATTGTGTTAAGAAATTCCCATGGTCTTGTAAGGGTATTTGGAGAAATCTCAAAGGGACTTATGTTGTATAGGAATACCTGGACCGTCTTCATGGAAGAGAAAAACCTCATAATTGTAAAAGAATTAAATTAAAAATGAGAAGCTGGCCCAGATTTCTAGGAGTATCTCCAGCTGTGAAGTGTACTATCTACTTCAAGAAGAGCTAAAAAGGTTTGTTCAAAGGTTATGAAAATTATGTTCCCTTTAAAGTTATTTATATTTCAACACTCAAAAATCATTAGTCACTTTAAAAAATCTTGGCTACTTTTTGTATACTGCATTTTTCTATGAGTACTTGTGTATTATGCAAAATACACAGTGTTTCTGAGCCAAGGGCTTTTGCTATAAATTGAGTGGGTTCTAAACTAAAGCAGAATTGTAAATAAATGTAATTTACTGCACATCTTACACCCTCTCTCTTCCCTTCCAGCCCTTAGTCAGAAAAATCTAAAGCACTGAGGACTGTGTGCTCCAGAGTTTGTCAGACTCGTGCATGGCAAGAATTCCCGCACTTCCACAATTCCCAGTTTGTATTTCCAAGTGATGGTACCAGGCATCTGGGCCTCTGATCTTCGTGGAGCCAGAGGCTTTGAAGGCAGTGAATGACTTCCTATCTGCTGGAAAATCGTGCCCGTTCTCACTTCATGAATGTACAGCAGACAGGGAGCTCCTTTATGGCATTGCTGTCCCCTCCAAATATAATGAGGCTCTGTTGATTTTTTTAAAGCTCCCGTTTACGAAGCCAGAGCATAACAAGATCTTGCTTGTAAGCTCAGATCCTCCCTCTCAAAGGAGCCTGTCGTTTGGAGGGGAAACTCTGCAGAGGGGAAAGAAGTGTTTGCCCGGGGAGCCCCTGGGGAGGGGGACACGCTGATCCCCTCCCGCAGCCCTGCAGCCCCCAGCCAAACCCTGAGTGTGCT
Source organism: Grallaria varia (assembly GCA_013396735.1). Classification (NCBI taxonomy): domain Eukaryota; kingdom Metazoa; phylum Chordata; class Aves; order Passeriformes; family Formicariidae; genus Grallaria; species Grallaria varia. The sequence goes on along the minus strand of VWZG01002480.1, from coordinate 552,175 downwards.
CGACGCCGACCTGAGGGTGCTTTGGGCTCCTGGGGGGGTTGGGGCTTATTTTCCTTTTTCTCTCAGCACAGCCATCCTTCCATTTTACAGCGTATGAAGTGGCACAGAGTAAATGTCACTCAAGAGTAGCGGATGAAAGAAAACGAGGAGCTTTTATAAACAGAGCAGGGTGAACACATCCCCGCGTGGTGAATCTGTACCTTTAGACCTTCTCAGCTACTAAATCACCCCCTTTTAGTCATAATGAAGGTTCAGTCCCGAGAGTTAATGTACAGCTCATGCACACACCCAGATGGAAAGGCAGTACGTTTTGATAACCATATGGTACAACATGAAAGATAGTCAAGTATAAAGATTATAATGACCCAGAAATTAATTTAGTGTTGAGCTTGATCTAGATGCCACTAAAACCCGGTGTAAGCTCTTTCAATGACATTTGGGTCAGGTCTTTCAGGTCTCTCTGTGCTCTTTGTGTGTGACTTAAGATTATTTGTCAAAGGTCAGCACAGCTGAGCATAAATAATAGATAGCTTGAAGCGTTCTCTCCCTTTAAATCTGCTCGCAAATCACCTTTTGGGATTTCAAGGGGTTTTTTACTGGTTTGCTCTCCCTAAAACAATAATTAGATAATGTTCTACTCGCACTTGTAATTTGTGCTGGCAGTAATGAACAGTTAGTTAAGTGTTCTTTCATGAATGACCAGGTGAGAGTGATGTGAAAATATGGCATTTAAATATAAGATAAAGTACAGCAGATTATAGACTGGCTATGATCCTAGGGTAGTCTGTATTCTTTGCAAGCAGGAAAATAACACTGGTTATCTGGAAAGCAGGTAATTTTTCCCTAGGTTTTGGAACACCAGTCATTTTCAAAAGACTTCAGGTCCTTTAAATGACCAAGTTGTGGTGACAGGCCTTTAAAAACAAAAGACAGGACCATTGTACAAATGAAAGCAATTGCTAATAAAGAGGCATTAGCTGAGTAAATATTACCGCCAAGCTCCACTTAATTAAATGATTTGCTAAATGCATGCGAGTACTTTTATAGACACCAAATAGGCAGGGGAATGCCAACTGACTTACTGGACTCTGATTCAGTGTTTCCTGTTTTCAGGGCTGAAGTGTCTGAACAGAGCTGCTCTGTTGCCCTTCCTCGGGGTCTGCTGAATGCCAACGTTCAGGGCCCGCAGTGTCACCACCAAGCAGACACGTGAAAAGCACAGCAATCCTTGAGCAAAATGTGGTTTTGCTCTCCCCAAGGCCCTCAGCAACACCTTCTATGGACTTACACAGATGGAATTGCTCTTCCTGTGTGTGCTTTTGAGGTCAAAGCTATGGATGCCTGCCAGGTCCTCCATCTCTAACACAACAGCTCCTGTTAACAGTCTGCATCTCTCCTTAGCAGTTCCTCCTCTCCGAGTGTTGCAGAGCAGCAGCTTTTTCCTTGAGGAGGGACATCCATATGGTTGAGCCTTGGTCCTGCTGTGCTGTGTCTGGGGACCACCATTCCTGCGTTGGTTGCAATCATCATGGCACTTCCTTTTACCTGCAATATCTCTTGGGCACAGATTCCTCCTTGGTTTTGCCTCCTGCCTGTTTTCAGCTCGTCTTGCCCTGCCTTCCCAGCCTTCTCCAACCAGAGCAGCCACTTGTTCAGAAATGGCTGCCTTGGACAGAAGCCAACTTTTTGACTAAGAAAGATCAATTTAAATGGATGTTCATCAGGGTTTAATGATCCTTGTTAGCTCTGCGCCAGGGGCAAGATCGTCTCCTGACATCTCTGCTGTGCAGAGGGAAAAGGCAGCAGGAGGGATCCTCCTCCAAAACGGAGCTTGCAGGCTGACACAGTCCCTGCTAATCACATCTCCCCCAGATGCAGGCAGGCAGATTCCCACCTTCCACAGATTTCTAGCACGAGGTGTTCGGAAGGTCATTGCTTATTCTTATCCCTAAAGGGAATTCAAGTTGTATTATGGGCGTTTATTGTTCCTGAGGATTTCTACTTTTCATTACGGCCACCTGTAATCGACCCACGCGTTATCTTCCAGCTCAGCGAGCCCCAGAGTTTGCTCAGGCTGCTTATTTGCAGCGGGCAGGCAGTGCACCTACCACCCAAAGCACACAAACAAATTCATTCCCAGTAGGATCATAACCTGCAGTTCAGCGAGGCAATTTTTCCGCAGTAACTTCAGTGTTCCGTGGAGCCTCATTAATGCACATTTTTAAAATCTGCACAGATGCCTGAACAGGCAGTAGGAACCTCAGAAAATCCAACCTTTAGTTTTGTATTCAGTGTGACTTGACTTTTTGTAGTAGATGATAAGGTGGTGAGACTAATTGCTGTCAGAGTTGAATTCACTGGAGTTCTGCAAAACACAGATTTGTGTGTAGTGTGGCCATGGAAATGTTATGCTCTGTGTGCAAATGCTGCAGATTCAAACCTTATCAAAAGTGTCACAGAACTGGTGCTCCTCTTGAACCTGTAAACTTTTCAACACTAATAACTTTTTCTAATTTAAATATCCATACACTGGGTTCACGGTCCTTAGTTCTTGCCTTTCTGCATCAGGGTATGTTCAAAAGGGCATGAGTTTAGAAAGGGTCCATAAGATTTGAGCAGGAAATCTCTACCTCCCACCTTCTCTGGGTTTTTTTGTACATCTTGCTAAAAGAAGTGCATGGGTATAACAGTCCTTTAAAAAAAAATAAATAAAAAATCAGCAGTTGAAAGGGATTGCTCTGATTAGCTTCTCCAGAGTGCTCTGTGTTACAAGATTGTTGGGTTTAAACCAGCAGGTGAATTTTCTGTGCCACTTAATCCCAGCAGAGTTCACATTTTGCTTTCTAATCCTGAAAGATCCTTTCTTCCCTGGGATCTCGGCTGTCATTCCTGCTGCTGTGATGGTGATCTAAGCATTGGTGAGAATTCCATAGTTCCCACCTTTGCAGGGCTTCTGGTGATATCCTTGGAAAGTTCAGTCCAGCTTTCCTTCCTGCCGAGGTGAAAACTTTGCAATTTCCCACTGCTAAAGGTGGATGGTGTTTTCAGCTCTAACCTTAAGAGCTGAGAGGCTCGGGGAGGACTGTCCTGGTGCAGGAGAGCCCGTGAGCTGGGCACTCCCTTCCTACAGAGCCTGGCACGAAGCAAGTCAACGGGATGGGCAGAGGGGAAAGCAGGAGTGCCCAGGACAAACCTGGAAGCACAAGGGAACCTCCCCTGGGGTTTGCAGATCCATGGTGGACGTTCTCTCAGTCCTGGGACAGTCTCAAGGGACTCTGTGATTTTTTACCCTGCCCTCCATCAGGCTCAAAAAAAAAAAAGCTGCGTGGTCCTTAATTCAAAGGGAAAGCAGCGCCACAGCCTCGCAGCGTGTGAAGTCCTCCAAGATGTGACAAGTGACACCCGGGTGCCACCGGGTGCACCGCTGTCCTGAAGGATGACAGCACTGTCCTTTGCATCCAGACTGCTCCAGGGGGGTTTAATTTCCTCTGATAAATGAAAGGCATTAAGAAACCTCTCCTGCCCTTTGAAGATACACTAAGAAATTTCACTTAGCTTAAGCACAATATAATGGAGTTGTTATTCCCACAGATTACCCTAAAAATATGGCTTTTAAATGGTTTGAAAGTGCACTGCAGAAAAGTCATCAAAATGGCTTGGTAATAAACAGACATTTCTCATCATACACCAGAACAGAGAGGCTTCATTTCCCGATGGTTAAATAGTAGCATTAGAGATGAGCTACTCTGTGATTTTGTTTGCAGGGTAAATGAATGTCCAAATATATTTTTACTGAGGAAGAGCTATCTCACCATTACTGACAAATAAATGCAAATGTTAAAGTCATAATCTGCTTTAACCAAATAATGCACAACAATTAAGAATTAAATTATTGATGTTATAAAAGGCAAACCAGCCTCTAGGCACAGGAGTTTCCATGACTTCAACATCGAATAATGAAAACTCATTTTTTCCCCATTTTTTTCGAGTGTATTATTAAAATGTAATTCTTCATTCTTTTTCCTTGTCTTTTGAACTTTAAAGTCTATTTAAGCAAGGCCATTGGGGAAAAGTTAATTAAATTGGGAAAGTTAGCTGGCATATTTACCATTTCAGGGTACATACTGTGTTTTTGCAGTAAGAGGTGAATTGAGTTTGCATTCAGAAGAATAAGCCTATGCAACATCAGCCCTGAACAGCCACAAACCACAGAGGCAAAATCTGGTTGGTGAAAAACAGCTACGTGGCTTGTGAGGTTTATAACATAATTTCATCTTTCAGACTAGTCAGTCTCTTTGTGTATTGATAAATAAGTGTGAGAAGGCCCCTTGGGATTGTTTCTGTGGGGCAGCATTTCTGGGAGGGATGTGGGGCATCCAGTGAGCAATGATATTTTAAGATTCATGGTACAAAGCTACAGTTTGTAGCAGTTTGAGAAGGTGAGATCTGGGGCAGGGTAACACCAGCTGCTTTTTCCATAAACCTGCTGTTGCACATCCCATGAGCACGACCCTGCCTTTGGCAGCATCAGGCCATCGGTACTGACTGCTGGATTTGGGGCAGCACGAAGTCTCAGTGCCCGGAGGAAGCGGGCACAGCAATAAATCTCTCACAAGGAATAAATAACATGTTGGGAATCTTTGACAAGTTTAGTAACTGTGCCACCACCTCGATAGGGGTTTTGTTTCTTGGAGACTTGTTTATTTTTTCTTTATTTTTTTTTTCCGTAAGTCTGCTAAATTATTTAGGGGTTGAATTTTAAAATTAGAAGATGTGGCATTAAAAAAGCGATGAATATTTTATGAAGGGTTCTGGGATTTTGTGGTATCGAAATACACGTTGCAGCCTTGGAGACTCCAGCACGGAGCCACACGAGCCGCTCCCTCCCGCCCAGCTGGCCCGCAGTGCCCATCACAGCTGGGGCAGGGCAGGGGGCCCTGCAGCCCCCCGAGCAGGAGGGAACCCCGTGCTGCCCGAGGAACCCAACTGCTTCACCTCCCATCCGTTCTCAGGAGCTCTCCTCTTTGGTGGGAATTAGGAACGCAGTATTTCATTTCAGTGGAGTCCCTCCATATTTTGGAGGATGATTTTTTGATGGTGGATGTGGGATTTGTTTTATACACACAACAGGTGAGGCAACGGGCACTGCAAAAGCCATTCCCAGCAGCACCACGGGACCAGCAAAGCTGCTGGGAAGTCCAGGAGATGCTGGAGGAACAGAAGCCCTGGTTGGCATGGACAGAATCTTAGGAGGCTTCCCTACAAAGAGAGGAGCAGCAGGAATAAGATACATGAGCTTTCTTTGAGGACAGCGCCAGGCATCCCGGAGGAGAGTGTCTGAGCAGGCTGCTGCACACGGAGGTCTCTCTGTACCCCAGTGCATCCCTTAGCAACCCTTCAAGTGATGAGACCTGCAGTAAGTACCAATGGCTGTAGCCAGCCTTTCTCCAGTGTAATTTACCTGTGTCTAAATGGATGCAGAATAAGTTCTGATGCCACTTATGAATTCAGCAGGTCTTGCTGACACAAATCAGGAACTCGACACAATATTCAGCAGGAACATTAAATCTCCTTCTAACATGAGGCGTGCTGAGACACTCTTCGTTATTATCAGGAGTACTAGAGGCTGGAGAAATGCCAGCTGTCCCCTCTGATGGCAGCAGGGATGACACAGGCAGAAATAATTAGTGCTCTGCTGCACCACTGGCGTGGATGGTGCCGCCCTTCAAAGCTTCTCTCCCTTTAGGTGCTGCGCCGAAATCCTTGATAATTAATCAGCTCTTGGTGATACTACAACACTAATAAATCCTCAGGAGTTGCATTTAATGTGATGTGCAGACACACAAGCCTCAGTATTGTCAGGACGGCTGTGCTGCAGATGGAGCCTGAGCTGGGGGAGCAGCGCAGCCCCCCGAGGTTGAAGGAGCTTGCAGAATGTACCCACACTGACAATCTGCCTTTGCGTGCAATGTCAGAGCAAGTCCTTGTCCTTAAACCTCAGAAAGCAAGAGCCCTTTGGGTTTCCTACAGTCTTAGACTACAATAGCGGGGAAGAAAATATTTTCTGGCAAAGAAAGCCTATACTGGTACAGCAGATTTTGACAGAGGACAACTTTTCACTACAGAATAGAATTTGAAACTTTTTCTTGTGAAACTTACAAAAATCTGGCTATTTTTAAATTTAATTTCCTGTTCCCTTGTTATATACATCTACCTTTCCTGCTTTGTTTTCTGTATCAGGAGACCTTCAGCTCTGAACGAGGTTGAACTTAGTGGGATGCTCTGGCAAGAAGTTTTGGCAGTTGTCTGGAGTGCTCGTTCCAGCAATAAGCCCTTAAGAAAAGAATCTGAAGATCCATCCTTAAGAAAGAACCCATTTTTCCTAAGAGAAAATTACGTGAAAAAATGAAAAATTTGAAAAATGAAATGGAAGTTCTGCTCTGGAGTTCTGAGTCTGGAAAGAGGGAACAATTTCTTGCTGAGAGATGACTTCACGTGTCCTAGGACAGGCAAGCTCGTAAAGTTTTAAGCGTGGAGAGAGAGAGAGAACCTCGAGCTCACCCAAGGATGGCCAAGTCTGTTCCTGGGAATCCCTCATTTCTGAGTACCACAAATCAAAGCATCATCTCATAACACCCACAAAACAATTCCCCGGACTGTATCAGGAGAGGGAGTTAATTTTTTCTGACCAAAGTATGCTGCAATCGTATTCTGCATCAGAGAACAATTTATTCCTCCATTGCAATGCTGGAGATGCTGTCTCACTTCTACAGCACCAATTTCTCCTACTGTTGGCATATACTGTAACAAAGAGAAGGAAATGATTTCAAATGTGTCCATCCTACAGACATGAGCTATAATGAGAGTGGAAAGTGGGCCAACATGAGCTCTCATAGTGTCAGGAGCATTCGCCTAAGTGCCAAGCCATTTCAATTAATTATGTGCTAATAGTCTCTGGGCTGATGCAGCATTCAGCATACTCTCTGTGTACAAGTTATTCTCATCAGCTCTATTTTTTTCCTTTTTGAATAAAAATTAGCAGTAATCCTTCAATTCTGTGGAAGCCTTCTGTTGCAGTCCAAAAGTCAATGCAGCATTCAGGCTTCATATGCACATCACCATTCCCTTAGGCCATTGTTTAGAAGGCATTTTTGGGAAAGTTAAACACCATCAGTATCCTGTGTCCTGCTTTGGCACCGCAGAGTCACTTCAGAGCTGTTATGGTAAGGTTTACAACTACTTTGGGGCACCAGGCAGCAGAAGCACAATGGTAAATATGATCCTAATAGCCAGAAAATAATAAGAAAGATTTTTATTTTGGCAGATATGTTTTCAAGTTTTGGTTTTTTTCAGGCTTCAGTTTTGTTTTGTTTTGTTTTGTTTTGTTTTTTTAATGTCACCTTTTTCCCTAAGGAATGGCTGTCTTGGCTCTCAGGCATAGGCTGATTAAAAGCCCTTTTTTGCAGTTAGTGGATTAATGTCTTCTATGAATCTTTTTCACTGTGAAAACACGTATTTTAGGAGAGCCTGGACTGCTCTGAAGAATTCTTAGTATGATTAAATACAGAATTGGAGGGAAAACAAAATCTGCACATGGTGCTGTGGCAAAGTCCCTGGAATTTTCCTGTGGTAGAAAACTGTCCTGGAGGGAGGAGCTCACACTTCAAGGCTAATTTGGAGGGGTTTGGGAATTTGCCTCTCTGGCTTCTGTTTTAATTGTTGTTTAGCTGTAAACATTCCCTCAACCCAAAGTAGATGGAAAATATCAAAATCAGAATAATTAAATGATTGCAAGTACTAATGAAGTTTCTATATGAGCAAAGACATTCAAAGCAATAGGTTTCAAAACCATGTCAGGTCTTCCTGAGATTGCAGCTTAAAACTGAGATACCCTTTTCTCCTACCTCACCAAAGCACAGATATTGTAAAACTAAACTATCTCTTCTGTTCAAGCAGAAGAGCACTGCAATATTTGGTATACTGTAGATGTACAGTACTCATTTTTAGGTTGACTACTCTCTCTCACAATTAGTATTTATTTCGAGAAGACAGATGGTAGTGTTCTGTGCAGGTGCTGTAAGATAATGTTTGCTGTTACCCAAGATAGGATTACATTTGTAGCTTTCTCATGCAAGATCATGTACCTACACCCCAAGAATAAAGTCAAGCTTTTTTCTTTTGGTGGACCTACCTTTGCCCATGAAGAACACAAAACTGGTCAAAAATCTGTGCTCCTCATTCATATAAAATGAAGTCTCTTTGATTTTAACTCACACACCTGCCTGAAAGACCTCACTTTGTTCTCTGGGTACCCCCCAGCATATTTTCTCATGAGCACATGGACCTTTCCACAGACACAGGAGCAAACTGTGCCAACGAGACTAAGAGACCATCACTGCCCCACTCATCGACAGAGAGCTGTAATTTCAGATAAGGCTGCTCTCCTTGCTGCTTGAAATGAAGATGACTCAAGCAGGAGGATGACTGTGGAAGGTTCTAGTAGTAAATATCCAGGGACTACTATCCCTGTCAGAAGGGATGGATGTTTCAACAGCTGGTCAGCCAATTTCACGCTAAAATTAAAGTTGTCAGTCATCAGGTGGCCTGCTTGGTAGATAAGTGATACTACAGTTTCACATACCCAACCTTTTTTCCATTGGTCAGAGCCTGATGCAGAATCCTTGCTGGCATGCCATTGACACATAAAATGTAGCAATTATTGCTAGCATTTTTATTCTCAAGGTTTTTTGGCACATTGAGTTCAGATTCCCATTTGCTTGGTTTAATACATGTAAACAACCCAATTTTTCATCAGTTCTGCTCAAGAGCTCATCAGAGACTGCATATGGGTGTAATCAACTAGGCATCATTTACTAAATCCAAAGCTTAGTTCTTCATTTCCATCAGTTCTCACTGCTTTTTAAATTTCCTAGAACATCTCCACATTTTTAAATAGTGTTACTCAAGATTCTCTTTTGTTTGTTTGTTTTACTTTTGCTGATATAATTTCAGTGATTCAATTTTTTTACTGCTTGAAGTGTAATTCTACTTTCCCCACACAATTTCCTTGCAAAGCCAGATGGACAGAAATGGTTCCATGCCATGCTGAAACCCTCCATCTTATTTATACAAGATAAATCTTGCTGCTAAACAATTCTGAAGAACGTGTTCATTATATAATATTTACTGAATTTGTCATTCAACTCATTCTTATTTCATCTTTCATCATTCTGCTGTTCTTCTCTATACACATGTACTGGAAAAGGGGAAAAAATAAAACCTGTAGAGAAGATGATGACAGGAATCTTGCGAGATGGACCAATTTGTCTACCTCTGTTTTGCCCCAGCAGTGACAAGCAGATTTATTTTCTTTTCAGTCACCCTTTTTTCCTCCTAGTCCTGAAAATACAGAGATCCCTTGGGTTAAGCAGAGAGCTGCTGGTGCCAGCGCTGGGGAGCAGAGTACAACACAGAGTACAACACCTCCTGCTCTGGGTCAGGACTCCCAACTGGTGCTGAATTTCATGTGTCTAAATACTCCTGCTGTGCATCTCTGGAAATGCACACCTGGAAAAAATACATCCACTTCGTTAGGAGAGTACACTGGGGGTTTGGGGAAGATGTATTTGTACCAAGTTATCCGTGGTACATATCCGAGATCTTTGCTTTATTCAAGTACAGCTCTTCAAAGCAGTCTTTCAAAGGGCAGGAATTCCCATTGTGGTGCTCAAAGATGAGGCTTCAAGGCAGAGGGAGGAAAAACCCTCCCACTGCAGCCCCACATCTCAGCACACATCAGCATTTGTCCCTCCTTCGTGCTTGTCTACTGCTGCCCTGTCATGCTAATTAAGCTTCTGAAGACAGACTGTACTTTTCATTTGGTACAGTGGCAAAAAACCATTTGTACAAAGACAGTGGCTGGTTTTTTTACCCTTTTGCCTCTTTTATCTTTCAAAGCTTTTTAGCTCAGCTTCTTCTATCCTTGGTGCCATCACCAACCTCAAAACCCAAGAGAAGGACGACGTGGGTTGTGCAGCGCTGCCAAAGCATCACTTTCTGCTCCTGCTTTGCCCGCAGCCCACGTGCCCAGGGCAAGGTTGTACACCAGAGCCTGTGTCTGGGCAGGGGAAGTTGTGTGGGGAAATTTCCAAGAATGTTACTCTCTGCTATAGATATTTTCACGCACGCCTGGATCAGCACTGCCTTAACTGGAACCATCCTGTGGTCAGCATGCTAATGCTGTCCTTCATGGGAGCTCCTTCCCCTCCCTGTGCTTTCTGCTTGCATCTTCACAGCTGAGTGTTACAGTTAGGGGAAGTGGCACGTTGTCTTCCACTTTCTTCTACCTCTTTCAACTCAAATATTAAAGCTTTTCTCCGTAGGCCTTCCTATTTCTCCCATTTCCTGCATAAATGCTGCATAAAATGCTGGAAGCTCTCATCTGGACCCAAGCGCTTTGTGATGAGTATTAAGAGATATCTTACAAATTATCTGTTCTCTTGCAATGGTAAAGACTTCTGCAGTTTCACTTTTCTTTCCCCTTGCCTGAGACAGTGTCTCCCCACTTTTGCTAATCTTGATTTGAAATTCCGCTTTCAACAGCGCAAGATAAAAAAGGAGTTGGAAAATGAGCATCAGTTCCTCCTGTCCTGAAGGACCAGACTCTTCAGCTTCCCTTGATCATCGTTACTTTATTTGTCTCACCATAATTCCTTGGTCAGTCTCACTATTCACATGTTCTATTTTCTGGGCTATTGTGCAGAATTGCTGTTTAAAGGTTCATTTATAACAGCACTCAGGAAATCGTGTTGTCTCCACAGCATTCAGAGTTTCCAGCTCCCAAAGGCCGTCTGTAGGAAAAGTTTGTGTGAGGAAGTACAGAAAAGGTCTGGAAATGATTATCTAAATCCGTGTAACTGGTTCATAGAGGTCACACAAGAATAGCCATCCCTGTTGGGTTTGAGATGGAGGAGGAAGGACACGCTCCAGCCCAAGAGTGTCCCTATTAAGCCAGAAGAGTGTCGTGTCCATCAGCAGAAGTGCAGACTGAGCTTGTACTTTTCAAATTGCTCATTTTCACCGGTCGCTCCTCAGGCCCTGATTTAGCAAAGTGATGCAGCTGAAATCATTCCCTCCCAGCAGCCTCACCAGCCCAGCTACAGCACAGCACTAACACACGCCTTCATCTGCCGGCACAAAATACCCTGACCCCCTGGACTGCATCCTCAAATAACTTCAAAGGGGGTTTTATATGGTGAATTTCTTGTGGGGAAACACTACAGCCAAACAGTGACGTGTCTTAAGAGTCTCGTCTCAGAGAAGGGACCGTGCTGCTGCATTAGGGACATGGCAGAGCCTTCCTTGTAACATTCCAGCGGTCAGGTTGAAAACCCTGGTTTGCATCTTAAATCCTGTGCTTATAACCCAATAACAAAGCATTTTTGAGCAGTTTGCTGTTCTAGTGATTTGTTACCTGATTGTACAGATAGATAATGCTTTATTAATTAAAAAATCACAGTTTACAGAGCAATATGGTTGAAAATCCTTTTGTAGTAAGAAACTAGCATATCATTTATAGTGTTGGACAAGCTAGTCATGTAAAAATGGTAATGTAAATGTAGAAATTTACCATTCTTTTATGCTATTTCCTTCCCAGTCTATTTATGCACCTGTTATCTTAGATTCCAGTTATTTGTTTAGTAACTATATATTAGTAACTGTAGTAGTAAAGATACCTTTACCTTTATGGATTGTTAGGCTTGGATCCAATATAGAGTAAAAATAGAGCTTTATCTATTCATACTATCTTATATCAATATGCTAAGGCATAACCTTTTTTGTCCCCGTCCTCATCTTTAACTACAACAGAACGGTAATTAGTCAGAAGGAATGAACAGCACAGTGGAAAGTTCTTATGAGGAAACTATGGAAAAAAATGTGACCTTACTAAACCAGAAGTTGGAATCCTTAAGCACCCTGTGAATAGCTTGTTTTTCCAACTTCTAAAAGAATTGAAGAAGAGATTGAAGACCCTAAACTGAAGCACTGCCTTGACGAAGCAAGTGAAAGCCCCTCCTTTAAACACCCTAAAACCAGCATCTCGGGAGCCGCAGGGATAGGCAGGATAGTGCTATGGCTGATTGCACATATGGCTCTAATGTCTGTGAGGTGCAAGGCCAGGCTGAGGCGAGAACAGCTACGAGCAAAGGCTCTGAAAGTGCTCAAGCCCAGATGTTCTTCCAGCATGGGCAGTGGTTAAACAACAGCGAAGAGCGTTAACACACCAACGCACTGTGGGTTTCCTCTCTGAGCCTCCGGTATGAGAGGGTGAGGTGCACCCCCAGAGACACAGCAAATAACCCAGAGCAGTGGTGGCTCTGGGTAAGAACCATCCAAGAGCTGAGTGAGCAGAACTGTGGCATTTTGGTCTTATCAGGTGCCCATAAAAACCTGACCCTTGTTGTCCTCAGGTTTCCATTGTTTGTAGCCAGGCATGCAAGAAGGAGAGAGGCTGTTTACTCAATGGAGTTAAAATCTATGACTGCTGTTACTGCTTTGTTTGATGAAAATTACAGAGAATTGTTTCCCAAGATTGTGTTAGAGCTGTGGTTTGATCACACTGATAGCTGGTGCTTTAACAGCCATTGGTATTAGCAATTATTCATAGTTGCTGGGATTGTTTGCAAAACTTCTCTTGCCTCCCACAATTTGTTGAAAAAGAAGGCTCTCCTCCACTAGATCTCTTGATCTGAAAGGGTCTCTAGTATTTTTAAGTCTTTTAAATAAAAGTTCAGATGCATGAGACAAATATAAGCAAAAAGGGCCAGTGATTTATTTGCTGGCGTTTTTTTTTTAAAGATTAAATTCAACTCAAGCAACTTTCTTTGTGCAAAATTAAATATCTTGATAGATGTGGGCCAAGATTTCTTCTACTGGCTTTCCGATTTTTTTCTTATTTGCAAAAGTGAGCTGACATTATAAAATTAAATCTTGACTTTGACAGAAAACTGTATCCTACTCAAAACTGGCTATTATCTCGATATGATGATAAGGTTTCCATGTCATTGCATTCTTTGAGAAACAACTGTCAGCTCACTTTGACTCATCGCTGAGTCAAAATACCCAACTGCCCAGAGCCCCAGACACAGAGGCCGAGAGCTATGCACAGTGACCCCGCCACGCTCAGTCAAGCTGTGATTTTACAGCAGCAGTGACGTGCCCACCTCAGTGGACAACAGATAATCACAGAACATTCTGTTTTGGAAGGGACCCACAAGGACCATTGAGTCCTACTCCAAAGTGTAGGACTCAATGTATGCAGCCCACGGAGGGACTGAACCCACGACCTTGATATTATTAACACCAAGTCCCACAAGATCTGTGAACTCTCCTCTGTCCCAGCCCAGAGGTTCCTGGGCATGACCTGTGGCTCTGTCTAAGAGCTCTTGGTGTGTAATTCAATAAAATATTATTTTATAAGCAAAAAATATTAAACAGGAATTTTAAGTTATTATATTTTAACCAATTTGTTAACACCCCCAACATCTCACAAACATTTGAACTGGCATTTCTTCCCAAATCCAGTTAAGAGCTCAAATAACTCTCTTGAACAGGATTTTCCCAGGTGAAGTCTCAAGTGAATTCCCCTGTTTATTCCTCCTCACTCTCACTGCAGAGGGTGGTGCTGGTGGAGCACCTGGAGGCCACCACCACCTCCATGGCAATCATCCAACCCCCTCCCAGCACACACAGCCACACTCCTGCTCTTGGTGTGGTCAGGGTCTTGTTTGTGGTGACACCAAGGGACCACAACCCCCCTGACCCCTGGCTGTGCTTTCCACATCTCCCTCTCTTCACAAGCACTGTCTAGTTTCACTTCTGAGAAACTGGATTAAATAAAAGTTCAATTGTTCTGCACTGAATGGCATCCAAGGAGTCCTGTCAGTTTAATTAACTCTCACCTCGAAGCCTCTGATGAAGGTGCTGGGGAGCAGACAGTGGAAATGAACCAAATGATGGCAGAGTCGTTGCTAACGGGGCTGGGCTGTTCGAGGCTGGGCTGTTCTTCAGAAGGGAATGGTGCACAGAGAACTTCTCTGCAGCTCCCTGAGCCTGTATCCAGCTGTGCACTCCAGGGCACAGAGAGCAGGGGTAGCACCTGGGAAAGGCTACACACAAATAAATGTTGTTCCAATGGAACGCAGAGGTCTTATTCTACTTTTACCTCTCTTCTTTCTCCCCATAGGGAATCAGTGTGTTGTGTCCAGCCAACTGGGTCACCTCTGAGGATGCAGAAGAGGGTGAATACTTAATAATTTTTATTTGATTAATTTTGCATATTTTCTTCCCTCTGGCCACCTAAAATTCTATTGAGCATAAGACAGCTTCCCTGGAAATGAGTCATCTTAACAAACCCTTCTGTGAGCAGCTTCTGGGTTGTAGTGGATGCTATGTAGATAATTTACAGCATTTGCTGTTCAAGATTGTAACTGTTTTTATTAGGCCTTTCAGTCTTGGGCAATACTATGATGCCCTTTCTGGAGGGAAAATAAGTGAATCAAATATTTACCATGACGAATTAAACATTATGACTTTTAAAACCTTTGTTTTCTGAAAGTATTTTCTCTCTTTCCGTGAAACATATTGTTTGTGCCAACACATTTCCTAAGAAATGTGCAAAAAACCCCAAAGAAAAAACAGATACAACGGAGAAAACATATGTTTTAAAATGGGAGACTCCTTCTTCTGAAAACACTCATGTGTTTGTCTGAGTCTCCAAATATGAGCAATTTTTTCATTTCATTGAGACAGACTTGCAGCCCAACTACATTTGACATGAATTAGTAAGAAAGACCCTCCAAAATCTGGTGCTGCAGGAGAAACAACATGTTGCTGTATCCAAAACATCAGAGGGGAATTATGCAAAGAGATTAGTCATCACCAGAGCAAAGTCTTAACTTCAAGTTCCCAGAGCTGATTTACGCTGAGCCACAGCACCAACTTCTCTTCCTGTGCGTGTCCTCTTGTGCAAGAGGAAAAGGCTTTTGCCTTCCTGCAACTGATGTTGGCTGAGACCTCACTGTGATCCAGCCTGTGACAAATCCGTGTCCGTCTGTAATTGCAACAGCACAGAGCTGACCTGAGGGTGGTCCTGAAACACCAGCCCAGGCTGGCGACCAGAAAGGCATCGAACCCTGACCCAAGAAATGAGCTCTGCTTAATTGGCCACACTCATAACAACACCTCCTTTATTGGAGTAAGCTAAACACAGGCTGAATTCCTGCATCAGCTGAGATGATTCAGGATTGCTCTGTCACAAACCTACTGTGAACTCTCAAATATTGACTGACAGCATCCATTTCTGGAACA
Organism: Grallaria varia; assembly: GCA_013396735.1. NCBI lineage: Eukaryota > Metazoa > Chordata > Aves > Passeriformes > Formicariidae > Grallaria > Grallaria varia. Next base: position 536,806 of record VWZG01002480.1, on the reverse strand, counting down.
CAAGAAAAGCTGTAATTATAAAACAGCTAGTGGTTGCAGAGAGAAGTCTAAAAACGTGATGCAGAGGTATATGGATGGTTGAGAAATTGAGAAATAATAAGAAAAAAAATCAAATTAAAAGAACCACAGGCTATGTCAGTTTTAAAAAATTCATGACTGAAAGAAATTTGGGGATGGTCAAATTTTTAAAGCAGAGTTTACTGATTCTGCTAATTTGTCTTTCTGGCAGTTGGTGTTGACAAGAAGCTCATAAAGTTGTACATAATTTTAGAAAAATAAGCAAAGCATAATTTAGTATGTTCTGTAGCTTCTATTGATTATTTCTGGGCTTGAAAACAAGCTATAAAGGAGCTAATACTATTGCTGCAGAGGAGACTCCACTGTCTGTGCTCTGTGCTGCTGGAACCACTGCACCGTCCCTCCATGGGACTGAGCTGACTAATGCTTTATCTGGAAAAGGAGACTTCCCATCTGTATTGCCTCCCCCTGCAGTTTAAATCCCATAAGCTGCTCAGGGGTTCCCTTCTGCCTCATGATCCTGGCGGTCGGCAGGTTTGGGGCTTTGTGTTTCCTTCTCTCCTCGCTGCGTCTGACCCAGGGGAGCAGCCTGGGATCTGCGGGCACGGATGGCACGGGGGCATCTGTGGGCACTCAGCCACACAGGGAAGGGTGGAGCAAAACAAGGGGTCATGTACAGGGCTGGAAAAGATAATTCATTAAGGAGGGGGAAAGCAAAAAAAATAATAATTTGGCTCTCTGAATCCCCCTCAGCAGGCTGGAAGGGGCTCCCTCTGGACACAGACATGCTGCTCCCTGGGAAAGGGCTGTGTTCTATGGAGCAAAGAGCTTGTGCCTGCATGCTGGGAGTGGGGCACACTGGGGCAAGAGTGGCTGCAGAAGGAAAGAGAAAGAAAGCCAAATACAGGAAAACACAACTGAGAAAGAAAGAAAGAAAGAGGGAGAAATGATGGTCAGGAAACAGTGACGCACAGACATCCAAGCAGGAGGGGATCTGATAACACACAAGGAGGTTAAAAGCATTGTCTCTGCATTCTGTCCTGTGTCCTCTAATAGGTACACACGGAACCTGCAACTCCACAGTTGGTGTTTGGGGCTGTCAGCCCAAGGAGCTTTCACTTCCCATTCATTACTGCCTAAGTGAGCTGCTGGGAAGCCACGGTGCACAAAGCAATGCCACTCACGCTGCTGTCGCTCCTATTTTCTTCTCCATGAGCCACAAAGGAGCGAAGCAATGCAAGAGGAGAAGAGGGGAACCAGGCTGCCTGGACACCTCATCACAGCTGAGATTTACCCTCCTCTAAGGCAGCTGATGGAAGAGGTCATGGCTGGGTTGCTCTGCATCAGTACCGTTTGGATTTGGAGAATTCACTGTTTTGGGCTTGTTACTGAGCAGCAAAAAGAAAAAAAAAAAATCTATTTTCCTGCTGTGCTGTGCGAGCATTTCTGATGAGAGTGCAGGGCTGGCAGAGCCTGAAGAGGGAGAGACTTTCCACACAAACTCCCCATGTCATCGGACTGGCACACGCCATTCTAGTCTGCATTGTTGCAACAGGCCATTCTGCCTGGTTTGGGGGAAACAGCAGGAGAATCCTCTCCCCTGATTAAATGAATAATTAGATCTACTGCAGTATTTATATGAGATTGCTAAACATTATAATTTCAAGAGAGCCAGGAGAGCCAGCTTGGGGTGATGCCACAAGTGGAGTGTAGCCCTGTGGGTGGAATGAGGAGCCTGACTCAGGGCTGTACCAGGGACTTTCTCAGCCTTCTTAAGGGCAGTAAATCAGACTTTTAAATGTTGTTCTCACTGCTCAAAGCTCAGGCCCAGCCTAAGGTCCTCAGTTTGCATCTTGTTCCTCCAAAAGCATCTTGGTGTCTATAACTGCCCTTTAGCCCATCACTTGTGCCCTGCCTGTGTTTGTCAGCCAGCCTGGAGCAGAGCAGAGCAGCTGCTGACAGCTGTGCAGTGCAGGATCAGGACCTGCTACCCTCTAGAAATTGCTCTTTGTTTTCCACCTCTATATTAGGAGTCCCAGCACCTTTCTGCTTCAGGGACGTGCTGCAAACTGGGGGCTGGTGTAGGCTGTGAAGTGTGAACGTGCATAAGGTTGAGAGAGACATAACAGTGCATTGGGTTTAGTTGTTACAGACTCTACTCTGTGTAGTGCTGGAGAATGTGCTAAGGCACCCAAAAAAATAATTATAATTTAAAAATTATTTCTGTAGCAATTACGGCGCATCTCTCGGTTTTCTGCTGCTTCCTCTTGGCCCGACACTTTGGAGGTTTTCTATGGCAGCGCTGGGCCCTTGGTCCCACTTGTGCGACAGAGCCATGGCTGTGCTTACAGACTTGTTGATGCAATATGACCTGCAGGGCTTGATTTTGAAGAGGCTTTATTGATTTGTCACTTAGGAGAGAAGGGCTAAGCCATCCTTCTTGCTAGTGGAGATCTTTGGGTCTGTGCAGCCTCAGCAGAGCATCTGCTGCAGCCACGTCTCCTGCAGAGCTGAAAGTCAAACGTCTTTTTGGAGAAGAGTCTCAGGGTTCCCAGGCCAAATCTCTCAGCTCTTTTCAACGGGCAGTGAAAACAAAATGTGAGCTCCTTGGGTGTGGGATTTATTTTGTCACCTGCCTGTGACTCTGGGCACAAGAACACCTCGATCTGCACTGAGGGACCCGACGCATCACCCAAATAACGGAGGGAGGGATCGCGGGGCCGCAGGGCTCACCCAGAGACACTCCTAAAGGTCAGCTCGGCTGCACCTACACTGCTCCTGGCTGCTGCTCCTCCTACCTGTGCTCAGAAACACCCTCCACTGATGGCCCCCTCAGCCAGGGAACGACACCCCGTGCCAGGGGCAGGCAGCGCTGACCAAACTCAGCAGCTTTGCGATATCAGCGCCTGCTTCACCACAAGTGAAGTGTCTGATGGGAACACAATCCTTATGATGTATTTATGGGGTGTTGCCAAAGGGAAAAAAAGCCTGAGTTAAAGCAAGAGATTGTCTTTTCCNNAATTTTTTTTTTTTTTTTTTTTTTTTTTTTTTTTTTTTGTCACAAAACCTATTTGAGGCAAATTTGTAAAACAGTTTCACATAAGAAAGCTGGTCAAAACTTGGAAAAGAAAACAAAGTAATTTAGTCCTTCCTTTTTTCCCCCAGTGCAAAGTACCCCATTTTTAAATGTGTCCATGATATTTTTATTATTTTTTTCCAGATCAAACAAACCAAAAGTGCTTCAGCTTGAGGCTGAGCGAGAAATCTTTGATTAGCCCCAAATGATGGTGTTTTGTTGTTCAGTATTTCATTTTCCTGAGGCCGGCAGCACAATCATTTGGCATCAATCAAAAAAAAAAAAAAAAAAAAAAAGCTTTCAATTCTTTGCTCATTTGTGGTCTGATAGATCCTCCCTGCTTTCCTACCAGTTTGGTTTGTCACACTGTGGGACCTCCACATTTTCAGGGTTTGTGCCTCCAGGGTTACGACTGCTCTAGAACCAGAGAAGGACGCCTTTCCAAATGCCTGGGGCACTCCCTCCCTGTCCTGATTCCAAGCCCCAGTTTGTTCTGACCACAGCTCCCCGTGCCCCCCATCCAGGAAGGAATCTCACCCTCAATGCAATAAGAATATTTCACTTTCCATTGCTGCAGGGTAAACTTTAAAAAAAAAAATAAAAACCACTTCTGAGAAGGAATTTATTCCATTGTTATTTAGAATAGTAGTAGTAAAAGTAATAATAATGAAAACAAATATTAATAGCCAGACAGGGCCAGTGCTAAGGGCTGGCAAAATCACTGCAACTGCTGGGAGCAGCAAAATAGCCGTGACCCAGCTGTTTTCTGTCCTGGTTAGCAGATGCCTCCTTTGCCTGTGCAAAAGCCCTGGGAAGCTCAGGCTGCTCCTTCGGAGAGAAAGAGAAAAGGCTGAGGGGCACCAGTGGCTGCCAGAAGTGAGATCCCTCTCACGTTAGGGAGGTCAGAAATTGTTGTGCCTACTTGGCCACGCAGCCCTGAGCTGCTTCCCCTTGTGCAGTGCTTTGCACACAGGAGGGTTATCAACTCCCACCATAATCCCTAAATCTGAGAACAATGAAACAAAGCACTCCTCAGGCCTATGTCTCGGGGCACTTTGCAAATATATTGGGTTTTTTTAATAATTCCCTTCAACATAGGAAATCAGGTAAAGAAAGGGTTATTTGGCTGATCCAAATAATACCAGGCCAGTGGCAAAGCTGACTGCAACATTAGTCTTCATTTACAGAGCCATGAGAGCATCCATGAGTCAATAGCAGTGTCCATTTTCCCATCCTATAGATAAGAAACAGGGTAGTCCATCAAAGTGTTGATTTTTACAGCAAACTAGGGATATTACTTATTTTTGAGTGTTAACTTATTTTCAAGTGTTATTTTCAGGGTGGGAGGCAAGGGGAAGAGTTTGTTTATAATACATCTAAGTACTAATGTGGTCAGGGCAGAAGTAACTGGTCAACACTCACCTACCTCCTGCCTAAAGCAGGAGTAAAGCGTTACCTGGTGGGACAGACGGGGAAGGGAGCTGTGCAATTAAGTGCAGCGTGTGATGTATAAGGGTTTTTTCTCCTGCCCTCCCAACGCACTAAAATCTCAGGAGATGTCAGACAAGGGCAGGACAAACAGCCGATCCCTATTTGCATTTTGGACGCGCTTCTCAGTGGGTGGCTTTTCCAAAACGTGTCTATAATTGCGAAGGAACACAAGTGCAGAAAGCTCCTGGGAGCACAGCTAAACCACTTCCCTCAGCTGGATTGACTTAACAAGATCAAATACATGTGAACAGGATGAGAAGTCACAGGTTTAAACTGCTGCTCAGGAAATTCAGGTTAAACCTTAGGAAAAACTTTCTAACAGTGAGAACAGTTGAATATTAATAGAAATTACCGTGGGAGGTTGTGTACCTAGTGCCACTGGAGGCTGCTAAGAACAGGTTAGAAAAACATCTGTCAGGAATGATGTAGGCAGAGTTGGTTCTCACTTGGGAAGAGGTATGAATTAAATGACCCCCCAAGTTCCCTTTCAGCCCAATTTTCTCTGCTTCTCCAATGTTTCATAGTAGTGCTTGACAGATAAATTATAATATTGCAATTTATTTTTCTTTTCTAAAGTAGATAATTTAAGTTCTCTCTACAGTGTAGTATGAATACAGGTTTCAGTCAGGAAAGGTCCATAAGCAAATAAAGCTCAGAATTATTAAACAGGCAAGTAAGACCAGAACAATTTTTTTTTTTTTTAAGGGAATGAATCTTCAACAGGGAAAAAGGAAAAAATAAGGCCCCAAAGAAGATGCAGTAACTTGGGGATAATCCCTGTTATATTAAGAAAATAAATCTGGAGTGTATCAAAAGTTCATACCTTTGGGGAGAAAAGAGTGGGAAAGAAGAGAAAGAAAAGCACAGATATCATTAGAACAAAACCCTAGAAGAGGAAAAAGTCCTAAACAAATTAAATTATACATCTAACAAGCACAAACAGACATCTACTTTCAAAAGAGATTTAACCCAATTCTTCAAAGAAACAAAACCCAGCAGTAATTAGTAAGCGCTTTTATCTCTTCTGCATTAGAGTATCCAATAAAGCTGAATTCCTAGAGGTGATGTTCCTCCTCCCCAAAATATGAATCATTAGTAGATGCTGTGCAAGGCTTTTGCTGCTTCAGCCCAATAGGATGCCACTGAAGTCGGGCAGCTTGGGCTGTGCTTATTCTGCATATCAAAAAATCAGCTGTGGCCAGACCTCAAATGCAAAGACGAGAAAAAGAAACTTGGGAAACTGGGGCTTCTCCTTTGATGTTCTCTGAGTTACGAATCAGGCCTTAAAATCCTGCTGGTCCCCAGGGGTTTGACACAATACTGAAGTTTTGTAACTTCTTCAGCAGAGTGAAGCGGGAGTGCAATGTGGGAAGGAAGCATGGCAAGAAATAACATTTCTGCCTCTTTGCTTGGGTTGCGTGTTCCTGGGGCCACACAAAATGCAACCAGTCCCTTGCTGACCAAGTGCTGTCCAGAGCATCCCCTGAGCCTGTAAGGGAACGGGAGGCTGGTGCTCTAGGAGGGGTTTGCCCCCAGGTGTGACCATGGTTTAGCCATGCAGAGATGGGCAGTGAGGGTGGGAAAACCCAGCTGGGCCAAAGCTGGTGCTGCCTGCTGTCCTTCCAAAAAGGGACAGAAAACTGAAAGATCGGTTGGGGTGGAAAAATACAACTCAGGAATGTTTTCAAACTGCTTTGGAAAAAATGAAGATCAATTCCAGTGCCGCTGCCTTCTGACTTTTCAGCCAAGAGACGTGACAGCGATAGCCCAAAGTCTGCGTGCTGAGCTGGGGGGATGGATGATAAGCACCCAGATACCGAGTGGCAGAGGCTGTCAGGAATTTTCTCCAGCCAATTCCTTCAGCCGGAACACGCTCATCACTCTTCCATGGATTTAGACATTTCCCAGTGGGTAGCTTCTTTTCCTTTTGTTCCCATGCTTCAAGAGACAAAGTTAATCTGTCTCAGCAGAGGTGCCCAGGCTCGGGGCTGTCAGCAGGGTTCATGTCGGTGCCATTAATCATCTGGTAGTTGCTGTTCTTTCATTTCCTTTTGCTAGCTCGCGTTCCCAGCCGTCCTCTGCTGCGAGGCAGCGATCTCCCTGACTGACTCTATGGGCAGGAGTAAGGGGCAGCTTCAGACTGTGCACGGCAAGGGAGACCAGCCGTGCCACTCCTGCAGTGGCTTTAGCAGTGCCTGAGACGTGGGGCAGCTCCTGCCACCTCCAGCTCCTCACCAGTAAATGAGTTTCTGCAGTCCTGGAGCCTCTGCAGCTCGGGACCTTTTCAGAGCTGCCATTTCAGAACTGAAAACTTGTCACTTGCCCAAACTTGCAGACAAGTACCCGTTGCAGCCTCCCATGGCACCAGCTGGGTAGCTCACAGTTCCTGTAAAACCAAAGAATATTCTCATCTTTCCAGCCTTTTTCCTTGCAAAATTTTATGATGTAGAACTCAGTGTTTGGGGTTATTTTTTTCCCAACACATATTTGAGCAAGAAGAATGTTTCTTTCATTCACCACAGTTATCACAGAGAAGACATACCATTATTCCGTGATCCTTATAAAAATCTTTCCCTTTTTTCTAATTCTTCTCATAATATCTTTTTCCTTCTTATTGAGATAAATTCTTGAGATTAAATAATCTGAAGTCATCCTGGATAAGCTTATTACTTTTATTAATACTGAGATAATTCCTGTCATTAATAACAGGTGTAATTATTAGTAATAACGTCATTTACTGCTTATATACTGTTTTGTGTGCACAGTTCTTTGCAAACAGGTAAAAATTATCGTTGTTATTTTATTGCAACCACCTTTAGTCTGCCAGCACTGCTCCTTTCTCTCCTTCTTTGTCTCTTTTCAGGAGTTTTGGCTGCATCAAGCAGAGCCACAGGTGACACCAGGCTGGAGAAAAGTGGGGTGAAGATGTGCTGATGACAAACTGAGCAGCAAAACAGGAAACAGAAGTAAAAACTCGCCACAGCACACATCAAACTAACGCGCTCTGTGTCTCATAGGTAAGTCTCTAAAGGGAGGCAGCTTCCAGTCAGAGGAGCCCATACACATAAAAGTTATGCACTTCACTGTCAAGAAGGGTTGAGCCATCATTAGGGCTCATTCCATGCCCTGGGTTCTCTATGGAGGCAGCCAGGACAACCACAGCACTCGGTCCTGCAATTACAATGTCTAGTATGGAGTGGCTGTCTCAAGTGCCTGGGGTTTTAAAATTATTTATTTATATCTCTACTTTATTTAAGCATTGTGGTATCTCTCCAATACATTTATCGACCAAAGTTGTAACAAGAAAATCAAGTCTCATTTAACTGTGTCTGAAGAGTAAAACTGGTAACTCAAAACTGTGTACAGTGTAAAGGCCATGAAGGTGAAGTGCTGAGGTTTAGTGGAAGGATGATTCTGTTGTAGCCACTTTGACTGCACTTCAAAAGTAAAAAGGAGAGAGCCTAAAAATAGGCTCTAAAAGCCTTTTCTTATTCCTAGGCCAACTCCAGAGAGGCAGGAATTTTACGCAGACCCAGCCAAAGGGATTGCCATGTTTCCAAATTGTACCAGGAGCTCCCTTGTTCTGTGTCCAAAGCTGATCTCAGAAGCTCAGACCAGGCTGGGCTGAGCCTTCCCATGTCCAGCATTTCTGTGAACCAAGCTGAAGTTGTGGTGAGTGCTCAGCTTCCTGAGCAGTGAGATGCTGAGCAGTCAGAGCAGGTGCTGCCTCTCTTTGCCCCATTCCCACACTTGTTCCATCACCTGCAGAAGGCAGCATTCCCGACCCCACTGCAGCACAGACAATGCTCCATGGCTGCTGTCGCTGCTCTCCCCTAATCACCAGAAACGTCGCTCTAAGAAGTTACAACTTCCTGGAACGATGTGAAAAACGAACCGTTTAGAGCACCAGTCAGTAATAGGTAATATTTCCAAATACATTTTCCCACTGTAGGCTCAAGACATTTCTTGCCAGTAAATGGAGTCCTCTTCCCCTTCCCCTTGTGGCAGGGGAAGCCTGGAGGGGAAGGACTGATGCTCTGCCCAGAGCACAGGGATGTGTGTCTGACCCCCCATATCCTACGTGTCCAGGCATTATATACTGCAGTGACCTTTTGGGGAGCAGAGGGAGGGACAGCAGCCCAAGGACTGGACAAATTACTTGTTTTTAAATAGAATTTATACTGCTGGGGTAGGGAAGGGCAGTGTTTAAAGGACTCCCTGCACCATCAGGAACCTGGCCACGTATATGATTGGCATTTGTACTGCTAATGAGACCATTTCTATTATAATGAGCTCATTACTATTTTTATTGCCATTGTATTTTGCATGTTTCACAAATCGTGCAGGGAGTTGCTTTTTCTTTCCACTTTCTCTTTCTACCTTGGAAACTCTCAGGCAGTCCCAGTGGCTGCACAACACAGATGGATGAATTAACCCCTGCGGAGAGACCGAGCGGGGGTGGCTGCTCTTAGCTGGTCATAGCAGGGTGGCAGAGAAAGGAGAGGATTGGAGTCGTGGCTGGAAACTAATTCACTAAGGAGCTTCCATGCTGTTCTGAAACCCAGTGAGAAGACATTTTTATGAATGTATCTCCTATTCAGGAATGTCTGCACAAAATTAGTCTGCTCCTAAGAGGATACTTGGCGTATAGATTATGCTCTTTGTCAACAGTTTCTTCCAAATATTGGCTGGGATCAGACTTTGTTTCTCTGCCTTTTTGTAGTATTTTGCTTTAATAAAGTTTGGATATGATAAGACAAAGAAGTTCTGGCTTTGTAGCAATGTTCAAGTTTCCAGTGTTGCTCCACTAGTCTGAATCACGTCCCTTGAGATCTTCCTTTCCTTTTTTGTGTTCCAAACATATGCGCAGTAGGACAGACCCCAGGGGCAGCTTTTGCTGCCTTCCAGTGATCCCATTGGCTTGGTTTGCTTTGGCTTCAGCTCCTTACCATGACCAGTTCCAGTTGACTCCTCAATAGCCACTTCCTCAGCTTTAACTCTCAGTGAAGAGCCAACACCCTGCAGATAATCCTCTGCAAACCTTCAGGCTGCTCGGCTTCAACAGAGCCCCACAAGGGGCAACTCAGAGAGGGGACTCAAAGGGACGACTCCACCACTACCCTGTGGAACCTCTGGAATGAAAATTAATCATCTCTGCAAATCATCTGCTGGAAAATCTTATTACTGTGTCGTATGGGTGCCACTAACAGGTGTAACCACACCGGTTTCTGACGGAGCAGAGAAGAGAACAGGATGCATCGTCATGGAGGTGGTTGAGCCTTGCTCTGAACTCCTGCTAAAGGCTCTAATTCCATTGATTTGACTGAGAGAGGACAGATCTGGGGATTTGTATCACCTTGGATGGTATTTACTGTAAGACCAGCACGGTTTAACTGCATTCTTCATCTAAATAATACACCTTTGCCTTTGGCCAGTAGTGAGGAAGAAAACTCTGCCTGGATCTGACTTTAGGAGATGCAGGATGCCTCTAGACCCAATATTTTCTTGCTTATACAATTCAGAGGTATTCTGCAGTCATGTGTGGAGTCCAAGAATTGCCAAGAAAATTAAATGCCACCAAAGAACACTAATGTAAGAAAAAAAAAAAGGGAAAAAAAAAAAAACAAAAAGAAAAAAAAAGAAAAAAAAAAGGCTATGAGTGCATCTGCTTGTTGTTGGAGCTACCAAGGTGCATTTTAAATTTCAGGTTTGTTATTTTGTTAGCTTGACGTTGTAGCTCTCTGACAAGCTCCTTCTGTCTCACTCATTTCCTCTGTGTCCTCTGGCTGCTGAGACATCATCACTCTTTCAAGCCCAGGGTTAGTGCTGGCCTGTTTTTAATACTCTGTAGACTTTGGTGGCATCTGGCAGTAGTACTGCCAGCTGTTGCAGGGAAGATAAAGAAGAAAGGAAGACATCAACATTAAAAAAAAAAAAATAGACCCAGGTAACTGGGTGTGTTCAAAGGCTCAGTTTCACAAATTTATACTGAAGAAAAATTTGGATAAAAAACTTCTGTGCCTTTTAAATGAACCTTCTCCTACCTTGCTTGAATAGCTCACCAAGGGCAGAGGAGACAGAAATAATAAATACGTAGAGAGAAACAAAAACACGCTGCATTACAGGAATTCAGTAATTACTTAATTAAAACTAAAGTCTGTTTTTCCCAGCTTCTCAGAAATGTCTCTGTGTCATTTTTCTTTTGTAAGCTTTGTGCTGCACTGATACTTTATATTTAAGAACATGTGAAGTGAAATAGGAGAATTAAGAATTTTGCTTCTGGCAAGATTATCTACAATATCTGCCTTTGGCTGGATGTAACAAGTGCCTTTTCTACAGGTGTCTGTGGGTGCTTTGGGGTTTGAGACAAACTGCTGTGGGATTTGAGATCCTGCTGCACAAACCAGCAGGAGTCAGGTGAGACAGGTTTCTTCCTTAGGAAATTGCAGGAAGGGAAAGGACAGAGAGGGAAGCAAACTGGCACCCTTTAAACGGTCCCATACGACTCTAATCCCAAGGGAATTTCATAAAAACTAATGCAAATCATCATCCATCAGTCTTTCCTCCATGGAGCTGCTTCAAAAAGGAGCCTTTTCCCTTTCAGCTACTCTCAAATTCCATCTTTTTTCCCTGACTCTGATACTCCTGGTGGGTTCCCATCAACTCCTTAGTCCCTTGCCAGTGCTGGATACCAAGGTCACTGGACAATACTCACACAGCTTATTTCTCACAACAGGTTGATAATAGCAATAATACACACACACACA